>CAMXCT020000826.1:0-206618 GCA_947184155.2 Cladocopium goreaui
GTGCTTCAGGATCTGTTGGATACATCCAATTGTTTCTCACGAAGAAGGAAGTCATGGAATACTTTGTGACCAACGTCCTGTGCAAGTTTCCAAGAGAATCATTCAAAGACATGGTGAAGTTGAACTTGACCAACCACAACATCTTCAGATCCTTCTGCGGAAGTGAAGGCAAGGAAGTTGACTTGTCATGGCAGGGCGAGTACACAGATGCAGAAATCTTAGTGGTGCAGTTCCTGAAGGTTGCAGTGTTTGGCAAGACGCCGGACCCGCATTTCAAAACAATTTTGAAAGGAGGCACCAACATTGAGGACGTCATGCTGTCCCAAAAAGTTGCTGACCTTGTTTCCGAAATCTTGCTCAAGCTAGAGGCAGAGATCAGCCCAGGCAAAGTGAAGGAATCTGTGTTGGCTGCTGATGATGACGAGGATCCAGAGACGAAGGTTTCTTTGGAAAGCTTGGTGGACAGTGAGCTCCTAGAGGATGAGGAGAACGCCAAAGAACTTCAAGAACACCTGCGAGCAGTGAAAGAGTATGCTGGGCGCTTCATCACGTTCAGGCCATTTGAGCAGTCGGTTCTGAAGACACAACAGTTGCTGGAAGGCACTGTGCTGCAGAAGTTTCCCGTGCGTGGGAAATATTGGTGCGTGTGGTATGACACCAAAACTCAAGGTGAATCATCTGCACAGCCACACTGCCGCTGTCCTCCATACCAGAAGGCAACGTTCAAGAAGCATGTTCATGCAGCTTTCCAGGCCCGTGGTGAGACAGAGATCACTGAGGAGACATTGGTGATGTGCATGGATGGGTTTCGTTCTTTGGAAGCCCAATTCTCCAAGGATTTGGTGCTGCCCAGTGGTGACGTGATGATGAAATCCCTCAATACCTTTCAGGTGGCATATGACGAAAAGGCTCTCAGAACCAGAAAATGCCTTACCCGTGGCATGGTGTCCCAGGTGGAAGGGCTGCATGTCTACAGCAAAGAGGGCTTGGCTTTGACAGACCGGGAGAGAAAGACCTATGTAGGCTCCACACATGGTTCCTTGATTGGACCGGTGGTTGTGTCTCCCTTCCGTGGCGGATTCCTGGTGAGCAAGGAATGCAAGGAGAAGATGCTGGGGGAAAACGGGAAGGTGCTGGCAGGAGGTCCTTGTCAAGGTCAAGGTTCTCTTCCTGGAGACATCGAGGACATGTTGCCTGCCAGCTTCTACTCCCTTCCGACCGCATTCTACATTGAAATGATCCACTCCTTCGAGCTGGGTGGTGTCTATGATAGCACCTGCATGGATGTGAACTTCGCTTTGGCATGCTTGAAATCGAAAGTTCCATATATAGGCTCATGCCTCTCTGAGTATGCTTGCGAGGTGCTGGAAGCTGAAGTGGTCCGTGCTTGCTGGAAGGAGTTCCTTACTCCTGAGTCTGAGCTGTATGATGTCAATCTGCACAAGCTGGTGGATGCCCAGGGCACTCAAGGAGTCAAAGGAGCCAAAGGAGGCAAAGGCAAAAAGGGAGGCAAAAAGGGAGGCAAAAAGGGAACCAAAAAGGGAGACGGCAAAGGAGACGGCGAGGACCCAGAACCAGAAGAGCCTGGCCAAGGAACCAAAGGAGGAGGAAAGCCTGGCAAGGGCAGCAAGGGCGGCAAGGGCGGCAAGGGCAATACGGAGGCTTCGATCATGCAGGCATTGGCTTCCCTTGGCAATCAGTGAAGATGATCTGATACCCTGAGCGCGCTTGAACCATTTTGAGGGAAAGCTCTGCTGGAAATCCAGCGAGAGCCGATTGGGCTACAAACTGCAGACATGACATGTCCCTACCAATAGCAAAATCCCAAATCAGTTGTTGCCAACTTGTTGCATTGATATTGGAATCGGGCAGCCCACGCTCAAAATTTGAACCTTTATGAAATGAGTGACGACCCAGCTGCAGCCATGTCCCTGGAGGAAAGTTCATTTCAATTTCATTTCATTGATGTGCATATTGAAAAATGAAAAACAAAATGACCTATTAATGTATAGTGTTTGTTCTGTTTCGGAATCGGGCAGCAAGGCCAGCGCTCAGGCACTGTCAGCTATCCCTAATAGAGGGATTCCGATTAAGAGACTTAGAGCTTCGAAAGAGCAAAGACACTGCCCAGCACAGACGGGCACGGGAGGAAGAAAAAGGTGAAGCAGAATTGGCACTGCGGAAAATGCCAGATGTTTCTCTAGTGACTAGTGCCGTATCAGAGAGTAGCAGCTTCGAAGCTTCTTTGGGTGCTGCACAAGTACCTTTTTTTTGTTCCTGCCGGGTGCTGCACAAGCACCGGCCTTGTTTCTTGAATAAAAGATGTGGATTCCGGGTCACTGAGCCGTGTTTCAGCTGCTGTGCCATTTGGTCTTTGCTGTTGTGATGCCAGGCGATCGATGTGATGCGCAGGGGCCGCAGGGGCCTCAATTTAAGAAGCTGTCTCAGTGATTCAGTACTCAGCAAAGTGTGATTGACATGGTGCTGTGCAAGTACCTTTGATGACATATATCAGAAATGCCACGCTCAGTGTGTTGTCTCAAGCAAGCTGGTGAGATAGGCCATGCAAAACTCAACATTCGAAAAACCAAGGTCCAATTCACACCGGATAAGCCCTCCTGAGATTGCTAAGGATACAAACAAGAAAATACATGTTAGCGCAATAGATTTGGCTTCTCATATCAGAAGTTGCAGTGCCTGAATCACCATATCACATCACACGCATCACATATCACACTGCAGATAGCTGCAAGTTTATGGTGTGTGTTTAGAATCGGCCACCGCTGTGACTTGATGCCGGGCGTTCAAAAAACAATCCGGAAAGAGTCCGGAAAGAGCCAAGAAAGAGTCAGAAAAGATGTGATGGTGATGTTGCTTCAGTGGATCATGGCGCCTGCCTCGTCAAGATCTTCATGGTGCTCCAGCTGCTCCAGGCACACTGACAGTAGTGGACTCCGTGTTGGCAGCTGCTGCAGTGGCTTGAGCGCAGAACTTCTGGCCTTGGAGATGTTAAGGGTATCGTTTGTGAGTTGCGTGGCGTGTGAAATCGATCACAAGTTGCTGAATTTGAACCATGCAATGCATGGCCATTGCAATGTCTTTTCAGATTGCTGCACAGAGGAATTCTTAGCTTCTCCAAGCTGTGACTTATTTGTAGCAGGTTTTCCGTGCCAGCCTTTCAGCAAAGCAGGAAACAACCATGGCATCCTGGACCCACGCGGTCATGTGATTTTCTGGATCCTGCGGTGGCTGTGGCTTCACAAGCCCTTGTGCTTCATTTTGGAGAATGTGGGCAATTTTGCTCAACAACACAAAGAGACTTTGGACATGATTATTAGCATCCTGACCGTCATGAATATATACCACGTGGAATGGAAAGTGCTGGAGAATTCTGCGGTTGGTTGGCTGCCGCAACATCGGGAGCGCATTTTCATCTGCGGGGTTCGCAAAGCTTCATTGCTTAGGCCGTTTGTCTGGCCAGGGGATGTGGCCATGCTTCCTTTACGAAACTACTTTAAGGAAAACATCCAGCATCAAGAAGAGCTGGGCATGGATTCCCTGAACAACACGGAGAAGAATAATGTGCAGAAGCTTGCTGCCAATGTCGCAAAACAGGGCTGGATTCTCGGACACGAGGAGTATGTTTGTGACATTTCGGGCAGCGTGCCTCACGCTATGTGGGGTGTAAGTCCATGCTTGACAGTGACCCGAGCTGGCTCTTCAGGCCATTGGCTCTCCTGGCTTGAGCGTAAGATGACAACCCGCGAGATTCTCAGCCTTCAAGGCATCAGTCTCGAAAGGGTTGGTGATTACTGGCACCATATGTCAGAACGCCAGCTACGCCGAGCAGCTGGAAATGCTGTGCCGGTACCACTGCTGGCGCGAGTGATCAAGATGGTTCTGATTGCTTGTGGGAAGGTGCATTAAAGAATTGCAAATGTGACAGCACAGCTGCAGCCATGGCCTACCTGGTGAAAAAGATGGCAGCCTTGTGCTGGTTGCGATCCTGTCTTGGCGCTGCTGAAATGCCAGATGTTTCTCTAGTGCCATATCAGAGAGTAGCAGCTTCGAAGCTTCTTTGGGTGCTGCACAAGTACCTTATTTTTTCCTGCCGGGTGCTGCACAAGTACCGGCTTTGTTGCTTATATATATATATACTAATGTGATTTCATGGAGACCGACCTATATTTTTCAATTTTTTTACATGTTTCTGTTGTGATGCCTCATGAGGCCATCATTGAATGTGATGCGCAGGGGCCTCAAGTTAAGAAGCTGTCTCAGTGATTCAGTACTCAGCAAAGTGTGATTGCCATGGTGCTGTACAAGTACCTTTGATAACATAAATCAGAGATGCCATGCTCAGTGTATCTCAGTGTATTGTCTCAAGCAAGCTGGTGAGATAGGCCATGCAAAACTCAACATTCGAAAACCCACCCCTAGTGACAGTGTCATCTGTTCCAAGGTTGATCACGGTGATGATCCGGTCGATTCCTGAACTCAATCCGGTCGATTCCTGAGCTATTTTGGGTGCTATGTTGGGTGCTATTACAGGTAGATGTGCTTGAGCCTTCATGGACTGTGCCTTACATGAAATCAAGGTGCTGTGCAAGTACCTTTCGGTCTGTTTTGGTGCTGAATGAAATTCCCTGACTGAAATTGTGTGACTCTAGTTGGAAGTGTGCCATTTCACAGGCTCTGTGATTACTGTACACACTCTGCGATTTTTTGGCCCAATGTTTCGAAGACCATGGCTTTGCACCTCGCCCTTGTGTTTCATTAGCATCACCAGACCAACCGGCGAGAAGAATACTTGTGGGTGGACATCAGCACCGGCTGACGTTCAGGAGACGCACAAAGGGTGGGCGCTTGCTTGGGTGGACGCACAAAGGGATGCCGGACAAGCGCGGGCATCGGCGCACCCCGGCTCAAGTTCAGCGAGAAGGTGCTAAGAGGATCGAGAGGAAGAACCAGGAGTTGATGGCTCTCCGTGAGGAGACACTGGTGAAGAAGGAGGAGGTGGAGGCACTGCGAGACAGGGTCGAGCAGCTCGAACTGAAGAAGGCCACACTCATGCAAAAGCTGCAGCACCTCGAAAGTAGCCGCAGTGACTCCAGTGGTTCCTCGAGCTCTTCTGAAAGTTCCTCTGAAGGCTGGGCAGAATGCCAAGTGAACAATGCTTTTTTGGAGGGTGCTGAACAAGTACCGACTTTATTTCAGATGACGTGTTTGCTTGTGCCGGGGACCATGATAGGACCTGGTGTGGCCGAGAGCAAGCAGATGTCAGGGCCCTCTGCCCATGCAGCTGGTGTGAAAAGAGAAGGCTGGGTCTGACAAATATGAATTCAATCTTTCATCTGTGTGTGCTGCAGGCTCCAGCGAGGGCGTGGCGCCCAAAAAGGCACCGAAGGTGGCCAAGAAGTAGTCAGCCAGGCCTGTGTAATGTGTGACACACTTTGACACGCATATGCACATCAACACCTTTAAACAGATCATATATGTATGACCTGTTATGAATATCATGTCTATTGTAAATATGTTTTTTTTGAAAATATAATAAAGTATATATAAATATAATCAACTATACATATGATATATGTATGTATGTATATATATATATATCCCATCATGTGGCAAGATGTGGGCGTGGCATCATTAAGCATCTATAAAATCAACATAAATCAATCATGAAACCTTTATACAATCATTTTTTGTGATATCAAATAACCATGTGTAATATCTACCATTTGCTTGGGAAACTCCGATCATAGCTCCAAATCGCTCCCCATTTCGTAGGGGATTTGGATACAGATACTGTGGGTCTGGAAAGCAGCAGGCAAGAGCTGATGCAGCGACTGAGTGGCATGGCAATCTTCGGTCCCTAATAGAGGGATTTAGAGCCCAGCACAGCCAGACAGGCGCTCAGGCACTGTCAGCTATCCCTAATAGAGGGATTTCGATAAGGAGACTTAGAGTCTTAGAGCTTCGAAAGAGCAAAGACACTGACTGCCCAGCACAGACGGGCACGGGAGGAAGAAAAAGGTGAAGCAGAATTGGCACTGCGGAAATGCCAGATGTTCTAGTGCCATATCAGAGAGTAGCAGCTTCAAAACTTCTCTGGGTGCTGCACAAGTACCTTATTTTTTCCTGCCGGGTGCTGCACAAGTACCGGCTTTGTTGCTTATATATATATATACTAATGTGATTTCATGGAGACCGACCTATATTTTTCATTTTTTTTACATGTTTCTGTTGTGATGCCTCATGAGGCCATCATTGAATGTGATGCGCAGGGGCCTCAAGTTAAGAAGCTGTCTCAGTGATTCAGTACTCAGCAAAGTGTGATTGCCATGGTGCTGTACAAGTACCTTTGATAACATAAATCAGAGATGCCATGCTCAGTGTTTTGTCTCAAGCAAGCTGGTGAGATAGGCCATGCAAAACTCAACATTCGAAAAGCCACGCTCCAATTCACACTGAAGATTGCTAAGGATACAAACAAGAAAGCGCATGTTAATGCAATACATGTGGCTGGTTACAGGTGGAAATGTCGCAGGGAAAACATGCTGATTTTGTACTTTTGGAATCATTTCATATCATTTCATATCATTTCATATCATTTCATATCATTTCATATCATTTCATATCATTTCATATCATTTCATAACACATTACATATCCAACAGCCGTGCAGCCATGGAGGACAAACGCTATGCCTGGCGAGACCGCCGAACCGAGGGTCAGCTGAAGGCTGAAGCTGAGGTGACAGAGAACCTGGAAAAGGTGGAGCAGGACATCCTGTCAGAACGTGAAGTGCAGGCAGAGCTCGAAAATGAGAAACAGGAGCTAAAGGAGAAGGAGGCTGCCCTGACCAAAGAGATTGAGGATCTCAAGCAGAAAGTCGCATCGGCTGAGAATCATCAGTGAGGGTGTGGTGCTCCAAATCGCTCCCCATTTAGTAGGGGATGGGATAGCAGCAGGCAACAGCTGTCCCTTAGATGGATTCCGATTAGGAGACTTAGAGCTTCGAAAGAGCAAAGAAAAAGGTGAAGTCTTGGCACTGCGGAAATGCCAGATGTTTCTCTAGTGCCATATCAGAGAGTAGCAGCTTCGAAGCTTCTTTGGGTGCTGCACAAGTACCTTATTTTTTCCTGCCGGGTGCTGCACAAGTACTGGCCCTGTTTCTTGAATATAATGATGTGGATGCCAGTTTTTTTGGTTTCTCATTCTGTGCAAGGATGTCCAATGGTACTTCTCCAGCACCAAAACCACAAAGTGAGGTTATGCCTGGTACTTGCGCAGCACCATGTACCTTCTGATGAGGCAAAGCGTTTTTTATTCCTGAAAACCAACTTCACATGAACTTTGCCGACATGCAACTTCACATGGGGACATCCTGTGGAACACTGCTGACAAACAGTGTGGAACATCCTGTGCAAATAGTTGCATAGCTGCGTGTTTGGCTTTCTTGCCCAAGCCCATGGTGCTGCACAAGTACCTATCCCAGGTGTGTCCACAATGGAACAGAAGTCATAAGCACCATAAATATCATTACACATCATAAATATAGTAAATTGCACTGAAATTGCACTGTAAATTTCTGAAAAGTGGAATGCATCCAACAAACAGCAGTGCTGCAATGGAGGGCAGCCGCAACAAAGTTCGGCGAGTTGAGGAGAGGACCATTTGGTACATGTCGGACTTTTCAGGGCTGGATCTTCCTGCCTCTGCCATGCGTCGTGTGAAGCCTGACATGGTCCACTTGTTCTCCTCTGAAGTGGACTCGCCTGGATTTCAAATGCTGCATCCGAATTGCAGGAATTCCACATGCGGCAGGGTGGTTCACTGGAAACTCCGATGTGAGTTGCCTCCTCCCAGGTTTGGCTTCAAGTGCTATGTTGCTGACCTAACAGGCTGTGTGGTCACAGCAGTACCCCGAGATGTTTTGTTTGAGGCACTCTCGCAACTGGAGCCAGACATCTTCGTTCTGCGGATGAGTGTTGACCGCCAAGATGAGGTCTACGCGATGATCCTCACCCATGGCTTTGATGAAGGCTATGACCTCGAAACATGGGCCCATGGGCAGGACCGAACTATGGCATTTGTGGCTGGCATCCAAAAGACCGAGCGCCTGACCAATGTACAGTGGCCATCAGATAGGAGCTCTTCGGGAAGACTGCCCACCTCAGATGAAGATGTTTGGGAAGAAGTTTTTCGTGTTCTATTAAGAGCATGCGGGTTCAGAGCATGAGTGACTTCCAACTCTTGGTTCCCTTACCCTTCTTGAGCTTTTGTTTATACAGGCCATTGGAGCCATTGAATGCGTGAAAAAATCTTGTTGTCCGTGTGCTGTTCTAACGTCATGGTGCTGCAAAAGTACCATGGAGCTGTTTGTGATATTTTGTGATAAAGCCATTGTGCTGCAAAGGACTAATGATGATGCATTGATAAGACGATGCAATAAAGGACAAATTGTGCAAAGGACTCATGATGCATTGGACTACTATGCTGGAGGCCTAAAGCTACAAGAAAGGTGTTGTTCTCAGCAAGATAAGCCTGTCGTGCCAGAATAGTGCTTCAGTACAGTGCCATTTTCAAGACTGATAGTACATCACACACAACTTTTCTTTCATACTGGTGCCAGGTCTGGGTCTGATCTTTCCCAAGATCCTTTTCACAGGCTGTTCCATGTCACACATCACCTGAGCTATTTACAGCCGTGCCCCGCACTGTGTGCAGAACTGTTGCTTCAAATCGCCACGGGCCATCCCACACATTCCACAAAATTTCCTTGTTGCTCGGCTGGCAGGAGTGCTATCTTGGCTGCTGCCAAGGCCTTCCGGAAGAACACCTTGGTATGCTGATGCCATGGCACGGCTTTGCCTGGATACTGTTGGCACGTCATAAGATTTCTGCAACATCTCGGTTGAGGTGCCAGTGATTTTGGAAATGATCGAAAATGAGACTTGGGCTTCAGCCATCAGTGTGACCGCTGTTTTCTTCATACTGTGGGTGCCAAGCTTAGTGAGGTCAAAGCCTGTGAATACATGGCCTTTGCCTTCTAGGGTAGCTTGAGCAACTTCACGACCAAGGATGTCACTGGCAGCAGCCAAGTTTTGCAAGTAAGCCCTTTCTGAGATTGGTTTGGACCAAACCCTCTTCTGGCCCGTACAATCAAAGCCTGGAAACAAAGGTTTGTTGGGGCCGATTTGCTGTCCATGATGAGGCCACTGTCCGCCATTGGAAGCTTCCAGGCATTTGATTTGACTTATTTGCCACAGAAATTTTGCAAATGGTTCATGCAAAGGAATCTCTCTGGGAACTGTTTTCCCATTCACTTTTGGAATTTTGATGGTGGCTGGTTCCTTAGATTCAGGGTCCAATGATTTGAACCAACACCAGCGGCATTGCCTGCTGCAGTCCGCTCTGTCGCCAATGCACAATTGAAGCAAACTCAGCACAGCCGCCCACGGTGCAAAGCTTTGAAGGGTTAGGAATAGCTTGGCGAATTGGTCAGCGGTCAAAGGCTCTCGGCCGCCTCGTTTCCCTTTGGGGCGCTTGGTGATGCACAAATCTCTGTGGGCTTCAGAACAAAATTTTACAGACTTACAATGTGATCGCAAGGTACGACACAATGACAAGTCCACCTTTGCTTTGGAAGCTGTAAGAGAGCCGCGAACGTTCTTAACGTCCACTGCTTTTCTGCACTTTTTGTACCCACACTTTACTTGGATTCCTTTAACCATGGCTGGGCACTCCAATTGCAAGACCAGAAGAAATTGTGGCCAAAGATCACTTGTTGTTGCAAACTAACTCATGTATGCAGTGAGCCTTTCTTTGCTATGTATGCAATGAGCCTTTCTTGGCTATGATCCAGAAATCTGACAATAAAAAAACTCTTTCCTCCAAGGCAAAATTCAACTGCAACCAAAAGGATGGTGCTAGCATGAGAAAAGTGCCGGAAAGCTGTTTTTCCACCATCTTTTTCCATGGTTTGTCGCTTCCGTTTTGGCTTCCGTTTCGCCGGTGGAAACAGAAGCGTGAAACACTGCAAAAAATGAGGCCCCTGTAGGTACTTGCGCAGCACCGGGAGCAACAAAAGCAGGGTACTTGTGCTGCACCCTGCAAGACAAACACTGCAAAAAATGAGGCCCCTGTAGGTACTTGCGCAGCACCGGGAGCAACAAAAGCAGGGTACTTGTGCAGCACCCTGCAAGACAAACACTGCAAAAGATGAGGCCCCTTTAGGTACTTGCGCAGCACCGGGAGCAACAAAACCAGGGTACTTGTGCAGCACCCTGCAAGACAAGAACAATGCACCCAGCAAGTAATGTGTAGGTGTGTATGGATGGATCCAGGTACTTACTCAGCACCGGTTTGGCCCCCTGCCTTTGCAGGACTCTGATCCTGAAGAAGAACAATGCACTTGACCCACACTCATTGGAGCCAATAATCCATAATCCATGCGAGTTTATAGAAATTATTGGAATGGTGCTGCGCAAGTACCGGAACGGGAAGAGGTTTGTCTCGCTTAGGGGGGCATCATGAATTTGGCTCGCTTAGGCTTGGGTCTGCGGCTACTACGCCGAGCGTGTCTGATTCTGAGTCCCTGTCTCTTGTGGCGCACGACACTTCAAAGTCAAACTGAGCTATTTCTCCAAAAACTGCAAAAAACAGAACATATTGCATAATAGATACGGATAATTTGCGTGCGTATATCATTCTCATGTATATGGCTGATAATCGTGAACTTTTTTCAGCAGGATGTTGTGGTGCTGAACAAGTACCAGGATGTTGTGGTGCTGAACAAGTACCAGTAACGAGTCTCCGAAATAAGCACATCCACAAGCTCACGTGCGTGCATGCTGACATGCGCGCATGCCCAAACATAACATTTGTGCTCAAGCTGGTATGCCTCCACTCGACTGACCCACAGCTGCGTCATGTCGGAGGAACCCCAGCACTACTCACTTCTCACCAAAAGATGCTATGCTGAGGCAATCCTACGTGGAGACAAGGTGATCGAAGCGAGAAGAGCATCACAAATAAAGAGCTTGAAAGTCGGAATGACCCTGGCAATGCATTGGCGCACAAGTACTCGCATCTATTGCGAAGTGGTGTCACTGACCCAGTATGACAATGCGAAGATCATGGTTGACGATGTGGGCCATGCTGCCTTGGGGTTTGCCAATCTCACTGACTGCTGTGTGCCTCGCCAGCTACACTAAGTTTTATGCGCTTTCTTTCCTATTCTTTTGGCTAGCTACTTGAGGAGAATTGTCATTAGCCATCAGTTGCAGCAGTTTCTTCACATGCGTCATTTCTGAATGAATTTATACATCAATGATCAACATCTTGATTCTACATCCGTCCAGGATGTCTACCACAAGTTTTACGGAGACAACCAGAAGATGATCGCAATCGGAGTGAGCAACCCTCGTCGAGTGGAAGATGTCCAGCCCCATACAAGAAAAAGTGTTCCAAGTGGCAAGCGCAAGCGCAGTGTCACCAAGTAAAGTGCGGCGCCGCACATCATGTGTGAGAAGCTGCTGCACGCTTGCTGCGCAACGCTGGGAAAATGTTGGGAGGGACGGAATCACACAACGCGCAGGCACAGTCAAGTTAAGTTTGATGTATATACTCGAATTTGAGATGGCGGTCGGCAAATAATGATCATACATGACATGCAAAAACTTCTGGTGCGGATGTTCTTGTGTTCCAACGTTCGGTTGAAGCCCATCATCTATGCGTAAACTGAGCCCCGAGCATGATGGGTCAAGAAACTTGGAGTTGTTTCCATAGCAGGTGCTGGGGAAGTACCTCTGAAACAGAAAGAAGGTGCTGAATAAGTACCAGTGCTGAAGAAGAATGAGCAAAACAAGTGGTACTTGTGCAGCACCACATTTCCTATGCATGTGGTACTTGTGCAGCACCACATTTCCTATGCATGTATGTATGTATGCACGTATGATCATGTATGTAATGTATGTATGATCATGTATTCATGTATGTATGTATGTATGTATGCATGCATGTATGTATGTATGTATGTATAAAGAAAAAAATCATGGAGATCGTACTGATGCAGCACCACCATGGTATGTTTTCAGCACCCAATGGTCCTGAAAGAAACCGCTCATGCTCCCCAACCCAATTGGTCCTGCCTCCATGACGAGTAAGGCCACGACCTCCTGAACAGCGATGCTGATCGTTGATGGCAGGCCAGGGTGACATGAGAAACCCTTGAAAACATGTAGTTTTGAAGTGCAGCTGAACTTGATTTGAAGCAATCATCTTTGAAGCACCCTTGTATTGCTAGTGCCACTTTCTCAGCACCACGGTGGTACTTGTTCAAACGAAACGGTATTGTTTCACATTATGTGCAACATGGCACATTAAAATTAAGCACGAATCTGGTTCAGTAATGTTGTGGCGCTGAAGAAGTGCCACATTGTGAAGAACACTGCAAAAAATGAGGTCCCTGTACGTACTTGCGCAGCACCGTATAAGGTATATCTTATTATTTTAGGTCATCTGTAGGTGTATGGATGGATCCAGGTACTTACTCAGCACTGGAGGTAAAAGCTGGTACTTACACAGCACCAACACTCACACTTGGACACTCAGCGCGCCACCTCTTCAACAGTGATTGGCCCCATCAATGCCTGGGCTGGCGCTGGAGAAGCACCACCATGCCAGATTGTTGCATCAAGGTGCTGCAAAAGTACCATTGACTCAACATAGCTGTGCCCGTTTGGCCCCCTGCCTTTGGAGGACTCTGATCCTGAAGAAGAACAATCAGCTTGGCCTAGGGCGAGATGGACTTTTTTGCAACGCCCTGCCCCCCCCCTCCTTTTTGAGACTCTGACACGTCTTCAAAATGAACTTCTCTCAGCTATCTCTGACTAGATCCAAAATGCTACATGGATCCTGATAAAACTCTTTGAGTGGTGGGGTCCCTATTATATCAAGTAACTTTCGCAGCGCCATCTATGTTCCTATATCTCAAGTAACTCTTGCAGGGCCATCTCAAGATATGGATCCTGACATAATTTTTCAGAACTTGTGCTGGGCCATTCTCAAGATAAGGATCCTGGTACAACTCTCTCAGTGAAGAGGTATCCCATTTTTTTGCAGGGCCATCTGAAGATATGGATCCTCGCATAACTCTCTCAGTGAAGAGCTATCTCAATTTTTGCTGGGCCATTCTCAAGTTAAGGATCCTGGTACAACTCTCTGAGTGAAGAGATGTCCCATTTTTTTTGCAGGGCAGGGCCATCTTGTGGTGTCCATGGATGATGGTACTGATACTTTTTCAGTGTGAAAAAATTAACAAAACATATCAACCCCCCCCCTGTCCCCCCCCAAAAAAAAACAACAACGTGCTTTTCGTAAACAAATCACCCAGAGGGCCTATGCAAAGCTAACATTTCAAAAATGAGGGCCTGCATGGATGCTGGTACTTCTTCAGCACCAACAGGGTTCATGGTACTTGTGCAGCACCAACAGCTACCTAAAACTCAGGGACTACATGGATGAGAAAGGGGCTACATGGATGCTGGTACTTTTTCAGCACCAGCAATGTTCATGGTACTTGTCAGCACCAACAAACACAATGTTCACATGTTCAGCAATGTTTTTTTTGCGGGTGTTGAACATATATAGATAGAACAATACCCATACATATCCATGTTCAGCAACAACAATGTTCAACTTCCGGGCTACCTGGATGGTGGTACATGTTCACAGCCCTGCTTAAAATTTTAAACCGGGAAAATTGATTTAGGATATATTTTTTCTTTGCATTTTTCAAAATGAAGATCAATACAAATGCCTTTTGACAGTTTAGGTGGAGATAAAAGATAAAAGTATCAAGACATCTTTTTTTTACGGCAAAAAAATCTGCTGCACTGGCCAAGACCCCTAAGCCAAAATATCAATATTAATAAGAAATGATCAATGCAAACCTGATGCATTAGTAGCAAAGCACTGCTCGAAAGTCTCTCTGGATCACTTGTGGAGATAAAGCATGAAAGCTGAGCACCAGCAAGTTAACACTTTACTCTTTTGCTCCCAGCTGAGCACCAGCAAGAGATGTATCACGCCTGAGGTTAAACCGCAGAATTTGCAGATCATTTGGAATGTGCAGTTTATCACAGTTTTTGTGCCGGCATGGATGATCCCGCCCGTTTACCATAGCCTGCGCAGAGAAAGCATCAAAACCGCTAGCTCTGCAAGTCCCATTGGTGTCCAGTCGGTCCGCCCTACCTGGTTTGAAGACACAACACCCAAGGATGCCGCATCCCAACCACCTCAACACCCTCCAAAAGAACAGCCTCAGCCATTACACGGGCTAAAATTAGTTATCAAAGAAGAGGTGCTACCGGCGAATGACCAACCAGAGTTCCCATCACTCGCACTGTTGGCTGCCAGAGGCCTCCTAGCACCCGACACGTGGAAGTGCAAACGTGCGCAAGTTAGCCTCAAAGCCACCATTGATGTCCCTATGCTGGGCACAATCATAGAGGAAAATGGCAATGGACTCCTTGAAGACTCCCACATGCCGGTGAGATGGCCATTGCACATTGATGGTGCTGTCAGACAATGTTGTATTCACCGAGCCGCTAGCCTGCAAGAATTAGACGATATGCTCAAAGAATATGACATGAAAAGAGATTCGGTTGAAATCAACCATGATGCGCCTCAATGGTCCCATCATGCAGTATGGAACCGCAAGTATATGGATCCTAAACCAGGATATACACTGGCACAACTATGGGCTGACTCCGAACCTGCCATAAGCAAGAAAACGACCACGTCATATGAAGTTCACACAAATGACGTCTTGCGTGCAGTAGCGGCCATTCAGTATCTCCCATCCCCCTGCCACCTGATGGCCCCTTGCAAGAGCGTTAGGGACAACAGCTGCTCTTAAAGCCCCGCCGCAAACTGACACCCTAGCGCAAAGAGTCTTGGAGGAATGGGAACGCACCTTGTGTGAAAACAAGGCAGTGGCAATCCTCGCAGAGGTACAAGCCGGCCGACCAACTGTAATCCACAAGGATGGTGGCGAAATGCTCATTGCCATTGTCCTTGACAGGCCACTAGCGGAAGCGAAGGAACTAGTTTGTAATCCTGCAGCATTCACGCGCGAAATGACGCGGATCCTGCGCGACAAACAAACCCACCCACTCATCGCCCAAATGATGAGGCCCGTGGAGAGCAGTGATCCACCTCCCGCCACTGCGACAGCCAGTAGCGCCAGTAGCAGTGGAGAACCACGCACTACCGCACACGTGCAGTTCCAGTAAGCCAGTTGAGGTAACGTAGAGTACCCAAACTTCCCATCCATGCATTCAGCCTGTAACTCGACTTGGATTGAGCGGCGTTGTCACCATGGGGTACTCATGGTTGATTACTGCCCGCTCCGATTACCTTTGTATGCAACATGCCGGAGCCAATATGGGACGGAAGGTGATGAAGAGCGGGTATAATAATTCTTTTCAGGGTGTGAAAGTTGTTTTGTTCGTGTTGTTCTACCTTAATTGTTGTATGGTAGTGTAGTGCGATGTCAAAGTACATCTAGCCATGGTGCCCGTCGCTGTTTGACCTGCGCCCAACCAATCTTTCAACCGGCCCAATGATCTGCACTACACCTCCTCATGCCGCTTCTCGGCCATGGTTGCAGCACGCTTAGTGTCAGCTGCATGCTCTGAGGATTTAGGTCTACACATCAACCTGTAGACGACTTAGACCTTTGGAATGGAGCGACTAACTCCCACCAAAGACGCCGCTGTCCATCGACTTGCAAAGTCCATCACTCAAATGACCCTCTGCCAGGTCACTACCAGTGAAGTCGATGATGCCACCAAACTTCTGGAGAAAGCCCGACAGAAGCTCCAAGGCATCCAAAACATCCCATCCCAGAGGGTCAGTGACATTGAAGCGACCATACGCCAACTCCGTCAGATTGGCTGTATTCTGGATAGTTGTACTATATCTGCCAGTTACGAAGTAACCCAGGCACAGCCATACTGCAGCTACACCATACAGCCAAGGGAGCCAGCACCTCGTCCGAAACTCAATGCACAGATATCGCCACGCACTGATGACGAGTACAATCTCCCATACCATGAAGACGAGTTGCAAGAGCACCAGCATAGTGGTGCTCCTCCCAAATTTTGATGCAGCATGATGATTGGAAAAGCAGTTCTGAGCGGACTCTTGCCCTGAGTGCTGTAGCCGCGCCGTCTTTTTCACCGTAGATCATGTTTCACTCTTCTGTTTCACTGCGTTAGTTTTCTCACCACTTTGTTGCGACCCGGCGTTGTCGGTGTTTGTTTCAAAGTGTCAGGGTGACTGTTATGCCACGAAGGCTGTATGGAAATATACACTCCCGTGCATATTAGTTGCATGTGCTACGTTTCTTGCCTGAAGGTGACAGGGTGGCTACAACATGATGTTCGTGATGGTTTATTTGTGCACAGCGTTGGAAATGATGCAGAATGGTTTGAGAACTTCTGGAATTGGTTGAGAAAGCATGAGAATGCGTTTTTGGTGCATGATGTTTTATTTCATCAACTTTGTGGATGAGAATGATGTTTTGGAAAAGAATTCATTTGCCTCAGATGTTATCTGGATAGCAAATGAATTCGGGAGTGTTTTTGATGTGGACGAGTTTGAGGTCAACTTTGTCGTCGTTTTTCAAACACATGTGCATGCGTTTTTCAACAACAACTCCAACTGAAACTTCGTTTTCCGAGCTGCATTTTATTTCTGGAAGCTGTGAGAATGTTTGAAGATGTTTTTTGGACGTTTTTGGAATTTGTCAACAAGATGCGGATGGACAACGTTTATTTTTGGAATGTGATGGTGAATTCAAACAAGTTGAATTCACCCAACATTGTGGTGAGAAGTTTGAGGAGAACGTTTACTTTTTATGCATGCCGCCGCTGCCACTTCAACAGCACGGAACAGCTGAAACAGGAGAAGACCAAACTATGCATGTTGCACGTGCAAGACAACTTAGCTGGACAGACAGCTTGCTTGTTTCCTTTGTGTTTCCTGTGTGGAAAAGGAACCGAGGGTATTGCAGTGAAGCCGTCGTGAATTTGGGTTGTTTTTTGTTCATACGCTCGACGCGGAGTTAAGCCGACCCAATTCGACGCAAGCGCACGATACTAGTGGTTGTAATTAGGTCCTGTTGGATTTTCGCATGGTAGCGGAGCGGTTGTGCTCCACGCGTAGTGTAAGTAGACGCGATGATGCCAGGAAGTAACCAGGGACAAGGACCTAATGGCCAAGGTAGTGCGCTAGGAATGAACTCACTGCATGTAGGACCAGTAGGGTCGCCAACGATGAACAGAATGGAAGGAGGAGGTGAGCAAGGCGTAGAAAGAAACACAGGTGCTGCAGGTAATTCGCCCACAGGTACTGCGATGCAAGGCAACACGCAAGCAGCAGTAGGAACTGGGACAGCAGCGACACAAGCGGCTCCGGGCTTAGTTGGTCAAGCTGGAAGCTTAGTTGGAACTGGACAGATGCTACCTCCTGCATGGAATACGTTTGGGTCATATGGACCGATGCGTGGTGGTTTGATGGACCCACGAAACTATAGTCAAAACCAGGGTTTTCTGGGATGTCAAGGTCATGGATGTAGTGGTTGTACTGCATGTCAAGGGTATCCAGGTCAGGGTGTGCATGGACAAGGTCTGTTAGGACAAGGTCAGTTCGGACAAGGTCAAGGAGGACAAGGTCTGACAGGACAAGGTCAGGTAGGACAAGGTCTGCACGGACAAGGGATGCCAGGACAAGGTTGCATGGGAACTGCAGGTCAAAGTGCCCAAGCTAGCACAGGTAGAAGTCAAGAACCAGGACAGGGGAGTGCATGTTATGGAATGCCATGGATGTCAGGTCATTGCGGTGGTGCCCCAGGTCAAGGAGGACAAGGTCAGGTAGGACAAGGTCAAACTGGAGGCATGTGCATGGGACCGGACATTGGCGGAGTAACACCCCAAAATCAAAGGTTGCAAGATGTGCTGAGGCTGATGGGAGGTTTGGAACCGATGCAGTTAATGCAAGTCAGGCAGGTGATAGGTGAACAGGTTGGCCAGGCTAGAGGTGTACCTGAGATGTTTGGACAAAGAGCCACAGGGAGTTTCCCCCAAAGCATGGACCCATTGCATGTTCCAGGTTCTTCTGGTGAGTATGTAGGCGATGTGTTCGCAAAAAGTGAGAAATGGTTAGGAACCCCTCCAACACCAGATTGTTCGAAGTGGAACAGTAGGGAAGCAGAAATCCTAGGGTGGCAAGCTTACATCTATGATTTAACAGCCTGGGCGATGCAAGCCAGCCTTGAGTTCGGAAGTGAAATCGAGCATGCCTGTAGATGGCCAGATCCGTTGCACTGGAATCAATTAGCTGTGCCGCAACGTGCAAGAAGCAGAAGGTTGCTTGCTATTTTGAGAAGTGCGTTTGGAAATCACCCGAGAACTTTGACGTTGATCAATGCATTCAGTGAAGGGATCAACTTGTGCAATGCGGATGTGGGTGTGAATGCAGAGTTGCAAGCTTCGAATGGCTTTGAGCTGGTGAGACAGCTGACCCTTGAGTACAGCATCAGGACGAGGAGTGAGGCACTTAGTTTTAGAACGGCATTGGCAGGAAAGTCTTTTGCACTGCATGGAAACGAAACGAGTGCAAGTACGATTGTGACAGATACAATCAGAAAGATAGACTTTGAAATGGCCAGGTATTCTAAGTTGCTGGGAACACTGTCAAGTAGAATTGATGCCACAGGGTTGCATGTAGCCGAAGCTGACTTGGTAGCTGTTTTGCTACGTAGTTTGCCTGAAGCAGTCAGGACGTTTTGTTTGCATCACACTGGAGGTGAATCGTACCAAGCTTTTAGGGCCACAGCACTGAGATGGGAACAACAGCAGCGTGCTTTCGCTGAGTTCCACCCCAAAAAGAATCTATACCAGGTCACCCAGGTGGAAGGTTCAGATGAATCCACTGTGCAATATGACATGTCTGCAAGTGATGGTGATGGAAACTGGAATTTAGATGCAGTAGGGGGTGTGCGATGTGGTACCTGTGGAAGTAGGAGACACAGTTCAAATGCATGTGATGTTGATTTGTCAAAACTGAAGTGTTTCAAATGCCAGAAATTTGGCCACATTTCTGCAAATTGCCCAGAGAGAAAGAAAGGAAAAGGAGTAATTAAGGGCAAAGGAAAGCAGAAAGGGAAGAAAGGCAAAGGCAAAGGTAAAGGTTTTGGCAAGAAAGGAAAAATGAACGAAGTAGGATACGATGAAGAATGGGACAGTGCGGACATGTGGTGGCATGACGATGGCTCTTGGTGGGAAGACCAGTCATGGTATGAAACTGCACAGGTCTGGAATGACAGTTGGAATGAATCTTGGGATAGCACGTGGCATGAAGGACAAGAAACTTGGGACGAGTCTTGGAGTTGGCCTGCAGTCGAGGACCAATCGCAGAATTCCACTGCAGGTGGACAGACCCAAGGTGTGCAGTCACTGGTGCTTAGCCCCTTGATTTCCGAGATGTTTTCAGGTTTTTCGACAAGTTTGACACTTGAAACTGAAATTTCAGATGCTTTTGATGATGTTTGCAGTCATTTTTCAACCGATGAAACTGTTTTTCATGTCTCAATTGCAGGTTTGCAGTGTTTAGAGTCGAATCGACTTTTCTGCACGTGTCAAAACTGCATGACTATTAGTGATGATTTTGCAGCGAACATGGAGTGCTGCCAGCTTCGAAACGTGAGACTGAAACTCTTTTTCAACAGGTTGCCACCAGCATGTTTTATTTCTGAACCTGAGTTTTTCATCAGTGGAGAATTCGTTCCATTTTCTGACAGTGAATCTGCATGTTCAGTTGTCATGGACACCATGTTTGGAGACGAGTTTGATGACAGTGACAGTGAAACTGAAACGGAAACAGAAACGTGTCAACTTTGGAATTTAAACTTTGGATGGTTGCATGAATCAACACCACAGGTAGATTCCAATTTGCTGTGTGGCATGTTTTCAGCAGGAAACACCGACCTTTCAGGGACCACTGACAGTTCAGGGACGTTGCATGGAGCCCTACATCGTCCGGTGGCCTTTGATTATGGTTTGCAAGGTGTAGAGGTAGAAGGTGATGCTGAGGTTTCCCAAGATTTGATTTCTTCAAACTGTCATCGAATTCAGTTGCAAACAGTTGGAACTTCGACTTTTCTGAACGTGCATGATACTGTTTCTCATGAGTTTGAACTGCATAGATACTCACCTGTTTTGCATCCATTGCTTTCAGAAATCATGATGGGTGATGAGAGCCAGCACTGGTGGTTACTGGACTCCGGTGCGGCCGCAACTGTTATGGCCACTTCGTCAAGAGTGACGTATGGTGCATGGGTTGTTAATTCACAAAGTGACCGCTTCCGAGCGGCAAATGGCAGTAAGGTGAATATAGATGGATCAACTACTGTTTCTGTTTGGGTTGGATTCAAGAAGAAAGCAGATAATTTGGGAAGATTCCCAGTGTACCGACAGGCAAAGTTGAAGTGCTTAGTTGGTGGCATCAGCCACAACATCATTTCAACCAACACTCTCTGTGAGTGCGGATGGGAATTCAATCAGAATCCAGAAGGTGCCGAAGTTACTCATCTTGCGTCAGGTCTGAGACTTGACAACATTTGCAACTTTGGTGGATGTCCATGGGTTAAACTTGACCCTGCATGGATGTACCGTGATTCTGATGGATCTGCACGGCATGATGATGAATTCATCATGTCAGAGGGTTTGCATGCGGTGCATGGGAATTTGAATCCATTGAGCAGAGCGGCTGAAGCTGCGCTTGAAGCCCATAGGTTGCAGGGACATGTGCCTTATGATCCAAGGTGCACTATATGTGCACGAGGAAAATCAACCTTTCAGCATCGACGCCGACGCGAGGGCGCGCTTGAGACTGAGGTACAGGCCGACTTTGGCTTTCTAACCACTCGTGGAGAATTGGTTGAGGACGAAGCAGACGGAACTATCAAGATTTTGGCTTTAACGGAATTGTCTACGAACTGTGTAGGTTATGTGGTTGTGGGACCAGAAGCAAGATCGGTAAAAGGTTTAATTCAAAAATGGTTAGACCACTTTGGTCTTGCATCATCGACTTCGTCGGTAGTCCTGCATACAGATGCCGAGCGTGCAGTTTCGGAATTAGTTGGAACCAGTTCTGACAAATATACCTTCTTGGTTCGCTGTGCACGACCTCAACAACACCAAAGCAATGGAGGAGCTGAACGAGCTGTGAGAAGATTGAAGGAATCCCTTGCTGTGTTGCGTGCTGAGATGAACCAGGGTGGTGCTGATGTCTGGTTTACTGCACGTGGACTGCAAGATGTTGCAACCTACATTGCATTGAGCCACAACCATTTTTCCAAAGCTCATGGAACTGACTTTTCTCCATTGGAATACTCTACACAACGAAAGTTGTCTCGACCTTCCTTTGCAATGTTTGGTCAAACTGTCCTTGCCGAATTGCCCAGCAGCATGCGAGCCCAATCACCGAATGAGACGAGAAGTATTGAAGCTGCATTTGTGCATTCAGGTTTGGATACTGGACCAGTTGTGCAAGGTGCTGTCAGAATTGATGGTGAATTAGTTCTGAAGCGCTTTGTTGCAAGGAATGTCAAGCCAATCACACCAATAGTGTGGAACCAAGTCATTGGGGATCAGTTGTTTTCTGAGATTGAAGGTGGACAAGTTCAAGGAGAACCATTGCCAGCACGCGAAGGAATTCGCATTGAGCCGGCTGCCCCGAATGTTGAAAGACCAAGATTGCCTGATGCCAATGTTGAGCAACCTATGCATGATGATGTTGTTGAGTACCCAGATGGTGCTCCAGGTGACTTAGTGCGAGAAATGAAAGAACCTGATCCAGGCTTCCGAGCCCCTATGCCAAAGAAGAGACCGGTGGAGTCAGCTCCATCTCAACCGAGAAAGCCAGGTGAATTGAAGATTGCCAGACAAGACCCAATTCGTGCATCTACTTCTGATGGACCTGCATTGCCTAAAGCGTCTCCGAAAGTGTCACCAAAGTCTCCGTCTCCGTCTCCAGATGTTGCTAGGTCAGATGTGCGTGTTTTTCCAAAGACACCCCGGTGTCCTGCATGTGATTCTGGAATGGATGTACCTGGAATTAGGCATAATGCTGAATGTAAGAGAAAACGTGCTGCATTTGAGGCGAGTGAAACTCCCGTTGTAATGCCAGATGGTGTGCCTAATGTTGCAAGACCGAGACTTGAGGTGAGACATGAAGATATGGAGGTTGAAACTGAGAGTGGCCCAACTCCGGTTGGCGCAGGTTCTGAGGAGGTTGGTCTAAGTATGGACACTGAAGGTTCAGGTGTGAAGAGAGAAGCTGAACAGTCTGTGCAAGATCTAGAGGATGAAATGGCTGCTGAACGTGCGGCTGGAACTCAAAAACCCATGACTCTTGATCTTTTTCACATGGACAATGCATGTCATGCCTTAGGACCTGTTGCATGGTGTTTGGAACAAGGACCAGAGAATGCACGAGCCACGAGTCCTGAGTTGTTTGACGCTGAGCTTAATTCAATTAAGTTTGCACAAGGGAAGGATCATCAGTGTGTGAAGGTGAAACTTGGTGGTTCAGAAGTGCTGTTATGGAAACCAGATGAAGTGATTGATGACAGCTCACTCATGCAACTTGACGTGGACCTAGGTTTTGAGGGTATGAAAGAGGAAATTGGTAATTTAGAGAAATGTGGTGCTGGTAGGGTCATAGGACAGGCAGAGGTTGATGCATTGAAAAAGAAACACCCGCTCATGCGTGTGATTCCAAGTAGATGGGTTTCAGCATACAAAAGTGAATCACGAGTCAGAGTCCGAATAGTTGCAAAGGACTTGAACAAAGGAATTAGTGCACGAAAGCTGGGAATTTCGAGCCCAACACCAAGCATTGAGGGCCTGCATTTCGTTCTCACTCTTGCTGCCCAACGTGCTCTTCGACTGAAAGGACTTGATGTTTCCCACGCCTTCATGCATTCACCTCTTCCTCATGGACTTGTGATTGTGCTGAAACTGCCCCTCTCCGTCTCTATGCCTGATGGCTCACAAGCCTACTTGTTGCTCTACAAAGCCTTAAATGGTCTTCGAGATGCATCGCTGCACTGGCTGAATTTGCTGAGTGACAGCATCCGTGGTGTTGGATTGACTTCTGACGAGGTCGAACCATGCATTTATCAAGGTGTTGTGAATGGAGAACTTGCACTGCTTGTCGCATATGTGGACGACCTACTCCTTTGTTGCCAATCAGAGAAAGCTGAGAAGATCGTGGAGAAAGCAATTGGCAAAGCCGTGCCCTTGAAGGAGACGGAATCATCCTTCCTGCACGACATGGAGGTGGACGTTTAATTTTCATTGGCAGGCATGTGCATCGTGGAATTGATGACGACTCCTTGACGATTGGGGTGGATCCAAAGTTTTTGGACACGACCTTTACTGAATTCAACATCACGAAAGGATCTGCATCTGTGCCGGATGTAGCCGGCATTTTGGACAAGGCCATGGGTGACAAGAACCAATTGCAAGAGCTCTCTCCCTCTGCATATTCACGATTTCGCCGAGCACTTGGCAAGCTTCTGTGGATGGCTCAGTCTAGGCACGACCTGAAACTGTATCTCAGTCTAATTGGAAGTCAGCAAGCAAAGCCAAACCAAGGCACTGAAGCTGCCATTCGTTCTTTGCTGCGATTTCTGTTTGAAGATGTGGGAACATGTTTGAGGTTACCATCCCCAGAATACGAGAATTTGATGATTGGGCCTGCAAGACATTCAATTTTGCATTCATTCTCTGATGCATCGTTTGCTCCATACAGATTCAATGGTAGAAAAGGGATTTCCGGTGGAGTTGTGTTCTGTGAAGGTGCATTGGTTAGGTCATTGGCTAGACAACAGCAGTCTGTGTCACTGTCCTCTTGTGAAGCAGAGTTGTATGCATTGCAAATGGTTGCCCAAGAATATGTTGCGTTTAGCAATTTTTGCCATCGTGTTTACACAGGGATTGGTGAAATGAGAGAGAGAGATGTGCCACAAATCTTGCTGGAGTCAGATAGCTCTTCAGCCTTGCAATTGTTGGTCGGACAGGATATACCCAAACGAAGTAGACATGTTGAAATTCGTATGGCCTGGATGAAAGCTAAGATTAGCTCAAATGAACTTTTGGTTGAACACAGGGCCGGAACGGACAATGTGGCAGATTTGTTTACCAAATGTTTGGGGACCAAAGATTTCCTGAGACACCGCACAAGCTTAGGGTTTGAGACTCCCGAAGTGCCTATGCAAGACCTGCACAGAGTTCGTGATGTCATGCTCATCAACAGTAGGGTTGATCACAAGCAAGATGTTGCGTTTGTGGAAGTTTGTTGTGGGACTAATTCAGCTCTGAGAGAAGCATGCAAAGTTGCACGCATGCCCTATATCGGTATAGTCAAACGAATGGAAACTCCGGACATGTTTCAAAAGGTGAAAGAGTTTGTTGAGGTTCACCAACAGTTAGGCTACCGTTGGGTGCATGTGCACGCTTCTACTCCTTGTAGCTCAGGGTCGCCACTCAAGAATTTTTCTGCAACGATCGAATCAGAGGCAGACAGGTCATGGAAAGGTATCATGGAGAACGTCTCTAAGTATTTGTTGCTTGGGAATTCGAGGTCTTTCGAACTGCCCCGAAACAACAACATATGGAAACGCGAAGAGACCAAACGAGTTTTGAAACAATGTGGTTTGCAATTTGATGCTGAGGTGTTTTTATGTCAAACCGGTATGCAAGCACCGAATGGATTGCCTATCGGTAAAGTGCTTATCTTTTGTAGTGCGTCAGCTGGTTTTTGCAATTTGCTCACAAGGCGTTTTGGTTGGTGCGAGTGTGAGAAACATGCAGGGATGTACGATGTCAACTGGACAGCAACCGGTGTGTATAACAAAGAACTGGCAAAGGCCATTTTGGCCGCAGTTCGTGCTGGAAGGAAGGACCCCTGAGCATGTTTATTTTGTTTTTGCATGTCGCATGGAAACTACCGAAACCCAAACAAACGTTTTTTGTTTTGTTTTTTGACCTGCATGTTGCATGCTTTTCTTGAAGAAAGGTGCGTGGCAGGTGGAACTGTTTTTGTTTTAGTTTTGCACGTCTCCGGACGTCGCCAGTTTAAAAGGGGGACGTGTGATGTGTGAAGGAAAGTTTTTTTTTGGGCATGTGAGAACCAAAGATGTTTTGCATGTCTTATTTCAAACAAATTTGAAACCAAACGACAGTGATGTGAAGCACTGCAGTCTGGTGAAGCACAGTTGTTTTTTTTGCGAAGCACTGGCGTACGCGAAACACAGTTTTTGATGTGAGAGACAGTTGTTGTCAAAGAACTGCATTGATGTAGAAACACAGTGATTTTTGCATGTTCAGTCATGTCTGCATGTTCAGTTGATTTTTCATTGGACTGATGTGGACAGGGTTGGACAGAAGTTTGTTTTCGTATGCAACGTTTTGGATACAGAATGCAAGTCAGAACACTGCCTGGAGAACTAAGGATGTCAGGTTTCAGAATTCACTCACACGCCCAACTCAGCAGTTGCGGACACTTAGGAACCCCTGAAACGGCTAAACTGCTGCACTCGACTCCTGCGTGTGTGTGTGAGGGTTGAAACAGTTCACAATTAGGAATTACTGTAGGTTCTGACGTGACGCCATGGCTTCAAAACCACAGCAATGGCATAGTGATGCTTCTGGATAGTACCGACAGACAGAGAATTCGATGCCTTACAACCCAAGTGACCCAGTCTTGGGTACGGACATGACACAGGGAGAATGGGACCAGTTGCGCGAGTTGATGCGCAAAGCAGAAGCTGGTGGAAAAATGAATGAGTTATTGACCGTCCACAAGAAAGAGGTCAAGAACGCACCTATGAACAGACCATATCCACCAGATGATGATGATTGGAAGGACTGCATGGAATCGCATGTGCCTCCAAGTCCCTCTAAGGTGCATGGTCCGACAGGCTCGAATTCATCTGCTGCATCGGCTGCACCACCTGGTGCCCTATGGCCGGATGCCTACAGCCAGAATGCATACAAGGTGCCTCCGACAACACCGCCGCCTACTTTGCAAGCTGGAGGGAATTCAGGGATCGTCGATGCACGTGAATACCACAAGAAATGGCAAGACAGGCCATATGATCCCAATGACGACCCTTGGATTGAGGATGATGCCAAAGACCCGAAGAATGACAAGCCTGTGATACAACTTTTTGGAAATGTTGTGCAGAAGAATGCGGAGATTGCAGAGGCTAAAGCTGCGGCTGCAGCTATTGCTGAGATTGCCAACCGCTACTGTGCCGATGCTGATGGACAGTCTGCAGGATTTCCAAAATTCAATGCACAGGTTCCTCTACCTCCTGCAGCGAAGGCAGACCCACCGATTTTGCCTGCATCTGCAATTGGAAGTGAGAAAGCGTTCCAGGAGCAGAAGGGAAAAGGAAAGAACTATGACAAAGGTGGTAAGCCTGACAATGTCAAAGGTGGCAAAGAATTTGCGAAAGGTGGCAAAGAGTTTGAGAAGGGTGGCAAAGATGATAAAGGTGGCAAGAATGTGGCAAAGGGAGAATTCAAAGGTGAATTCAAAGGAAAAGAAGGAGAGAAGGGGAAGCAGGGTCCTAAAGGACCAACTCTGCCTCCTCCCAAAGCTTCTGGTTCGAAGTGTGCACGCATCTCCGAAGAGCCTCCGGAGATTGTGGAAGGCAATTCGAACAAAATGCATGACAATGGCGCTATGACCGATGGCTCCAAGAGACGGCATGAAGCTGTCGAGTCAAATTCGGATGCAGAGAGTGCCAGCAGCGTTTTGGGGAGCTTTTCATTCATCTCCGACACCGGCGACTCCCCGCCACTATTTCCAAAGGTGCAGTCAGGGCTGCCAGCAACCCACAAGTGGGATGCAAACTGGAAGGATGCCACCATCGACTATGAAGAGGTCGATTTCAATGTGCCACAGCCTGCATGGATCAAGGATACTTATCACTGGTCATGCACGCTTCTCAAGATGGGCCGTTTTGCCGAAAAGCCCATCACCTACCATGACTTTGTTGTGAGGGTCTTCAATCAAAGCATGGAGGAGTGCCGCTACGCAAAGAAGATGATTGGCCAGTTCCGCAAGAAACTGACCCCAACGCCAAGGACACAGGGTCCTGATTTCTGTGCCTTCTTAATTCACTGCAGGGTGGACGCATTTCTCAATGCAGGCTATGTCTACCAGCGTGAATTTTCCTGGCGCTGATGGGGTGATTGCGGACAATATGAAGCTGAAGGTGGCTATTTTTTTGCATGTGCAATGTGCCTGGAATTTGTTGCGATGAATGCTCTCTGCAGAATCTTTGGGCTTCCTTGATGATGAGCTGGACTGCAGGGAATTCGTTGTGAAGCAATTTCAATGTGGCATTCTTGCACAATCTTTTCGTTTTCTTTCTACATCAATGAGAATGTGGACACGGTCAATGGATATAAACACAGGATTAATTCGAGTACACAGGTATTTTTGCAATACATCTGCAACTGGTGTGAAGATGCGACTTCGTGTGCAAGTCCTCACTGGAAGTTGAACAGATGACAGCAAATTTATACATATGTGCAACGTGCAGCTTTTTGAGACTTCACTGGAATTCAGCTGGATTTGGATGGATGGGAAACGCAGCAAAAGGGGGTATGGAAATATACACTCCCGTGCATATTAGTTGCATGTGCTACGTTTCTTGCCTGAAGGTGACAGGGTGGCTACAACATGATGTTCGTGATGGTTTATTTGTGCACAGCGTTGGAAATGATGCAGAATGGTTTGAGAACTTCTGGAATTGGTTGAGAAAGCATGAGAATGCGTTTTTGGTGCATGATGTTTTATTTCATCAACTTTGTGGATGAGAATGATGTTTTGGAAAAGAATTCATTTGCCTCAGATGTTATCTGGATAGCAAATGAATTCGGGAGTGTTTTTGATGTGGACGAGTTTGAGGTCAACTTTGTCGTCGTTTTTCAAACACATGTGCATGCGTTTTTCAACAACAACTCCAACTGAAACTTCGTTTTTCCGAGCTGCATTTTATTTCTGGAAGCTGTGAGAATGTTTGAAGATGTTTTTTGGACGTTTTTGGAATTTGTCAACAAGATGCGGATGGACAACGTTTATTTTTGGAATGTGATGGTGAATTCAAACAAGTTGAATTCACCCAACATTGTGGTGAGAAGTTTGAGGAGAACGTTTACTTTTTATGCATGCCGCCGCTGCCACTTCAACAGCACGGAACAGCTGAAACAGGAGAAGACCAAACTATGCATGTTGCACGTGCAAGACAACTTAGCTGGACAGACAGCTTGTTTCCTTTGTGTTTCCTGTGTGGAAAAGGAACCGAGGGTATTGCAGTGAAGCCGTCGTGAATTTGGGTTGTTTTTTGTTCATACGCTCGACGCGGAGTTAAGCCGACCCAATTCGACGCAAGCGCACGATACTAGTGGTTGTAATTAGGTCCTGTTGGATTTTCGCAGGCTGCTCTCTGTGATCTCGGGGATCCTGGCTGGGGGGATCCCTGGTTTCCGCATTGGGCTTTGTTGCTTCTGCACCCTTGAATGGCCCATGGTGATTTTGTGGTTTTTGCGGTTGCTTTTGTTAATGGGCCTGCTCAGTATGACACATAAGTTGTCATCTGCATGCGCCGAGTTGATACTAAGCTATCACCTCCTTTCACAACTGATCTTTTTCACCCAACTGGTACCTGTCATGTCACTGCTTTGGTGTTTTGTGTTTTTCTTTGTTTTGTGTGGGTTGTTTTTGTTTTGTGTTTGTGTTTTTGGGTTGTGTTGTTTTTGCTCCTGGTTCTTTGTTTTTCGGTTCTTGTTCTCTGATGACATGACAAGTGAATAGGACTATGTATCGGTCCTCTACCAGCTTTGCGGCCACTACAGCTTCGGCCCCTGCGTGAATTGATTAATTAATCTAATATGCAACATGCTTGGAAACATGTTGACCTGGCGGAAGCCACACGGCGTTCGACGGAAAAAAGGGGATTGGCAACCTAGGGTGTAACCGCCATCCATCAAAAAAGTAGATACCTGGCAGAGACCGGATTCCTGCTCTGGGCCGGTCTGTGCTACCACTTGTCCGGTGCGTGCTTTGTATAGTCCTGAAGGCAGGCACACGTATGTGGGAAATGGTGTGCGATCAGCTGCGTAGGCATACAAGACAACTTCAGGGAAGGGAAGATCCTGAACGGGGATCCATTTGTGTTGAGCTGCTAGGCCTGCTTTGACTTCTTGGTGGCGATCTCTGTTCATCCAGCGGAGGTCTGACCCTCGAACCAATATGAGACGGTATCTCGCCCGCCTCACTTCGTTCGCTTGCTGATCGTGGTATTGGTTAGCGATTGCAAGGGGAGGGAAGTCCCATGCTGGCGCGGAATTCAGTGGCCATCGACTTAGCTGTGCAAGATTCTCTTGTTCTGGGTCGTCATCAAACTCCGGCCAATCCCATGTCGTCTCCCCTCTCCGAAGGCCCCGGATGCCATATGCGATGGTCGCGACTACTTGCGCCATGCCCATGAGCCCCATCATGTCTAACGGGGAAACAAGCAGGGTCAACGATTTGGACCGGGTGAGTCCGACAGTGATTCGGCCGAGGCAGTCTTCCGTATCTTCCGTAGGCGAGCCATTGGAGTAGTATTTAGTGTTCAGGAATCCGATACTTGGCTGAGCTACGATTGATACCTGTGCTGTTCCTCCTGCTGAGTTGGCTATTGTTTCTACGCGCAGAGTGCGGGCATAATCCTTCTTAAGCACAGAACGGTTCAAGTTGTTTTTATGGTCTGTGGCCGTGGTCATTACAAAGAGCCCATCTGCAAAACCAGCATTTTTGGGGAAGGGGTAGAGTACCGCTGAGACGAGCGTTTCTAAATCTGTCGCTACCAGGCCGTTAATTCTCGCATTGGTATCCCAGAGGACGAATTGAAACCCCGGGGGTCGGTCTGGAAGGCCTCCGGAGGCGAAACTTCCCAGCTCCCACATTTCATTGATGAATCTGCAGAGGTCGGGGTACCGAACTGCCACTACTGAGTGGTATGTCACAGGGCTGACTCTTGAGCTGGAGGGAAGCATCAACCCCCATGCATGGATGTCGCTTACTCCGGCGGTCTGAGAGTTTAAGACTGCTTGAATGTCGCCAGCCATAGGTAGGAGGGTAGCTGCATGCTGCAAGGTCCAGGCAAGGCGTACCAGTGATCGTGGGAAGTTGACCGTTGTGCCTTCCAGAAGTTCTGCATCCACAAAAGTGGAGGAGTGCCTTGGCCTCTGTGGCTGGGCGGCGTCAAATTGGGTTCGCAAGCCTGGGAGCACGGTGTTGGCTACTCTGAGGTCTTCCGTATCTTGTGGCGAAAGTTGGCTTGTCCATAGCTGACCTAATGTGTGCTGGCCTCGACGGAGTATTTGACTAAGAGTAGCCAGACCTTCATTGGACGAACCGTCCAACAGCCGGATCATTGCATCTGCGAGGTTAGCTGGCATATAATAGTGCCGGTCACTTCGCAGCCCATGTTTTTTGGATAACAGGAGTTGTCGCGATCGTTTCGCATTGCGGGCTGCACGATCAATGCCGCCAGGTGTTTGCTCCGAGTCTCCTGTCCACAGGATTAGGGGTTGCTGTTTTAGCAAGCTGATGACTGCAATTTCCCGGTCAGTACCATATTGCTGGCCTTCGTCAATGACCATGAGGGAAAGCTCTTGCATAAAGCCACTCATTGTGGACCATTGCGCGGTGAGGTCCTGGGCAACAGTGCCTCCTGTGGCTAAAATTAACTGGCACTTGCTTAGCATTTGCCTTCGTTCTCTTGGATGGATGTCGAATTTGGTGTGGGAGTAACTGCTCTTGTTACGTTCTTGGTCCCCCACCAACCTCCCTATGCGCCCAAACACCCCCGACGGGGGGTCGAGCCACAGGAGAAGGTCAGCAAAGGATCTAGTACCCGAGTTTTCTTTGCATACGAACAATATTTTGAGACTGTTAGTGGCATCCAGTCTTGGAGGGGTACAAGCTGTTCTTGTGCAAAAAAGTCAATGGCTGGCCCCGAGAGAAAAGCTACTTCGATGCATCTGGGGTTGCACTGTCTGTATATGCGGGAGGCAGGTAGCTCATCCTTGCTTTTGGATGTGCGTGGTGTGATGGCAAGGACTAATCCGAACAGGATTTGGAGGTCTCTTCCGTCGTCAGCGGGGGCATCTGGGGTGCCTACCATTGCGACAAGTCTTCCTGTGCCTATAGGGCTAACTTTATGGTGGTGAGCATCGCTCTCTAGGAGGCTGAAGACTTCAGTTTTGCCCAGGCTTGGATGTCGAAACGCAAAGGCATCTTGCCCACCTTTGACTTTCCAGTGACCAAATTCGCTGCCCTTGAAAAGGAATTCGAATGTAATTGGTTGCCATGTTTGACGGATAGGCCCAGCACTTTGCAGCGTGAGTCCTGTCTCATTGTAGCCTTCGTTGGGGCTGAGCATGGGCAGATAGTAGTCTAGCATGTAGACAGCCATGGGCAGTTGCAGGGTGCCGAGGAAATGTTGAACCATGGTGGTATAGGTGAGCAATTTAGCCCTTGACGCAATGGTAACAGTTGACAACGAGGCCAAATACTGGGTTGCTTCTTGCTCCGTTTGTACCGCTGAGTTGTGCACAGCAATGTGGGTGACTAGTTCCTGTGTTGTGGTCTCAGGCAGCTCGCACATAATGGCTAATTCGCGCAGGAGTCGTTTAGCTGTTTTTGGGAGCTCGAAGCTGCACCATGATATCAGGCGGAGGGGAGCGTGTGAGTAGACCTCAAAGGGAAGCACTCCTGGGGTACCCTCTAATTGGGCCATGTCCGGTCGTCCCTCTGGAAGGGCAACTCGTGTCCAGTGCGAGTAGCTGTGTTGTGCAGTGCCTAGGTATGCTCTCCATCCTGTGATGTGTGTGATTGCAAAGCCACGTTGCCTTAGCAGTTTCATGTCTTGGTTAGACGGGTTCCATACGCAAAGCCGGTCATCTGCATGGTGAATGAGGTGTACCTGTCGAAGCTGGGACAGGTTGTGTGCCGTCAGCAGCGATGGTGGCAGAGCAATTGCTGCTAGCACGGTTTTGCCTTCAATGTCTGGGAATTCCGAAAGGATGGTTTCCCATACCATTCCTGCATACGAGCCAGCGCTGTGGCCTCGAATGAAAAGAGAGCCTACCATGTACCCTGTTAATCTGAGATAGTCAACTGCACGGATTTCAGGGGGCAGGCATACCCCCACCAGCGGATGCGCAACTAGTAGTTTAGTAAAGAGTCGCAGGCCATGCTTATACCCTGGCCATGGCGGTTTCCTATGCGCTGGGGTAATGGGACAGAAACGCAGCAATTTCATGGCTCGACTGATGATCTGGGCTTGCAATTGGTCAACACCGGGCACTCCTAGGACGCGGCACCAGGTGTGCACACCAATGGGAAACATGGCTATGTGCAGCAGCAAATATTCTTGTGTATGGGCAGTTCCGGCAATTGTGCCAGCCCTTGCATTCCAATCGTCCTGTTTGCTGAGGGATGGCCCATACACATGCGCTTCCTTTCTGCAAGCTAGCAGTACATCCCACTCCTCATCGAGTTCTCCTCCACCCAACCCAGTGCACTGAACGTCCAGGGACCCTGGGTCAGCGTCATTGAGTTGCCAGGTGGTGTTGTCCATGACAATGATCTTCCAGTCAGTGTATTGAGGGTCTGCATGGCTAGCGAGAACTTCGTTGATGGCCAATTCTGCGTTGCTAGGGTCAATTCCCAGTCGCTGTTGCAGTGCTTCGAGGAGAGGGCGAATTTGGGCAGTAGGTAGTTGGAGGCTAGCTTGCTGTCCGCAAAGGACACAGGCAGACTGGCAGGTCTTGGGCCAGGGTGTGTGGTCGTTGTTGCAGTTAGGGGCTTCCACTGGCGTCCAAAGGCTCTGAAGCGTCCAAAGGCTCGGAAGCAGCAACACTTGCGTCTTGGTGAGGCTGCGCTTTTGTGAGACGTGTGGTCTGGCTACTATTCTACTGCCTCTGACGAAATCGCAGCCTGTGGGGTGTGTCCATAGCGGGGGTGCGTCATCAACTCCTATGAGTGACACAGCAAGCGGTTGCAGCCCTTTGCCTTGCCACTGTTGGAGTTTGTGCCCTGGACCTACTTTGCTCCCATGGAAGGCATGCACTATTGGTGGCAGGCTATACCCATTGTCTACCTCCTTGCTTTGATTGCACGGCACAACAGACCAGTTATGGGTCTCCCATGTTGGCATTTTTTTTTTTGGGGGGAGGGGGGGAGGTAACTAGCAATGGGTCTCCTATATTGGTTGATTGTTACACTTCAGAACCTAACCAGTAAGGGAGCATGGGCTTTATGTACGGGATCCATCCACGATGGTGGCCTTCAAAAGTGAACTGAGGCAGGAAAGAACTTGTTACACTTCGATTTGTGCGTGTCATTCTTGTGCCAGCAACAGCGAACGGACTGATCAAAAGAGATTGTGCTGTCATGTAGCCACACAGAAACAATAGCAAAGGAAAACAACTGAGAAGATGAAAACACGCAATTCTCCCTTCCAGACCCTTCGAGACAGATCTCAAGACCTCCACGGCATAGAAATTGGAGGCAAAAACAATTCACAAAGAAGGGGGTCTTTTCAGTCCTCAAAACGTAACAAAAAGCAGGCGCGCAAAAACTTCCAGCGGATCCCTAGACGGTTTGCAAAGACTGAACCGCAAGAAGACGCGCTGGGGCTTGAGCTGACAGTGGCTCCAAAGGGGTATGACTGTGACACCAAGCGGCATAAAGAGGCCCGTACCCTTTTGGCTCAAGCCTATTTTGGCTCGAACCACTGACCAAGGCTTGTTTACCAGCCCTTAGTTTCTTGAAGGTGCCATTCTCAGGTCATTGTGTTAACTTTCTCTTGGTTCCTTTCCTCTTCTCTTGGTGTGGTTTTAGTTTCTTCCTTCTTCACGCATCTGGCTTTTCTGGCCGCAGACTGGTCCGGACTGTCAGTACCTCCCCGCTTTTCGTCTCCCCTTATTGCTTCCTAGTCCCTGAGATCGACTTCGTTGTCATTCCCTTCTCTTGTATCGTCTGCACTCCACTCTCCTTGCTTTCTCTTGTGTTGGCGACTCGTGTCCCTTTGCTATTTCCCGCCTCACTGTCGCTCCTTTTCTTTCCTTGCTTGCCTCTCCTCTCTTCCTTGCTGTCAGATAGGCTTGAGTGGCAAGGGTAACTTTTTTCCGTCCAACGCCTTCATGGCTTCCGCCAGGTCGTTCAATATGTTTGAGAGCATGTTGCAATTGGGATTAATTATTCACCCCGCTTCGCGTGGGGTGGCCGCCCACACCGCAGGTTTATTTCGGTCCGTGAGAGGGGCTAAGGGTGGTTTTCCCCCGTGGGGGAGTTAGGGAATTTTCACTTTTCCCCCCCGTGGGGGCTCCCCAAGCTAGGGAATTTTCACTTTTCCCCCCCGTGGGGGCTCCCCAAGCTAGGGAATTTTCACTTTTCCCCCCCGTGGGGGCTCCCCAAGCTAGGGAATTTTCACTTTTCCCCCCCGTGGGGGCTTCCCAAGCTAGGGAATTTTCACTTTTCCCCGCCGTGACAGCTTCCCAAGCTATGGAATTTTCACTTTTCCCTCCCTTGGAGGCTCTCCAAGCTGCGGAATTTCAAATAGCTAGACAACGACGCCTAGATAGTCCCCCAAATCCCGTGTTCTTTGAATGTGTTTCCATGTTTTTGCAATGGTTTCCTTCAAAGCACGGTACTTTACACTTTTGTCGCCATAAAACCGGTCGAAAACATCATGTTCGACAATGCTTCCAATTCCCTTATCTCCCCAACCGTTGAAAATACCGCTATTTACAGTGTTTTCTTCAATTTTTCCATGTTCCAATGCCGGTAGCCAACTCCAACATATATATAAGAAATCCTTCCAAAACATTGTTTTTGACAGTGTTTTTCCAATGTTTCCAGTCAAACAGACGGTAATTTACACGTTTTTTGCCATAAAGGCAGTAAATCCTTCCAAAACATTGCTTTTGACAGTGTTTTTGTAATGTTTCCAGTCAAGCATACGGCATACGGTAATTTACAGTGTTTTTCCAATGTTTCCAGTCAAACAGACGGTAATTTACACGTTTTTTGCCATAAAGGCAGTAAATCCTTCCAAAACATTGCTTTTGACAGTGTTTTTGTAATGTTTCCAGTCAAGCATACGGCATACGGTAATTTACACGTTTTTTGCTATAACGTCAGTCCAAAACACTTGTTTTTGCAGTGTTTTCAATGCTCTGGCATCCAAAAACCCTGCAAAATCTTGCTATGTACAATGCTTTTTTCATTTTTGGCCGTTTTTCCATTGCCGGAAAGCTACCAAAATGACCCAAAATTCCATTTCAATACCCTCTTGCGCTCAGACACCCAAAAATCCTCGAAAAATGTCGAAAACACCACCGTATTCTGGTCTCGGTGCGAAACCGTTTTTGGGGTCTGGTCTCGGTGCGAAACCGTTTTTGGCCCCCCCCCCCAGCTAAAGCTGATATAGCGACTGCTATATTAACAAATGTCATTGAGCATTTAGTGTTGCTGTTGCCCCCCAATAAGCACGCCTTCACCGCCAAAGCGGTGTGGGCGGATTTAACAAAGGCATGCGTAGGCCGTTCCTATAGGGTGGCCGCAAAAGTAACTGGTGGAGGACCGGTACAAAGTCCTATATGCTGTCACGATCATCCAGAACACAAACCAAATTGAGTGGCAAGGGTAACGAGCTCGTCCGGATCCCGTTCAGGACCAGCAAGCTCGGTGAAGTGGACCCTGGTGACCAGACGCTAATACGATGACTAAGCCCGCATTGATCTCCGTGAAAGCTTCACTGACTAAGATGACACCCTTACTGGCTACAAGTGGTATTTCCTCGGGCACCCACTTATCTGCTGAAACAGCGCGATTGGGCAGTGGGAGAGGAGTGTCCACTTTCCAGTTCTTCGCGTTCACTTGGCTGGGGACTCGGCGGTTCCGACCCACCAAAATCAACCTTGTCCTATGTGATGGCAGCAAGGTTCTCAACACTTCGCGATTTGGGCAACTTGACTGGAGGGCCCGGCTGTTGCGTGGCTCGTCCCGTATCAACAGATCGTGTCCTTTTGTGCGCTGGCGCGATTGGGGAAATGAGGGTCGATCGGCAAAAACTGAGATAAAATTGCGGGTTTATTTGTGCCGGAGCAACCCTTTCGCACGAAATGAGGGTCGATCGGCAAAAACTGAGGTGAAATTGCGATTTTTCGTGTGCTGGAGTAACCCTTTCGCACGAAAAGGGATTTGTGTGTACGAGCGTTTCTGTGTAAAGATGTTTGTGTGTAAAAGTGTTTGTGTGTACAAGTGCATCTGTATAAAAGTGGTGTGTGTAAAACCTTCCGTATGTTCAAGTCTTTGTGTGTAAACGGGTTTGTGTGTACGAGTGTTTCTGTGTAAAGAAGTTTGTGTGTAAAAGTGATTGTATGTAAAATTGCATCTGTTTAAACGTGATTGTGTGTAAAAGCTTCTGTGTGTACAAGCGGTTGTGTGTAAAAGCAGCTCCTGTGTGTAAAAGGGTCTGTGTGTAAAAGTGTCTGTGTGTAAAGGCTTCTGTGTGTAAAAGTGTCTGTGTAGAAGCGTCTGTGTGTAAAAGCTTCTGTATGTAAAAGCTTCTGTGTGTAAAAGCTTCTGTGGGTAAAAGCTTCTGTGTGTAAAAGCTTCTGTGGGTAAAAGCTTCTGTGGGTAAAAGCTTTGTGTGTAAAAGCTTTGTGTGTAAAAGCGTCTGTGTGTAAAAGTGTTTGCGATGCAAACTATTGTCTTGCACTTCTCACTATTTTGTCTTGATACTCCTCTTCTCGACTGCCTATAACACAGCTTTCAAATATCGTTTCTAATATTGCGTCTCCACACTAACAAGAGAAGACCCTGCTCCTCTACGCTCTCGGGCCATCCGTCGTCTAGTGGCCGATTTTCTTGCTGAACATGCTCATGGCCCATTAGGAGTGGCTACAGCGTATCACAAAGGCTTGTCATGGGTTGCACGTCATGCCCAGCTTCCAGATTTGTTCCAGGCCCTGCAGTCTTCAGTTTGTAAGGCGTACTTGCAGAGCTCAGTGATTTCCGAGAAGCGCGAGTCAGCTCCTCTGCCATTGTCCTTTGTGGTTTATCTTGAAAAGATGATTTTGGCCAAAGATGCATCAACTAGTGACATCTTGCAACTGGGTGCACTGCTTTTCTTGATTTGGAGTAGCTTGCGGTGGTCTGATGCACTTTGGGTGGACCCCAAATCTATCTCGATTCAACAGCATGCTCTTTTTGCGATTTCGTCGCATACCAAGACGACAAACAGAGGCATGCCGATCGCATGCTATGCATTTGGACTGCTGGGTCAACATGGGAATGCCTCGTGGGCCCAAACTTGGTTGAATGTGATCCAGCAGGCGATCCATGATACACAACATGAATGCGTTTAGCTTGCTAATAGCTGTTTATAGCTTAGGGTGAAAGCGAACCATGTGAGCGCCCTCCAAACCAAAAAAAAGTTTCTGAGAAACTTTACAGTGCGCGTTGCCTAACAATGTTTAATTCGAACTGTTTTTTTAAAAAAAACTGAAACAAACAAACGTGAAACCTCACAGGTGTGCAGGTACATGTGGTACATGTCTCACATGTTGTTTCAGTTTATTTTGTCGTGTGAAATCATCTTTCATTATCTGGTAGGTGATCACTTATGAATTTTATATATGACCGCGTCGCCTCAAGTGAGGAGGGTGGGCGGGTGTGCCCTTTTGATTTCATTGTGTTTGCCCCTCCCAATCGTGGCGTGCACGCTTTTCCCAACCCTTTGCAAACAATGTACAACACAACGTAGGGGGGAAATGTGAAAGAATCCAAATGTTGGAGCTATGCAACATGTCACAAAGTGACTGTGGAACACATTCACATGTGGTGGTGTGTATGCGATGTATGTTGCGTTTGATATCCCCCTTGACTGCCAAGCGGAAAAAGAACAGCTGAGAACTCATGACGGCATGTGCAATTTTATTTTTGAGATTTGTGAACCGTGAGGGAGAGAGGAGTGTCGTGTCGGTCGTCGTGTTTATGTTTTGGTTTACATAGGTTTTATTATGTGGATGTGTACTCCCATATACCATGTTTATGTTTGGCGTATATGTTTATGATACATATGCGTAGGCCGCGCACGTTGTGTAGGAGGGTCACCCTGTAGCTATAAGAATGCGTTTAGCTTGCTAATAGCTGTTTATAGCTTAGGGTGAAAGCGAACCATGTGAGCGCCCTCCAAACCAAAAAAAAAAGTTTCTGAGAAACTTTACAGTGCGCGTTGCCTAACAATGTTTAATTCGAACTGTTTTTAAAAAAAAAACTGAAACAAACAAACGTGAAACCTCACAGGTGTGCAGGTACATGTGGTACATGTCTCACATGTTGTTTCAGTTTATTTTGTCGTGTGAAATCATCTTTCATTATCTGGTAGGTGATCACTTATGAATTTTATATATGACCGCGTCGCCTCAAGTGAGGAGGGTGGGCGGGTGTGCCCTTTTGATTTCATTGTGTTTGTCACATGAGTGATGCGTGAACATCTCTGAGAGATGATGTAGTCACATGGGATTGTCATCGGAATGAACCCAATGCAGGGTGTTGTGAATCCGATTTCAATTTGTGCACCCAGTGACATGTACTCATTCAGTGTATCTTGCATGCGTGGTTCAAGTCGATGCCTCAGGACATGTCATGACTGTTGATTTGTGCATTTTTCAATCAGTGTGACAACAGTTTCTTTTCAAAATGCTGTCAAGTGTCAGGATGCTTTCATGGGATTTCATGATATTCATTTCTGTTCTTTCGCACGGTAGGGCCTGGCAATGAGTTTCGGCGATAGTGAAGCCGTCTTCGCACAGAGGGCTAGGGAGATAGGTCTTGATGATGGAGCCGTGAAAGCTCTTACAGATGAAGGTATCAGGACGATGGCACTTTTTGCCTTCAGTTGCAACTTTGCGCCGGGAGCTGCAGATGAGCGTCCTTTCACTGATTTGATCAAGAAACTTTTGCATAGAGACCCTAGCACTTTGGAGTTGTCATGCATGAGGCGATTGTTCAATGAGAGTTACGCCAACATAGCTTCAGACATCAAGGTGAGGTCAGAGGCTACAGACGATACGCCGGTGAGGCGCCTAGCCCCTGCGGAACGTGCCAGCAGGTTGAAAGACCAACAGCAGAGACTTGGAGGTCTGAGCATCACTGGACAGTACGAGCCTGGAGACACCTTAGTGGACAAATGCATCAGCATTTATGACAGTGACAGGTTACAGTATGTGGAATGGTCTGCATCGGTGTCACGTGAACATGAGCTTTTGTCAGGGACGAAGAAGGATGCCTCACTTACTTTTGACTCATCGGGTTCACTCAAGTTGTCAAAGCTTCAAAAGACAGAACCTTGTTCGACAGGAACCGAGATACAGGTGCGCTATTGCTTGGTTAGGCGCGCTTTGGCCTTCGACCAGGCGAACCTGATTGAGTTCAAGTTGTTGGAGGCTTGGAGTGAAAAATTGATGCAGAGCAGATTAGAAGACCCGGCACCAGGCTATGCCAGGACAACCATGAAACAACTTGAGCTTGCTGACAGGAAATTGTTTTGCGTGCTTGCTGAGAAAACCAGGGAAGGTATCAAAACCACCATCAAAGGCAGACCTCTTGACCTGGTGTTCAAGGAATGTTCAGAAAGCTCAGAAGTCCTTGCGTTGTTGCAGCCCAGACAGGGTACAGTCTCGGCGGAAAAGGTGAAGGAGGTGCGTGGCAACTCAGCAGAACCACCCACCAAACGAATCAAACGAGAGACTGGAAAGAAGGGCAAGGGCAAAGGTAACAGCAGTGCTTTTGTGCGTATTCCACACGATCTACTGAAGCTGAACTGTGTTGCAGCTACACCCAAAAACAACAGGATTTGTTTTTCTTACAACTTGAAGAAGTGCGATGCAACTGGACAGAAGTGTTCAAAGGGGTTGCATGTGTGTGCAGTACAGGGATGCTTCAGAGGACACCCAGCTGTGGAATGCCAGAAGTCGTGACTAATACCTTCTGGCTGTCAGTCCCTTGGTAGAGCGTTGGAATCCGACGCAATGGAGACAGCATCCGAGGGCGAGCCAGCAGAGGTCATGCATGATGACACAACGAATTCTTTTTCAGATACACCTGCACAGGAGAATTTTTCAGATGTTGAGAAAATTTGCCACACGGGTACAGAGGCTGACAGACCATATGTCTTCTTGGAATTATGCGCTGGAAGTGCAACCTTGTCTGCAGAGGTTAAGCGTTTGGGAGTCGAGGTGCTGGCCTTTGACCACGAGTCCAACCGACATCAATCAAAGTGCAAGGTCCTTTGTTTGGATCTTAGTTTGCCGCATGCTTTCGAACGCATTGTTGAGCTGGTGACTAAATGCAATGTGTTGGGCGTTCACATGGGGCCGCCCTGCGGCACGTGCAGCAAAGCCAGAGGGATACCTATGCCGGATGGATCGGCGGGACCCCAACCGCTTAGAGATGACAATTATTTGCTGGGTCTTCCAAATCTGGGATTTCGAGACAAACAAAGGGTAACTGCTGCAAATAATTTATATGAGAAGCTTGGTTTGCTGGTGGAGACGCTGGAGCGCCTTCAAATCCCATGGACAATCGAGAACCCCACCAACAGTTTTTTATGGGACCTTCCGTATTTTGCTTTTGCAATGGCCCATGGTACCAAGCATGACTGTCACGCTTGCGCTTTTGGGAGCTCGAGGAAGAAGCTGACTTCCTTCCTTTCGAATCGAGATGAATTTGGAGCATTGTCGAGGTTCTGCCAAGACGTGGCGCCACATGAACATGAAAGCTGGGGCTATGACCATGTCAACAAATGTTTCAACACTGCAAAAGAGGCTGAATATCCAACGATGATGTGCCAACAATATGTAAGGGTGTTGCAGAAATTCCTGGACACAGACCTCCTTCCAGGACAGTCAGTCCGCAGGTTGCCACAATCACAGCCAAAGGGTCGGAAAACGCCCCAGCTGATCCCTGAGTTTTTGGACGTCACAACTTGCATGCTAGAGTCTGTGCCGGCCTTGGACCACAAACGAAATCTGCTGAAAGCCCATGGCCCCATACCTGCAGGCAGTCGGCTGTTGAGAACTGAAGCGGACAAGGGGAGATCAGAGAAAGTTTTGTGCGTTTTTGGGATTTACCGCAGCATGTCGCAATTTGTTGAATGTGCAAGGTCGTTGTGGCACCCCTTTGATGAGTTACGAAACTTGCCTGACAGAATGATCAAAGCACTTTTTAGCAACCTCACTGAGTCCCCTCACCAGTTGACAAAGTTGCGTTGCCAGTTCTTGCGGAAGTGGGCGAGCAGGGCCTCCATCTTACAGAAGGCCGAACTGGAAGTACATGAGCGCATGCCTCAACATGTGCGAAGAGTCATGGAAGGGAAAAGAATCCTTGTCATGGAAGAGTTGGCCAAAGAGATGGGTTGGCCAGACATGCAATTGTTCTCAGAGTTGCGAGAGGGCTTCAAGCTCGTTGGTACCTTCGAAACTACAGGCATTTTCAAGGCTGGTGTGACACTTGCGAACATCAGTGAAGAAGAGCTTGAGAAGAATACAAAATTTTTGCGTCCTGCCATTTTGGGAAGACTGAAGAACTTCGAAGATGCTGAGCTGCAGAAGGAATTGTTTGAAACAACCATGAAAGAAGCAATGGAGAAACACTGGCTGGAAGGACCTTATGAGGTTGAAGAGATACATCGCCAACTAGGTGACAAGTGGCTTCCGGTGAGGAGGTTCGGAATCATGCAGCGTGACAAGCTGCGACCAATCGACAACTTCAAGGAATCGATGCTGAACCTGACCTTCGGATGTTACGAGAAGGTTGAATTGAAAGCGATGGAACACGTGCTGTGGATGTTGGTTACCTTGGCCAGATACATGAGACACTTTGGTGAGATCAAGTTTGTGCTTTGCGATGGGACCCTTTTGGAAGGGCACGTGCATCCTGCGTGGAACAAGGTTGCTTTTGGAATGGAGGCCACGTGTGTGGACATGAAATCTGCCTACAAGCAGTTACCACTGAATCCATGCGAATATCACCGCACCGTGGTCAGCCTGTGGGATGTCAATAACAGAAAGGCAGCTTGCTTTCTAATGCGCACCCTTCCATTCGGTGCCACGGCAAGTGTGCATCACTTTTTACGAGTCAGCAGTTTCATACATGCTGTAGGACTTCATGCTGGTTTGTGCTGGGGAGCGTATTTTGACGACTTCCCAACCCTGTGCAACGTAGCCAACAGGCGCAGCACCCAGTCCACCGCATTGGGTATTTTCGAGTTGCTGGGCTTCAAGTACAATGACGAAAAACTGGACCCCTTTGACAAAGTGGCATCAATGTTGGGGGTGGAGCTTGACCTTCGAGAGATAGACAATGGCTTGATCAAGGTTCAGAACAAACCTGCGAGAGTCACAGAAGTGTCGGAGTGCTTGAATAGGATTTTAGACAGTGGGGTTATTGAAGCTGACTCACTGCCTTCCTATCTGGGGAAGCTACAATTTGCAGAAGCTCAGCTGTGGGGTCGTGCGGGTAGAATCGCTCTTGCAGACCTGAGAGAAGCTACGCTACATAAAACCGGAGCCTTCGCAGTCACAGAAGAAGCAAAGGAAGCCATTGAAGTTTTGTTGGAAAGATTCACAACTGGACGACCGAGAGAATTGAAAGCCTCGGTGCCTTGCAGACCACATTTGCTGTTCACTGATGGAGCACTGGAATACGACGAATTGGGAAACCCTAGTGCCAGCATAGGTGGTGTTTTGATTTGCCGAGACGGAAGAGTTTTGTGTTTTGGATGTGACGTGCCGCAACAGTTGATGGACTTGTGGCAGGTCAGTGGCAGGACCCATGTTATAGGCTTGGTGGAGCTGTACGCTGCTGTGACTGGCTTACATACTTGGAGAGAGATTTTCAAAGATGATAGAGTCATTTTGTTTACAGACTCCTGGCCTGCTTACGATGCTGTGGTCAAGGGCACGGCTGGAGTTAAAGAATGGCGGCAGCTATTGCTTGTTTTGGAAAAGACGGACGAGAGCCACCCCATGCACTTGTGGACCGCCAGAGTCCCATCGACCTCCAATCCAGCTGATCCTCCCAGCAGAAGGAACATTTCCGATTTAGCTTTCCTTGGAGACATAACCATAATAGATGCAGAATGCCCTGTGGTGAATACTTTCTTGAGATCTTACGAAATGGTGTAGCTGAAGCAGACGAGGGGAAATGTGAAAGAATCCAAATGTTGGAGCTATGCAACATGTCACAAAGTGACTGTGGAACACATTCACATGTGGTGGTGTGTATGCGATGTATGTTGCGTTTGATATCCCCCTTGACTGCCAAGCGGAAAAAGAACAGCTGAGAACTCATGACGGCATGTGCAATTTTATTTTTTGAGATTTGTGAACCGTGAGGGAGAGAGGAGTGTCGTGTCGGTCGTCGTGTTTATGTTTTGGTTTACATAGGTTTTATTATGTGGACGTGTACTCCCATATACCATGTTTATGTTTGGCGTATATGTTTATGATACATATGCGTAGGCCGCGCACGTTGTGTAGGAGGGTCACCCTGTAGCTATAAGAATGCGTTTAGCTTGCTAATAGCTTTTTATAGCTTAGGGTGAAAGCGAACCATGTGAGCGCCCTCCAAACCCCCCCCCAAAAAAAAAGTTTCTGAGAAACTTTACAGTGCGCGTTGCCTAACAATGTTTAATTCGAACTGTTAAAAAAAAAACTGAAACAAACAAACGTGAAACCTCACAGGTGTGCAGGTACATGTGGTACATGTCTCACATGTTGTTTCAGTTTATTTTGTCGTGTGAAATCATCTTTCATTATCTGGTAGGTGATCACTTATGAATTTTATATATGACCGCGTCGCCTCAAGTGAGGAGGGTGGGCGGGTGTGCCCTTTTGATTTCATTGTGTTTGCCCCTCCCAATCGTGGCGTGCACGCTTTTCCCAACCCTTTGCAAACAATGTACAACACAACGTAGGGGGGAAATGTGAAAGAATCCAAATGTTGGAGCTATGCAACATGTCACAAAGTGACTGTGGAACACATTCACATGTGGTGGTGTGTATGCGATGTATGTTGCGTTTGATATCCCCCTTGACTGCCAAGCGGAAAAAGAACAGCTGAGAACTCATGACGGCATGTGCAATTTTATTTTTGAGATTTGTGAACCGTGAGGGAGAGAGGAGTGTCGTGTCGGTCGTCGTGTTTATGTTTTGGTTTACATAGGTTTTATTATGTGGACGTGTACTCCCATATACCATGTTTATGTTTGGCGTATATGTTTATGATACATATGCTTAGGCCGCGCACGTTGTGTAGGAGGGTCACCCTGTAGCTATAATTATACCCGGCTTTTGCTGTTGACTTCTTGCTGACTGAGGTGGGCACGGATTTGAATCGGCCCCTTTTTCTCAGGCCTATGCCACGGGATCGAGGCTTGCAGCTCTTGCGCTACTGGTTGTGCAAGTGTCACGAAGCTCACGGTGTGGTGGCTAAGCCTGAGGATTTTCATCTTTTGGGGACTCATTCATGCAAGACAACATTGCTATGCTGGTCACAACAACTGCAACTGTCTTTGGAACAGCGTCAATTGCAAGGTCATCATAGATCTGCTGTGAATGGTTCGGTCGCCTTGTACAGCAGGAATGATACATTGCCAGCACTCATGCTACAATGCACAGTTGCACAACGAATTGCAGAGGGGTTCAGACCTCTTCGACCCATGTTGAGGAGTGGCTCGCCGTCACTGCCGGATTTTTCAATACAGCTCCCATCTTGGAAGCCACTTGCATTCCAGGTTGAACCCAAGTCAGATGTGCAGGATTCAGTGCCAGCACCACCTCCCGAGTCAGTGGAGCCAGATGCCCCTCAGGATGATGATGGGTCAGAGGCATCGGAAGCTTCAGCGGTGAGTGAAGTCATGGATGAGCCATCCGCACTTGCTCCTGAGGAGTTGATTTTTCTGGTGAACCCAGTCACGAAGGTTGCCCATTTGGCTATACAATGCTCCAGTTCGGATCGAGCCATGTGTTATGAGGATTCCAATTTACAGCCATATCGTACTGGCTGTGGTGCCCGTCCCAATGCGATATCCGGTGATTTGCAATTCACCCATTGCTTGCCTGAAGGTGCCAGATTTTGTTTGCGTCGAGCCTGTGCCAGGATCATGTCACAGGTGATTTGAGCGATCCAAAAACTGTTGCTGCTTTCTTGAGTTGCGCTGACAAAACTTGTGGATTGTGCATGTTTCTGACAATCACACCAATTTTGTTTTGCAGCGACATGTCGTATGGTGTTGTGATGTCACCGCTGTGACGTGGTTTCCATTGATCACTGCACGCGTTTAGGTTCAACTTTTGACTACTGGAACCTATCGTTTGTTTGTTCAGTTTTGCATTTTCACTGCTCACATGTAGGATGTACATGTGTTCATCTTTTGGCCCTAGGTCCTGTTTCGGGGGTATGTGACTGCTGTCAATCCATGTTTCATGGTCCTCATGTCAAATTCCCCTTTTATTTGTCTCACTTTCGACATTTTAACTGGGAGCCCGCATTGCGATGCCCGCTGGATCAGCTATGGCGGCGAATTCCCATACTGTGGGTATGATCACCCAGACGGTGGCCCTTCTCCTGGCATGGATTGCTCCCAAGGGTGAAGCTGCCATGGATTGGATGGAGTATCAATGTCAAGCGTTGGGTGGTATCTATCACCCCGGACAAGCGTGCCAAGATCCTGGACCAGATTGATTCCTTACTGAGATCATCTCGCTGTGATCTGAAGACTTTGGAGTCCCTCACCGGGCGATTGCTTTGGGTCTCATCCCTCTGGGAAACCTTGCGACCGTTATTGGGCCCATTGTACCAGGCCATGATGACTGTGCCTTTAACTTTGGTTTCAATTTCACCTGAGCAGTGGCCTCTTCTTCTTGATGCCTTGCAGGATGACCTCACACTCTCCAAAAGTTTGCATCACCCGTCCTTGCGTAAGAATGTGAAGGTGGTGCGTGCAGCGAGTTTCACACTCCGTGACCTTGGCCATGCCAGATCGTTGCACTTCAAATCGAGACGTATTTGGTTAGGTATCAATATACCGGGTTCCAGCAAGCGAAAACTTTTGCAAGAAACCCATGAATCCCTTCAAGCCTGGAAGGATGTTCTTGTTGGCACACTTTTTTTGCACAACATGATCCCACCGACATACCTTCCTCTCCAAGCATCTGCAGATGCATGCGCTACTCAAGGAGAGGCTGGCTTAGGTGGCATCCTTAGACTGAATGGGGAAGTTGCTGCTTGGTTTGCCTTCACGATTTCACATGCTGAAGCGAAAGACGTTTTTCCTTGGATCTCTGACTCCATGCAGAAGCACATAAATGTTTGGGAATTACTGGGCCAATTTGCTTTGGCGTTTTGTTTGGATCGTGCGTTGAAGGGTCGTTGTACCCCCATATCTGTCACGTTTGCCTGTGACAACACATCGGCAGAAGCTGCTCACCTGAAAGCCTTATCTACGGCTTCGGGCATGTGCCATGTTTTAGCAGCTTTCTTCAGATTTCAACGCATTCACAACCTGGACGTTTCGATCCAACATATTCCTGGCATGTGGAACGATGAAGCAGATGCCCTGAGTCGTGGTAAGCACCTACCACATTGCACTCCAGAACTCCAGGTTGATGTCCCATGGACCTGGCTGTGCTCATCTCTTCCAGAACATTCACCATCAAACGCCAAATTTCCGCACACTTTGTTGACCCGCTGAGTCCAAAAAAGTGGCGAATCATGTCTTTTGCACATCGATGTTCACTTTGGGGGTTTTGATCCTTTCGGTCGATGTTCTCGATTTTATTTGGGCTCCCAAAACCCCCTAAGTTTACGGTTTGTGAATTCCCGTCTGGTGTTCACGAACTGTTCGATTTAATTTTGTACTGCTGTGCATTTGACATTCATTTAGTCCGACGACTAATCTTCGCCACGCGTAAAAAGAATTTGGCTGTTTTTGCGAATGCGCCTTTTGAATCCCTGCTGGAATATTTTCTGTTTTATGGCGTTTTATTTTCTCGGGTTTCTAGATTTTATCTCTCTACGTCACCCACAACTTGAGCAACGGAAGGCTAACTAGTGAACTGTACTCGAGATTGATCGGTGTTGTTCACTTGTTTGAAACCGGCCTCTGTTTTGCAAAACCCCTGTTTCAGACCTTCTGGTTTTGAATGGTTTCTCCTGTTGGGTTTTGCTTGGGTGATCCGGTTTTATGGATGCCATTTTGGGTCAAGTTGTGGTGTGTGGTAGACCGCGTTTCTACGTTAGTTTTCCTTTCCCACCACCGTGAATTCCCGTCTGGTGTTCACGAACTGTTCGATTTAATTTTGTACTGCTGTGCATTTGACATTCATTTAGTCCGACGACTAATCTTCGCCACGCGTAAAAAGAATTTGGCTGTTTTTGCGAATGCGCCTTTTGAATCCTTGCTGGGATATTTTCTGTTTTATGGCGTTTTATTTTCTCGGGTTTCTAGATTTTATCTCTCTACGTCACCCACAACTTGAGCAACGGAAGGCTAACTAGTGAACTTGGATGAAACTCAATCTATTTGGAATTGGATTGGGGATGATATGCACAAGCACATTGCTGCGTGGGAACTGCTTGCCCAACTTGCATTGAACATTCAGCATCCAGTCGTCATTGCCCAAAACCAAGGGGCCAGTGGCCTGTCATCAGGCAACTGACAACAGCACAGCTGATGCAGCCTCCGCCAAGGGACTGACTATGACCAAAGCACTTGCAGTCATGTTTCCACCATACTTCACACTCATGAGGAGATTTCAATTCTTTCCACACATTTCGCATATCCCTGGGCGCCTCAACGTGCTGGCAGATGAGGTGAGCCGCTTCAAGCAGCACCTGTCGACACCTCTGGATCCTGATGGAAGAATTACCATTCCTTGGAAAGAATTGCTTTGCTCTTCTGGCATTCAAGTGACCCAGAACGGTCGAAAGTGGCCGTCACATTTTAACATTCAACCGCGTGACAAAAAAGTTGCTGCAGTCAGCAGACTGGGTGCCTCCATCGATTGTTTTTTGGGGAATTCATACTCCGGCTGGTCGATTGTCGATAAAGTTTGGTGCCTTGGGAATTCCCCACCTAAATGTGTCGATCTTAACATACCCCGTCTTCTGGGTTGTTTGATCGGGTTTGCGTTGGGGTGCATCCATCTAGGTCAGTCTGTACAAACTGGACCCGCTGGTTCTTTCTAGCATGTACAGAGTTTGACCTGATTGTTGCACCACGCCTTAACACGAAATATGCACTCTTGCGGCAGCCTGTTGTGTTGAATGTGCAGTTGTAACTTAATTGGATATTGGGAAACGGAAACTGAAGCAACGGAAACCATTGCGTGAACGTGTCATGTACGTGTACATAGGTGTTCATGCATAGGACCCGGAAGTTCATGCCTGGTCCGTTGCCGTTTTTGCTTCAAGTTTCCCACGCTCTTTTCGTTTTCCCACCACCATCCGATATGCTCAACCATTATGTGGCATTTGAGGTGGTGCCTTGGGAGCTCCCCACCTAAATGTGTCGATCTTAACATACCCCGTTTTCTGGGTTGTTTGATCGGGTTTGCGTTGGGGTGCATCCACCTAGGTCACATTGTACAAACTGGACCCGCTGGTTCTTTCTAGAATGTACAGGGTTTGACCTGATTGTTGCACCACGCCTTAAAACGAAATATGCACTCTTGCGGCAGCCTGTTGTGTTGAATGTGCAGTTGCAACTTAATTGGATATTGGGAAACTGAAGCAACGGAAACCATTGCGTGAACTGGCAAAAACATTTGCCCTAGAACAGTTGTTTCATTTTCCGATGTGTTGACAAAAAAAACATCAGCGAAACATACGCCGAGCAAAGGCTGCAAACCATCCATACATCACAACCAACAATAAAAAGTGAACTCGCCAATGGTCCGTGCCCCATGGAAGCACTGTGCGGAAAGTTTCGGATTTAGACGCGCCTTTGGGCATGCCCGGAAAGATATTGAAACACGGGTTTCGAGCCACCAAAATTTTCACCTGCATGATCTTTCTGCAACAATCGGAACCCAACCAAATGTGTCGATACACTTTTCTTTCTTTCAGCGGTCCGAGTCGCCTCGGTCCTATAACGGCAAGGGGGGTACAGGGGTCACAGGCGGCTGCAAAACTGTACATTGTGCATGTGTATTTTCCAGGAACGACAATTCAGGCCGGTCTTGTGCAGCATTGGCCCATGACATTTGGAAATAATGGTTTGCAATGTTCCTTATCATCCCATCGTTTTTCAGTTTGAAAGGCAACTTTGCTTACGTTTGGGTTCATTGGAAAAAACTATGCCACCCACTGGTTGGATTGCATTGGGTTGTTGCTGCAGACCACGAGTTGCGCAGGTGGAATATTTTTGTTGCAACACGAACCTGTTTTTTGAATACCTGACATGACCGTGGTTTGCACTCATGGGTTTCACTTGCAAAAAATATTTTTCCGTTTATTCGGGACATTGTTTCCGACCAATCTTCATCCTGTTGCTGTAACCCTACCCAGCTGACACACTATGTTACATTCAATTTTGTCAAAGGTTCAAAGGCATGGCCATGACATTTCGTCAAAGCAAACGAACGATCAAGGCTCACATTCGTTTGAGTGCATGTCCGAAAACAACATATTTATTTTTGGGATAGGCAATGTTTAAAAAAACGAACCAAACCTGAGAGGAATATAACTGTGATAAAATCATTTCTAAAATGCAACCCTGAAAATGCATGAGCAGCGAACGTTTCCCAATTTCCAACTTGACGATACATACCGTGTGTATGCGACGATTTTTTTTGTCCATTCATGACCTGGATACCTAGAAATTTTCCAAATTCGTTTTTTCCAAGCAAGGAACTGCTTCATACATGTGTTAGCAGGGAGGGTGGCAACACTGGATGTTTTTTGACAGGTCGTTTCACCCAAACCTTCACATTGTGGTGCTGTAATATCGCAGATGTTTTTCAATTCTAATGTTTTAAATTTGGTTTGCACGCTGGTTGCCGGGCCTTTTTAGGCACAGGTGCTGCCGGTGAAAACAACACCTCAAAATATCAAACCAACATAACAATGGGTCTTAACCTTTACGATAAGCAAGTGTTTGCACAACTGGCCTTGGAAACATCCCAATAGCTGACATGATGATTTCTAAGCGCCTAATTGTAGCGGCCAAATGTTTCCAATTTGTTTGTCCAGGTTTCTTTCGGTTTCCGGGTCCACGTGCCTCTGCGAGGTTCCAATCCAGCATTTGTCGCACCCATCTATTCGGAGATCATGAAACGAATTGAGATGCAAGGCACCATGCCACAAACATCTGAACTCTATCATGCCAAGCGGGCAAAATATTGAAATATTATTCCATTCCAAAAAATGGTCTGCCCCCCCGGAGGTGGGAACAGAATGTTGCGGCAATATTTTGAAAATGTAATACCGATTGCTTGCAACTGTTTTTGTGAATTGCGCAGCGCCCTGCAGCAACAGGACGCGACGGAGGAGACACATCGGTCAAAGTATTTCAATCGACTAGAAATCCCAGCGTCAGGGTCACGGTCAAGTAAAACAGTTTTTTTTTTCGAAAACTTTTGTCACGAATTGTAACGATACATCACATCCATTTCTTGGCGGAGGAACCTTTAGCAGTCAGCATGCACCCAGACCACTCTTGACAAATCATCAGAAGACCTTGTGTTACTAGTTCGGAAGGGTCTGCGCATCGTTTGCCAACACCATGGTATTCTTCACAGACAAACACTACGCCGATTGTTGCTACAGCTTCCCACCGATGAAAAAAACGTTGTTTTTAAAACTCGTTCCATAAAGAAGGCGAGCGCACATGATCAAAGAGATTGAACAAATCATGCGACGGGCTTGGCTTGGGAGTGGCTTTATCGTCATACGAAGAAATGCGGAAAACAAAAACATGTTCACATATGCAAAACCGGTGTGTAATGACCAATGCCAAAGAGAGCAAGTGGAACCATCACTTGGTCCAATTATGGGAATAAAGTCCGATTCCGAAACTTCTCCGGATTGCGCAACTAGGATTGCGCAACTCTTTGGTCGGATTGCGCAACTAGGATTGCGCCACTTGGCTTGCGCAACTCCCAGGATTGCGCAACTCTGATTGCGCAACTCCTAGGATTGTGCAACTCTGATTGCGCAACTCCCAGGATTGAGCAACTCTTTGGTCGGATTGCGGAACTAGGATTGCGCAACTTGACCTGCTCAAGTTTAAGATGATATCAACATTCCCACGCCTATGGAACTTCAACCTGACTTGGAGTCTCCAAAAGTTAAGATGATATCAAATTCCCATCCCCATGGAACTTCAAACTGATTTGGAGTTTCCACAAAGCTAAGATGATATCAAAATTCCCACCCCCATGGAACTTCAAACTGACTTGGAGTCTCCACAAGGTTAAGGTGATATAAAAATTGCCACCCCCATGGAAGTTCAGTCTGACTTGGAGTCTCCACAAGGTTAAGATGATATCAAAATTCCCACCCCCATGGAACTTCAAACTGACTTGGAGTCTCCACAAGGTTAAGAAGGTATCAAAATTCCCACCCCCATGGACTTAAAACTGAAAATTCCCACCCCCATGGAACTTCAAACTGACCCTGAGTCCCCAAAATGTTAAGATGATATGAAATTCCCACCCTCATGGAACTTCAAGCTGACTTGGAGTCTCCACAAGTTAAAGATGATATCAAAATTCCCACCCCCATGGAACTTCAAATTGACTCTGAGTCCCCAAAATGTTAAGATGATATCAAAATTCCCACCCCCATGGAACTTCAAACTGACTTGGAGTCTCCACAAGGTTAAAACGGTATGAACATTCCCACCCCCATGGAACTTCAAACTGACCCTGGTCCCCAAAATGTGATTACATTAAAATTCCAACCCCATGGAACTTCAAACTGACTTGGAGTCTCCACAAGGTTAAGATGATATGAACATTTCCACCCCTATGTAACTTCAAACTGACTTGGAGTCTCCGCAAAGTTAAGATTGTATCAAAATTCCCACCCCCATGGAACCTCAAACTGACTTGGAGTCTCCAGAAAGCTAAGATGATATCAAACTTCCCACCCCCATAGAACTTCAAACTGACTTGGAGTCTCCACAAGGTTAAGGTGATATGAAAATTCCCACCCCCATGGAACTTCAAACTGACTTGGAGTCTCCACGAGGTTAAGATGGCATCAACATCCCCAGCCCCATGTTTCACAATCCGCCTTCAGAGTTGCACAATCCTAGTTTCACAATCCGTCCCCAGAGTTTCACAATCCGCCTGCAGAGTTGCACAATCTCAGTTTCACAATCCGTCCCCAGAGTTTCACAATCCGTCTGCAGAGTTTCACAATCCGCCTTTAGAGTTGCACAATCCCAGTTTCACAATCCGTCTTCAGAGTTTGACAATCGAACTTTAGAGTTTCACAATCCTAGTTTCAAGTTTCGGAATCCGATTTCAAGTTTCACAATACCAGTTTCACAATCCGCGCGGCAAGTTTCACAATCCAAGTTTCACAATCCGACCGGGAAGTTTCACAATCCGACCGGGAAGTTTCACAATCCAACGTTGACCTGTGGCAATTATTGATCCTTTCAGGACACGGGAAATGCAAACAAATTCAAAAACAACCAAGTGCAAACGATAATGAATACAACAATTGACAAAGTCAACATACCGCTCTTCAAATGTGATCCAACATGCGCGAGCTCGAGCAAACTCAAACCATGATGAGTGTTTAAATTCGGATTGAACAAATTGGTGCAAATTCTCGTCCCATCTTTGGTGTGGGCGTCCACGTCTTCGAAACGGCGCCAAAGAAAAATTGTTGGACCAGTTGTTGCAGGGATTCTATATTGCTGAATAAACAACCCATCCTTCTGGGTTGTGTACCAGCTGCCACGAATACCGGAACAATCGTCTGAAAAGCGAAACGCTCCAACGACTTATTTCGTGTAATGACATAGCCGACTGTAATCTGTCATTCATGCGTTTCATTGTGTCTCTCCAGTCATCCTCCTTCACAACAACCCACCCCACACTTGACCGAAGCATCCTGCGCTGACAACGTTCAGTTTCTGGAAGTGAAGTTTCGTCAAAGGCAACGACGACAATCCGAAAAGGATAGTGGGAGAAATCATCGCATTAAAATATTTCAGCCGCAACTTCCAAAAAACATGTTTGTTGATCAAGGTTTCCCTGTGTTTATGTAATTTTGCCCTAACCACCCGTAAACGATGGGCAAATTCAGCTTCAACTCTCGTAGGCTCAGTAAATATGTAAACATGTGAAACAAATAGTGGATATCCAGAACCGGCGTCACTTCGCCAAAATATGTTGTAAATTTGTTTGTGACAACAGCGGCAGTAAGGACTCGTTAACGACTCCTCCCTCTGGGGATTGTCACGCATTTACTGGCTTTGTGTGCGGTTGTGGTTGGTGCCTTGTTGCGCATCGGATGGGGGCAGGGTGCGGGGTGGGCGACTGGGTGCTAATCTCGAAGGGTAGCCGTGAGTTACCTAAGCTTCGCCGTGCATAGCAAGTGGGGTGGGATCGGTGCAAGTGCACAAATTTGCCTCCCCGATTCGATTCCCCCCAGGTCCACCAGAGCAGCATGCTCAACGACGACGACAACAAGGGCAACAAAAACTAAACTCCACAACGTGGGACGTTTCTTCAGCAACGGTGATATGGATCCCCATCCAACCCTAGCGAAAATGTTCAACGTAATGTCCACGATGTAAGACATCTTATCAAGACGGTTAATAGTAATACACACCCTAACCCAAGCAAAGGCTTTCAACGTAACATCCACGACGTACTCTCAAGACGCCCTATCAACAACGTATATACTGACCACGGTGTTCGACGTCCCTTCAAGAACGGTACTACTGAGCCGCGCCCCAAGCCAAGATCTCAACGTAAACCTCACGATGCAAGATGTGCTATCAAGAACGTTAATACTGATCCCCACCCGAACCCAAACCAAAACTTTCACAACCTAAACCCGTGTATCAAGATTGTTACTATGGATCCCTGCCCCAAGCCAAACCAAGACCTTCAACGTACACTCCACAACGCAGGACGTCCAGTCACGAAGGTTATTTCCGAGCCCCGCCCCAACCCCCAAACCAAGAACTTCAATGTAAACTTTACGACGTGAGATCACGAAAGGTAGCCTCCTAGCGGGCTACCTTGAGTTTTACTTTGCGAAACAAAGGGGCGGGCTGGACCCCTTATCCCTCAACGACCAGGAGGAAGGGACCCCCCCCCCTTCCCCCTCCCCTCAAAGGGAACTTTCGCCATATGCCTGGCGAGCCTCTTCACGCAGCAGCCCCTTCGCAGTGTCTCGTCATCATCAACATTCAACATCATCATCAACATTCAACATCATCATCAGCATCATCATCATCATCATTTTCCTCATCACCATCATCATTCGACTTGACATTCGGACTTTTCGACATCCATTTTCCAAGTACCCAACGGTGTAATGAAAGTGACAGGTTCGAGCATCCATAGGTACCGCAACAAGAGACATTGGAGTTTGTGCTAACACTGACCGTGTTTTTGTCCCCGCACGATGTGTGTGTCTGACAATGTATACCTCCAAATGGCTATTTAAATAGACTAAGTGATGAGCAACCATGGACATTGTGGGGTGCTCTCTTTTCGGATACAGATATCTCCGCTTGGCTCTGAATGTCCAGTTCCATGCCCCCCCCCAGTGAACTCTCGCCATATGCCTGGCGAGCCTCTTCACGCAGCAGCCCCTTCGCAGTGTCTCGTCATCATCACCATCATCATCATCAACATCATCATCATCATCCTCATCACCATCATCATTCGACTTGAAATTCGGATTTTTCGACATCCATTTTCCAAGTACCCAACGGTGCGATGAAAGTGACAGGTTCGAGCATCCATAGGTACCGCAAAAAGAGACATTGGAGTTTGTGCTTACACTGACCGTGTTTTTTTCCCCGCACGATGCGTGCGTCAGACAATATACCTCCAAATGGCTATTTAAATAGACTAAGTCATGATCAACCATGGCAATCGTGGGGTGCCCTCTTTTCGGATCCAGGTATCTCCGTTCAGCTATGAATGTCCAGTTTCATGCCCGTCCATGGTTCATGAACCACCCAAACTGGAGTCACACCACAACGACATTCAGAGTTATAACGTCTGACACAACTACCTTTCGTGTCACCCCTTCTCAAGTGTGCTAGATATGGAGCCAAACCCAAGCCAAAACTTTCAACGCAAACTCCACGCCATAAGTATTAACGTTAATCTCGAAAGGTAGTGGTAAACTACATGGTGGGAGCGGTGCAAGTGCACGAATTTGGGCCCGTTATGTATTGGTTTCTCCGCTCAAGCCCTCGAGGCCCACCTCCAGAGCAACGACAACAATGAGAACAAGGGCAACGAAAGCAATGAAAACAATTTAAAACCCAGAAATCACCACAAGTCAACTTCCTCCAAAAAATCAGACACAGTGGCCGAAACAGTGCGGAGAAGGCAGGAAAGACAAAGGAGATTGTGGAGGATGGGTTGTATTAAAAAAATGTATGTGACAAAGTTGTGCGTGAGAATGTCGTATGTCAAAAAGTGCAAGAAAATTGTGTGTGAAAGAGTTGTGCGTGAAAAAGTGGTGCGTGAAACATGACAAAATTGTGTGTGGCACGGGCGTGGGGCCAAGTTGCGTGTGAGAGACACCCGCGTCCATCTGCAACAATGGGAAAAACCCGGTCATGGCCGGGGCCGCCATTAAGGCCAACCAGCTGGAAACCCACGCTGCGACTGCAGCTGTTCGGATCTGTTCGGAAGGGGGCTGGCCGTGGAACATTGTGCTGGGCCAGCAGTTTGACGTATGTGTCCCAGAGCTCTATTGACCGTCCGATTCGAGGCCAGGCACAACTAGCCGGCGTCGATGTGTCGTTTGGATTGGTGGTGTCGATGGCCAGTCATGCCCTGTGCCAAAGCGGTAGTAAGCTGTTGGCGATGACCTCGATTTCTCGGCAGATCTGTGCCTCCGCGTGTTCGAATGCGGCGCAGCGCCCGCCGGTACACGGGGAACTTGTTGGGTTTGATGCAATGACAAGGCTGCAGGAGATGAAAGGCAAAAAGATCAGACTTGGACAGTGAGTACAAAGAATTGGCAACAATTGCACTACAGGACTGGGAACATCGTGACCTTATCTGGGAGAGAAGGCCACGCTTGGTAGCCAGGAATACAAGTGGGACGACCGCACGAGACAGGGTCTGTTTTCAGCATCGTCTGCCTCAGGCAAAAAAATACGCCTATTGGCAGCACTGTTTTTGGGTGTTCCAGTTGTGGACCATCGATGTGAAGGACGCTCCTTTGCAGGTGCCGCAAAAGAGCATATGGCATAGGGCACGGCACTTAGTCCACCAAGGCGAACGGTCAGCGGCATGACAGGCACTCAGAGCCGGGCCGACAGCACCGGGGACACTAGCCACATTGATGCAACTCCAAGACCCGCAGCGGAGACCATAAGAACCTTACAACACCCCAGAACCACAACAGGGAGAACAGCAGCCACCAGACCCGCTCCAACTCCCAGCGGCCCAGCTCTTGACAGCCCTGCGGAAATCCCGGAAAGGGGCAGCACCAGGCCCATGCGGCCTAACAGCAGACACTCTTCGAATCGTCCTAGACGACGAAACAACGACAGCCAGATTCGTAGCGGTATGCCAACAATTTGACTCACCAGAATTGGCAGGTGAACAACGGCAACGGTTTGTGACAGCCGTTGGGGTGTTACTTTACATAGTGCTGATCGCCCCGATGGCAGCACTGCATACGTGTACTGGCAAGTCAACTGACATGCCGTACTCGAGCGGATTGCCAGCGACTGGAACACCTAATGCTTTACCTGAAGGGGACAAGTGGGTATGCAACCCACATGCCAAGAACAAGACCAGGAAGAAGTGTGCTTGATCCTCGGGACGAGGAAGCCAGAACACCGGTGAAGATCGGCTGGAGGTCCTTACAGATTCAAATTGGGGAGGAAATCGCCGCACAAGGAAAAGTGTGAGCGTAGCCAATTTTTGCCTGAATGGAGTGTTGCTACACACACAGACCGGCAGTCGGAGTCAATTGTTCTTTCGTCGTGTGAAGCCGAGTACATGGCCATGACAACAAGTGCATCGGAAGGTTTTTTTTCCAAGAATTGCACTGGGAGGAAGGGCAGGCTGGAACTCCGATGCGCTTCGTCTAGCGCAAGGGCAATTTGCCACAGGCAAGGTGTTGGCAGAGTACGTCTCATCTCATGTGGAATACTGTGGTTGCAAGGGCCTGTTCAGAAGGGTGAAGTCGCGGTCAAACCAGTTGGCACGTGGAGAAGCACCGCAGACCCCAGCACAAAAATCAAACGAAGGAAAAAAATCAAAGTGTTGTTGAACCTGATGGGTTACGTGGATACTGGATACCCACAATGATTCCTATCCAGGTGGAGAACAAAAGAGACTGGAGGATGAACAAAAGGAGTTGAAAAAAAAAGAACAGTGAGGAGGATCCATTCAGCAAATGCCAAAGGAACCTACAGGGCATTTCGGATCCTGCTGGTGCAAGCATTGTTTGAAGCAGGATCAACAATCGCACAATCAGGGCTTGAACCAACGGGTTTGGAAACTCAGTGCGCGGAACCAACCAGCAACATGTATCATCATTCTGGCATTACTTGCAAGAGGGGCCTAGCCCAAGGTGAGCTGGACCAAAGATTCGCGAATTTGGATGTACATATCCAAGAGTTGGAAGCAGCACTGAGAGAAATTTCCACAAGAACCAGAAAAAAACATCAGAGTGCACAACGTGCGAGGAGATGTCCCGGCACTGCTTGAAGCCATTGGAACCTTGAGGAAGAACGACTCAAGCAGTGAAAACGAAGGCTCGATAGCGATTACAACTGCTGTGCCAGGACTGCGGGAAGCAATCCTAAGACATGCTGGTGACAGAGAAATCCAGCAGAGAGAGAACCACCGAAAATGGACGGAGTTGGTGACGGTGGAATTGAGGATGAGGAACATCCACCAGCGCTGCTTTCGAAACTTCCATGTCGATCTTCTCTAGGATGCAGTGGCTCTGAAACTCGGAATCGCGCTTGACATTGCGCTTACCAGCGGTCCATGCTCTCGTTCATACGCTAGAATATGTCGATATTCGTGAGCCCATTGAGCATTGTCCCCAAATGTTTCATTTTCATTTTGGCCTGGGTACCATTCGGATGGACTACAACTTGAAAAAAAAACAACGGAAAACCGGACGCATTTGAATAGTTTGAAGATCAGCTCGCGCAATCAAACGAATGCGCAGCTGAGGCGGGGCGTCGAGCTTTTGTGTAAGCTGGCATGGCCCCTGCATGTAGCAAGGGTGACACGCATGAAAAGTGTGCGCTGCTTGAGGGGCGACCAGAAAACCACATCAGAACCGCAGTCTAGGCCAGCATCGCCTGCTGAACTCCCCGTGTGGGCGCTCTAGAAGGGCTACTTGGTTACTCCCTTAATGTCTAGAAGAACAAGGTTTTGAACGACCTCAACACCTCAACGTGCCGACCCTGCAGAACCTGGAGCCGGCCACCTATAGATGTTGAAGTAGCTCAAAAAGATCCTGGCGGCCGCCAAGAATGGTATGGCCACGGCTGGCATGTGGAATGGTGAGACCGGCTTGGGAAAAAGAGGATGAACCTGGTGCAGAGTCGGATGACACCCCTTGGGATGAACTTGAGCCAGAAACTGGGGAGGTGTTACCGGATGAAATTCTAGGATGGTTCGCGCCTGCGGAAGTGAACCAACGCATTTTGAGGAGCTGGATTCAATACTTTGGCTACCCCAAGTGCTTTAAACTGGGCACGAAGGGTGGTCATCGTGGTCGTGACCTTAAACAATGGGGCGACACACACACACACACGCACGCTGTGGAGATGGAGTTTGTCCCTACCGAGGCACATGGTCAGATCGGCAAGGTTGAGTCCTTGGTGGGCAGCTTGAAGCAGAAACTTCAGGCGCATCTTCGTGGTGCTGAAGATGATCCCATTGCTACAACTTGGGCAATGATAGCTGCTCACAACTCCATGAGTCGCTGTGGTGGCTACTCACCAATTCAATGGGTGTTTGGCCGGCCGGGACTTCACTGAGACCCAACGTCTTCATGATGGCCCTGATCTACCACATCTCAGCTCTCTGACCTTGGTTTCAGAGGACTGCTGCTCTCCGTGAGCATGCCAAGAAGGAGCACAAGGAGCTGCAAAACTTTGAGAAGTTGAGCAAGGCCCACAACATGAAGACCAGTGCGGCTCGTTTTTTTAATCTGGTGATTTGGTGTTCTACAAGCGACATCAAGCTCGTTGGTCTGGACCTGCCTGCATACTTTGGCTTGAGACAAAGATAACCTACAATGGGCAAGTACGACGGCCCCACAGATTGTGTTGGCTGGTCAGCCAAGGACGCCTGAAACGTGTCCACATAGACCAACTGCGACATGCTTCGATGCTGGAGGAGTTCACCAATGAAAAGTTCCATGGCATCCTTTTTACACCATGGACATTCTCTGATGTGACCAGCATCCTGGACAAAGGATCATATGATTCGTATGATGATTTGGTAGAGCTCCCAGAACTTCAAAGAGGTCGCACTCACGACGGGAAGACTTCCAGAACTACCCGATCAAGCAGTCGTGGCTGAGGTGGACAACATAAGAGAGCTCCCTCAGCTGCGAGGCCCAGGAACTCACCACCAGCCAGCAAGCCCAAGACCGAAGAGAAGGCTGAAGTTGAACCACCTGTTGGACTTTTAGCCATTCAGTCCCCTACAATGTCGCGTTGAAGCCGACAACTCATGCTCCAGTTCTCCTGCCATTATGGACTTCAACTCCTAAAGGCTGACGCCAAAGCGGCATTCCTTCAAGGCCTTTCGGCCCAGGGCCACAGATCCATCTTTGGGAAGCCGGTGGAAGAGCTCAGAACTCCCTTGGGGTTGGCTGAGAGCCAGAATGTGCACTTCATGAAAGCGGCGTATGGGCTCACTATAGCGCCCAGAGGGTTCTACATGATGGCGGGCTCCACTCTGGAGACGCTTCGGCCACGACGGCTGATGACAGACCCCTGCGTGTGGATCTATGTGGTTGAGGACGAGCCGGGCCGGATGTGAAGATGACCCACGTTGGGTTGAGGTCCTGGAGAAGTTCCGCCACATGGCCCTGCGATGGAGTCCTTGGGAGGCACCGCCCTTGGTGCACTGCGGTGTCAATCTGCAGCAATATCCAGACTTCAGCTGGAGATTGGATCAGGCTGAGTTCTTCGAGGACATCATGCAGATCAAGGCCGGGTCCAACCGCAAGGAATTCGGCACCTGGTGAACTTCATCAAGCTCGTGCTGTTCTTGGAGCTGTGCAATGGCATGTCTATCAGGCCGCTCCCCAGCATGCTGCCAAGTTGGGCTACTTCCAGTCCATGCTGACCAAGGGCGACCGGTCCATGCTGGAGGGCATCAACAAGATGATACGGGAAGTGCCTGCTCAGAAAGAGCTTGGCTTGCACGAATGCCGAGAAGAACCCCGCCTTCGTGGCCGGATGCTGCTTTGGCCAACAGGCTAGACCTTGGCAGCATTGGTGGCTACATCATTGGGTTTGTGCACCGATCTATGGTGGATGGCGCCGTCAGCGGCCAGGTGAATGTGATGTGATGGGGAAGCCACAAGCTCAAGCGCGTGTGCCGCTCATGGCTGAAGCCCAAGCTCTTGCGGAAGCCGAACAGGAGCTGATGTATCTCTGATTGTAGTGGTGGGAGATGCTTGGGCACACCGTGGACTTGACTGACCCTGAGGCCGCTGCAAAGCATGTGCTGGGCATCCTGGTGATCGATGCGAAGGCCTTGTATGATGCAGCTCAGACCGACACCTCGGGCTAAAATGTCAAGGAGAAGTACACCACCTTGGAAGTGCTGGCGATGGTGAACCACTTTGAGAAGGAACAGACCGTGCTTCGATGGTGCAATTCAGACCAGCAGTTGGCAGATGGACTGACAAAATCCACTGCCCAAGATAAGCTCCGAAAATTTCTGATGATTGGGCAGAAATGGAACCTCCACTTTGACGAGGAGTTCGTGTCGGCGAAGAAGCGCCGCAAGATCGACCAGGACGATGCTGAGAGAATAGAATTTTCCCATCTGAGTTGGATTGAATATCTCGAACATCAATCGGTTTCGGCAAAGGATTTTGTGGTGTGCAAGAAACCAAGCTAATCCCATTTGTGCCTTCACCGATTTACTTTGGTATTTATCACCACTGTACTTTTGGGCCGAACCGCCCCATGTTACATCATGTTACGGGATTTCCTTTAGCCTTGCCACTTTGAAGTGGCCGTGCGCTACTGCAATAGCTGCTGCTACATGCGGCATCGAGCTATCGAGATTGGCAAGGGTGACACAGCACAAATCGAGAAGTGCTTCCACTTGTTTGGATCGTATGTCTTCATGCCGGCAGCCGGGCTCACGAAAACAGAGCACGGTTGAAATTGAAACGAAACAACTAGCTGAATCGCCAAAACGGAACCTCCATTAATGATGACAAAGTGATCGGGAGGACGTACCTGGTAACAGACATGTCAACCAACGCCAAAACATTAGGACCTGAAACAGTTTTGACATGGCACGTCACAATCTTGTCTGGAATCTGAAACGCCTGACGGGTCAATGCTCGACAGTCACGCTTTGCGTCAAAACGAGTTGCAAGAAATAGCAGGTCGAATAGCTAGCTGCCAGACAAAGTGCCGCAGCGCCAGATGCGACCAAGCGCGCCACCAGAGCCATTGCCGTAACTATTGTCACTCCTGCCGCCACACAAAGTGAGCGTCAATATCAGAAAGCGCCCAGGCAAAGTAAACGTTGATGCCACCGAGTGCCACGCCTGCTTCGCGAAGTGACCGTCGATGTCTGCCACGCAAAGACCCCGGCGCCAGACCCAGCCCAGCGCCAAAAGATGCCATAAGTGACACGCTTGCCACACAAAATTAAAAGTGACGTCGATGTCAGCAAGTGCCATGCCTGCCACGAAAGTGACATCAATGTCACCAAGCGTCATGCTTGCCACAGAAAGTGCCGCGGCGCCAGACGTGACCAAACGCGCCACCAGAAACCCAACATCAACGTGTTCGATATCTGGTAATTGGTTCGATGTGTGCCAGTTTTGTGGACTAAAAAAATTAGCATCACAATTGTTGGTGGCGGTCACATTGACAATAATTTAGAAACATAATCATGCAACCAAACATTTTTTTTAAACCAGGCCGAAACTTAATGCAACCCTAGCTATGTTGAGGTCCGACGCTTGCCCTAATACCTTTCATTTTATCTCCATTCCACAATTTTGACGGTGCCGTGTCCCAAATAACACCATGTCATTGTGCAATTTTTAATGCTGCAGAACCATGGAGCATTGAATTCCCTTCTTCTACTCCTGCTGTTGCTCCTGCTTGCTTTCGTCCATCCGCCATCAAGTATGCGAGGGCACCATTTCCAGGAGCAAATGCCCATGGGAGTCGGTAACTTCCATAGCCAAGTCCAAAACACGGGCGCATGGTTTTGTATTTTATTTCTGATGTCATATCAAAGAATATCGCCTTGGCTTGAAGATTTGGACGCACAAAAAATAACCCTTTTTGCTATTTGCGTTTTTTCTAGTTGGACACAAGGCCCGTGTTGACTTGCTTTTGCTGGCACAATCCGTGCAGTCATTTTTCGGGTTCCCAAATTCCAAGCAATGTTGCCTAACCACCCCGAAACCGTTCATTTTTCCAAAATGGTTCCCTTTGGCATCATGTGGAACGGACTTCACCACCGAAATGCATCACTATTTTACATGGCAAACCGTGTTGGCTCAGCGGCACCATGCGTAGACATAAAAAATGACCATGACCCGCATAGCGGGATGATGCTAGAAAGAGGCGCCGGGGAAACCTGACGACTCAATGCATCCGGTGCGAACTTTCCAGTTTAGGATAAACCCATCCAAAATTCAACAGTCCCCAAGATTTCGAAGTGGCTTTGCAGCAGGTTCGCCGTTGTGGCTACCATGACTCTTGCGACTTTGGGCGTGATGCCACCGGAACGCGTCGCTGCCGGTTTTACGTGCGGATCTATATGCACCAAGGGCAATTGAATACACAGCGTGGCGATGCATATCCAGTCAACAAACCCCAAACCGCTCAGGCTGCATCGCTCTGAGACGGTGGTTTGGAACTGAGACGATGGTATGATTTATAGGTATATTGTTATTTGTACATAGGTGTACGTTTATTTATGCATGCACATGTTTTATTTTGGCAACATTTTTTGCCTTGGGTATGGCTGACGCATGGTTTGTTGTGAGGGCACGTCAAACTGTTGCCGGGACAGCGGATTCCATGGGGAAAAAATAAAACATGGGTCGTTGGGATTTGCCATTTCTGATTCGTCGCATCAATTTGGACGGCAGATGTCCATCATCAAAGGCTCACTCTGCCGGACTGTTGTGCCCTTAGTGCCTTCAGATCCTGAGGAAACGGCTGCCCCTGTTGCGCCTGGTGGCCATGATGTTTGTTGATTTTGCAGGTTGGACCGGAAAAATTCAGCAGCATCTTCTAGAGCTATGGGCCCAGATTTCAACACACGGAGCTGTGGTGCAACAGTTACATGATTACATGACCAAAAGTTGCCTCGTTTGTTTAGGCCAGGGGACGTTCAGAAGGCTTTGCCTGCAAGCACAGCGAAAACTTCAAGCTCAATTCCCAGATTTTTAGGGTGGCTGGGTGATAGGAACATGGAAATTGATTTGTTGAGTCCATTAGGCCCCTCGGTGCTCCAGTGCCACCTGAACGAGTCTTTGAAATGCACAATTCCATTCTGGCAAAGGCTGGCAAGCTGTTGTCAATCAGGGTTGAGTGTGCCACTTGCCGCAGCTTCCCTTCAGTTTCGTCCAGTGCTTCAGGTTGCGAAAATCGAAGCTGCAGTGTCTAGCAACGTCCAGCTCTTATCGGTTCCGCGCGTTTTGCAGCACAGTCTTGCAGCGAAATACTGTAGTCTTGCAGCGAAATGATGGCATGGAACCATATGCTGAGGCCAATTCGCAGCACCAGGACAAGAAGGATAGAGACCGAGAAAAGAGCAACAACCTAAGATGGAACTGCAACACTGTCGCAGCATGTTTCCGGCTGTGCTTGCGTGACTAAGGATTGGAACATCATAATTTTCAAATGTTGAAGTACAAGGAAGTCATGGACAAAGAGAGGGCTACATCTCCTGATGCAAAGGCTGCCCAGCTGAACATGCGGAACAGTGAAGAGACGAGCAGCCAGATGCAGTCTCGATGCAGGATGCTGTCAAAGATGAACAGGCAGGTGCTGAAGAAGCAAGTTTGGAGGCAGACCGAAACAAGATTCTGGACCTGTTTATACATGTTGTGCACCATGAGTTTGACCATCAACAAAACGGATTTCGTGGGATTTATTAGGGGGTTCATGGGAACTATATTATATTTTGGTATATATATATTATTCTATACTTTATTATGTATTTTATTATATATGTCATTATATATTTACAGTAATACTTATTTATTTATTTATTTATTTATATTTTGATCCCCCGTGTATCTATGATGTTCCCATTGAATCTGCACTTCTCATGCCCGTGATGTTCTGCAAGATGGCAGGCTGATCGGGAGGAGATGCTAAGTCTAAGCCGCCTTCCTCATGCACTCTACGGGACCGGGAGCCCGGCATCGAAAGCGACAGCTTGTTGCATTTGCAAAACCATGAAAAATAGGTGGTTTACCGAGGAAAAATGGGAGTGATCCATCAAAAATCCAGATTCATCCAGTGAAAAATGGATTTGCGTGTGCCTGAAATTAGGGTACACCGCTCCGAAATGGCCAATTTGAAGAGAAATTCATGATTGATCTGTGGATGGAGAAGTGATGCAGTCCTTCAGGAAGGACTTGCCGCGATGTGGGCAAGTTCAAGAACGACAGGAGCGCGGGATTTGGTGGTTGCGGAAGCAACTTGCACGTGCAAATGTACATGTACTATGTATAAGTGGACGTACGCATAGAGACATCCTGGTCAAGGAAGACTGTTTTTGTGTGCAGTTTCACCATGGAGCCCCCAGCACAGTTTTACAGTGGAAGTGCAGTTTGACAGGAGAAGGATGGTTTCAAACATTTGCCAGAGCCTTAAATCTCAAGGGTCCTGATTTGGCACTTTCTCGGGAGAGAAAAAGTAGGGATGACCTGATGACCAAGGAAACTTCACATCAAAGACTCCTTTCGCCGGGTTGAGCAGGCTGCAGCATCACCTTCTATGAAGTTGTGTTTCTTTACTGCAGGGTACTGGTTGTCAGGTAAAGTCGGATGCTGATGCTGCTTTTGAGGCTGCAATCAATCTACTGTGTCCCGCAGAGCTGGAGCACCAGGGTCAAGGTTTCGCGTCTTCTTTTCTTATGCCCAATGCAGGCCAGAAAGGAAAACATGCAGCTCATGCTGCAAACCCCAAGGCTGGCTCCACCTAGCGTTTTCTGATTGTTTTCTGCTGCTCTGGGTCTGCGGGCTTTTCTCCCAGGCACACCAGACCGGTTCTCGCCCTGGGATATTTGGCGTTAATCCCTCGAGTTTTGGTTTTGCCGTCAGACCACATCAAGGCATCACCCTGCGAAGAACCCAGCAGTGCATTTCTGACGCTTGAAACTCAGAGTGCCAGTTATTTCGAATGAAGAAGCTGCTTGATTTGGAACTAACGGATGGTTGTGGCTGAGCGATGATTATGCGGCACTCGTTGCAGCTCCTTAAGAACAATGATATGTATACATGCATGCATGTACACACCTACGCACGCACACACACACACGTACATACATACATACATACATGCATACATACAGACATACAGACATACAGACATACAGACATACAGACACACAGACACACAGACATACAGACATACAGACATACAGACATACAGACATACAGACATACAGACATACAGACATACAGACACACAGACACACAGACACACAGACACACAGACATACAGACATACAGACATACAGACATACAGACACACAGACACATACAGACATACAGACATACAGACATACAGACATACAGACATACAGACATACAGACATACACACATACAGACATACACACATACATACATACATACATACAGACATACAGACATACAGACATACAGACATACAGACATACAGACATACAGACATACAGACATACAGACATACAGACATACAGACATACATACATACATACATACATGCATACACACATACACAGATACACACATACACACACATATACATACATACATACATGCATACATAGTTACATACATAGTTACATACATAGTTACATACATAGTTACATACATACATGCATGCATGCATGCATGCATCCATACATCCATACATCCATACATCCATACATCCATACATCCATACATCCATACATCCATACATCCATACATCCATACATCCATACATCCATACATACATACATACATACGTACGTACGTACATACGTACATACGTACATACACACGTACATACACACGTACATACACACGTACATACACACGTACATACACACGTACATACACACATACACACATACACACATACACACATACACACATACATACATACATACCTACATACAGACAGACAGACAGACAGACAGACAGACAGACATACATACAGACATACATACATACATACATACACACATACACACATACACACATACACACATACACACATACACACATACACACATACACACATATACACATACACACATACACACATACAGACATACAGACATACAGACATACAGACATACAGGCATGCAGACATACACACATACACCAATACAGACATACAGACACACAGACATACAGACATACATACATACAGACATACAGACATACATACATACAGACATACATGCATACATAGTTACATACATAGTTACATACATAGTTACATACATATTTACATACATACATACATGCATGCATGCATGCATGCATGCATCCATCCATCCATCCATACATACATACATACATACATACATACACACACACACATATATGACCTTCTATCCCTTGACAGATGGAAGAATCAGAGCTGGCTCGCAGCCTTTTCGGGTCAAGTGAATGGTATCTTGGGCCTTGGTGGACGCAGTCAGGGAGCTGCGTTTCTGGTCTACCGCGTCCACGAGCAGTTGTCCCTGGGGAGTGATCATTTTGTGCGGGGTGATCCTTAGCTGCTGTTGTTGTGGCATTGGTTTCATTTTGGGATCCATTGTGTTTTCTTCACCAATCCGCAAATTCCTGTGTCAAGTGCTACAACTGGTTTGTGCCTCCTGGACTGGGAATACTTTTGGCCTGGATCACCGCGGCCGCATTGCTGAGTATCGTCGAGCCTAGTGCATGTCATCCGAGGCAGTGGAGTCAATCACTGTTAGGTTGGCCGGACTGGAATTGACAATCACAGCAAGACCGATCACATCTGGACCTTCAGTCTCATACTCCGTATCTGCTGAAGCACCCAGGGTTCAATTTGAAGTGGATCACAGGTTGCAGGACTCTGCAATTGCTGCATCAACTGCTCGGGCGTGTGAGGCCCTCAATATTCCATTTTTGGGACATTTGGCACCTCGGCTTCGTGACTCGCCAGTAGGTGCTGAGTGGACTGCCCAAGCCCGTATCGGGCGTGCGTTCAGGGCCGGTGTGGTGGCTCGAAGGCAACTGGCAGGTGAGATTCAGTCGGGCGCCAGCCCATCCATCCCCCAGAGGAACACCGTTTACGTTGTTCTTCGTGATCGCACTGGTGGGCGCCCTTTTTGGGGCCATCAATATCATCTCTTCATCGCTGCTGTTCAAGATCATTCCAAACGTGGTTTTCATCAGAACGCAGTCTGCCACGCTTTCCCCAGCCAGGCTGAGGCAGAGGCATACGTGGCAGGTGCTGGGGAACCATGGCCTCAGCGCAAGGAAGAGTGAGGACGCCCTTGACGGGCGACGGAATCCTACAGCTTCGGGCCGATGCGTCAGGGGCTTTAGTGGTTCCAGCAGTGCATGTTCCAATTCAAGGCGCGCAGCCGCCGGATCACAATCTGTTTTTGGCTGGCATTGCATCAGTGCGGGAGAATGGCTTCATGTTAGTCATACCAGTTGCCGAGCTTGTCCATCAGGCTGTGGTAGATCTAGAACCCGAAGGTGGCACCGAAGGTGGTCCCATGTTCTATGGAGGGAAGATTGCGTTGCTGAATTCCAGGGGCAAAGCAGTAGGAGAATGCGATGCCGAGCTTGTCGATCTGCCTTGGGGTTTTGCAGCTTGTCTTTTCCCAGCCGTTCAGTTTCGTGGCGCTCAAGCACAGCAGTTCAAAGTGTTAGGCTTTGTGACCGAGGCCGGCTCTGCAGGCAAACCCTCTGCAGAGTCGGTGGCCGCACTTGCTGCCCAATGGGTCGAAGAAATGGATCCACAGACAGCCCAGGAGTATCTCAGTGCCGAAGAGGGCCAGCCCGTAGATCTGACCGATCCAGACATCATCAGCCAGCTTCAAGCTCGCATCATAGAACTGGAGTCGGAAGTGAAACGCAGCCAAACCACTGTTCCGCTGCTTCCCGGTCGCAGTGCAGGGGTTCCCAGCCAAGCTCCAAAAGCTGCAGGTTTGTTCCAAGGCGGGCCCACAAACCTGTCGACAGCAGATTGGAACAAACTCAAGACTCTCGCTGGGTCCCCACCGCCCAGGGTTGCATCGGCAGAGCAACGCCGACCGCCTCTTCCCCCAGCCATCCAAAGCCAGGAGTCTCTGTATGTGGACCTCGAGCGCGAGGCAGTGGAGGAGGACTTTGGCCAGCAGGTCGACCCTTTGAAACTGTTAGCTCAAGATCCCAATGCCGATCCGGTCCAGTCCATGCTTCTAGCCTCCTTGCAGCAGAATCAGATCCTCTTGCAGAAGTTGGTTGGAAACCGGACGAACGACCCGGTTCTGAAAGCTCTGGGCGGGGGAGGATCGGACAGCGCCTCCGCCGCCTCATCAAGCGGCGTGCGCGGTTGCCTGGCCAGGGATGTTTTCATCCGAGCGGTTCAAGACTTGCCAACGGTGGCAGCAGTGGTCCGTGCTTCAGCGATCAGGGAGCTAGGACTGAGCCCAGGCAAGGAAGACTCCAATCTGCTGAGGAAATACATGGAACGGAGGATTCCTTTGGCCGACCACAAGATGCTCAGCCACTTTGCCACCCTGGTGGCAGAAGGGTGGTCAATTGCTCATCAGAGCAACAATGTGGAGCTGATGGGCACTATGGGGCGGATGATGATGTATATAGAACAGACGGCATTGGACTCAGGCCGCACTCAACTCTCCTGGCTATTGACAGGACTGCAAGATCCGCCCTATCACCTTCTCGTGAACCACCGTCGGCGGCCTGGAATGGAACCATTCAGCCGATTGTGTGCCCCGAGCTGGATCAGCGCCAATTTGGCGTATGTGAAAGATCTGGACTATATCGAAGCTCGAATGCAAAACATGGGAAAACCATCCAAAGCAGCCATCCAAGCAGACGAGGAAGTTCAGCCTCGTGCCAAGCCAAAGTCCCGACCCAAAGGCAAGGGGAAGGGCAAGTCAAATCAGACTGGGCAGACCCAGGATGCCAACGATGCAGCCGAGTGACCTCTCAGCTCTGCAGTCATGGCCCCACGCACAGTAGTCCCAGCTCTAGTTCGTCGTCAGAGTTCCCTAGTTGTGCCTCCCATCAGCATAGCAGTTTTGATTTTGACGTCAAGCTTCCTGACTTAGCCTCCGAATCCTCTCGAGTTTTTAACTGCATTAATTTAGTTTTGCATATGTGTAGGGGCCTAAGATCCGCGCCCTGCGGCCTTGGGAATTTCATTCGTGAAAGCCTAACACTAAATAGTGCCTGTACTGTTGAAGAGGGTGATCACCGCTCTCTTTGGCCTGTCCCCCCCGCTAGGTGGCGATGGACAGCACCACGAAGCCTGAATCCTAAGAGGAGACGCCGTCACCGTCTTCTGAGGGCATGTCATGAGCTTTTGAACATAGTCTTATGCTGCCTGAATTGGGAGACGCTTGGGTTTCCTGCTCATACGTTGAGTCACGCCCAATTAGGGGCGCCAATCTCCAGCGCACAGCACGGTATCATTGAAAGGATCACTGATTCCTTGATGCACTATCTTCACATGGAAGATTTCACTGGTGATTTTCTTGCCCGGGCAAAGGAAAAGTTTTCAGGCATAATTCAGAACATCCAGGAACTGCCTTGGTGTAAGTCAAGGTTAGAGGACCTAACTCAATTAGCTGAGCATGTGCATTCCGGCCTTGATCCATACGGTAACAATTTGTCGTCGTATCAGGGTAGGACTGAACAGAATGATGAAGCCCAGAGTCATCAGTGTGAATTCGACTTTTGTCAGAGCAGTGTACGAAATCCAAATCCCACGAGTGCATTGCCTGTCGTTTCGGACCGTGTGAAGTGGAACTGTCCACCAAGCTTCGCAGCGTCCGAGTTTTTGGAAGACCCCCTGTTGAAAGCCGCATATGAGAACCCTGAAGTCATGAGGAAACCTCCTGACCTTTGGGAGAAGAAACGCATTGCCAAGGTCCACTGCTCTAGGCGCGAGTTTCTTAAGCTTGCAAGACGTTGGGATGACCTTCATGCATGTTGTCTCATTGATGCCAACTTGAAAAACATGGACGAAGCTGTCGGTTTGTTTTGTGTTCCAAAGGATTCAGAAAATGATCGGCTCATTGTGAACCCTCAAGTCATTAATGGTAGGATGTTTTCGTTAGCCTCCGCTACCAAAGAGCTTGCCCCAGGGTGCCTCCTTAGCATGCTGCATTTGAAACCTGATGACATGTTTAGGTTCAATGCTGATGATCTTTCAGATTATTACTATACCTTTAGAGTTAGCCATTATCGCGCCATTCGCAATGCATTTCGGATTGTGGTTAGATCTGATGAGGTTCGTGACTTTAAATGTTACAATCCATCTCTCGAAGGTAAGCCTATTTTGATCTGCTTGAAAACGCTTGCTATGGGCGATAATCTCGCCGTGGAAGTGGCACAGGCCGCTCACGCGTCAGTTCTCCGGACCCTGTGCGGCTCCATGAAACATGATGAAGTTTTGAAATATAGGTGGCCAGTTCCCCGAACTGATTTTATCGAATTGCTTGCCATTGATGATCATGTAGGTATTCAGCGGGTCCCCAGATGTATTTTCGATTCTCAGCCTAGGCTGCGTGACACCGAAGTTTTTGAGGAGGCTACCCAGGCCTATCAGAAAGTTGGTTTGGTTTTGCATGAGAAAAAGAAGAAACGAAACATGACCCAAGGGGTAATCCTGGGGGCTGACTTCGATGGCCTTGCCGGCCGAGTCATGGCGCCTAGACAGCGGATCCTTGTGTTGAGCATGATTTCCATTGCCATTGCGCACCGCGGCACGTGCACGCCAAAATTGCTGCAGATTGTTTTGGGGTGTTGGATTCATGTCTTGCTTTTCAGAAGGGCCCTTTTTGCTTTGATTGATGATCTTTTCAAACAGGGTCGTGGGTTGGCCAGTCATGCAGTTTTTTGCCTGAGCAACCAGGCACGGAATGAGTTGGTTCTCCTTGCTGCTTTAGGGCCCACAGCGCAGTCTGATTTGAGGGTGTCAAATGCAACCAGCATATATGCAACCGACGCCTCCCCCACATGGGGGGCGGTCTGCAAGGCACCGGTGTCAGAACACGTCACAGCAGAGTTGTGGAGACACAGCGAACAAAAGGGTTACTACACCCGGCTGCAAAACCCAGCCGCTGCTGTTTTAAACGAGTTAGACATGCCCTGTGAATCAGATGAGCAGTTTGCTCATGAGCCCTATAATTGTAGCCCTGTTCCTCCCCCTCAATATGTTCCCAAGCCCCTTAGTGAAGGTATCCTTTATGACTGCTGCGAGATCTTCCGAGGTTCCGGTAATTGGAGTACCGTGCACACTTCCAGGGGTTTGACATGCCATGATGGGTTCGATATTGATGGTAGGAGGCTTAGGTGCGGAGATCTTTCGAGCCATGCCGTTTTCCGTGAGCTGACCAGCTTAGCTGCAAGACGCGTCGTTCGCGAATGGCATGCAGGAGTGCCATGTGTGAGTTTTGGGACTTTGAGGAGGCCTCAGGTTAGGTCCATAGAGGTGCCCTATGGGTTCAATCCCAGCGATCCATTCACTGCATATCACAACATGTTGGCCCGCAGGTGTGCCATGATTTTGACTATTGCCGTGATGATGGGGCAGTTCATCAGCGTGGAGCAGCCGAGGAACTCCAGACTGTTTTTGCTGCACTGTTTCCAGACTCTTGTCCGGTTAGGGTGTGTTGTGTCCCATTTCGCTTTTTGCCGGTTTGGCAGTGCATTTCAAAAGGCTTCAAAGTGGTTGCATAACAAGCCGTGGCTGCTGAAATTTGAAGGTGCATGTCAATGCCCCCGTGAGCATGAGCACTTTGTGATCCGAGGGGTTTTCACCAAAGACCGCCTAGTCCAGTTTAAGTCCATGTGCCAACCTTCATGTTTGGAAGTCTACGGTCATGAACCCACCTTAGGATCCTCTGTTGCATCGTTCTCCTCAGCATATCCTATGCGCCTGGTTCATGGGATGGCCAGTGGTTCATTGGCAGCAAGGCAGGGGTCCTGCGATCAGATTCCAGTGTCAAAGAAGCTCCAGTCACTGCAAGAGGTAGGTTTGGTTGACGAAGACCTTAGTATCCCAGTTTCAACCGAAGCCAGTTTTCCTCTGCGTTCATGGTATGAAAATCCTGAGTGGCATTCTGAGCTTTGTGAATTCCTGAATTTTCGTGAGATGTTTAGGTATAAATTCAGACGACCTGGCCACATCAATGTTAATGAGCTCCGTACTTATAAATCCTGGTTGAAAGCAGTCGCCAAGAGCCATCCTGATTCCCGTTTTGTAGGCTTACTCGACAGTAGGGTCACAATCGGTGCTACAACTAAGGGTCGCTCTAGCTCGTATGCTCTTAGTCGGGTTCTAAAAGGGTGCATTGCTTATATCATTGGTGGTGGGTTATATCCTGGTTTGCTTCATATCTATTCCAAAGAAAATCGTGCTGATGACCCCACGAGATATCGCTCAGTGCGACCGCCCAGCCGGCCCACTCCAAGCTGGTTTGAGGCGCTGTCTCGTGGCGACCCAAGTGGCTTCGATCGAGTGGCTGCTTCTGCAAAGTTCGAGAAAAATCCTGCAAGATGGTTACGTTTTTTGCTGATGGTTTGTGGCGATATTGAGCCCAACCCAGGGCCATATCGTGGCCCTTTGGATTTGCGCATCGGTTTTGCGGCTGCAACTGCTGATAGGATGTCCAAGTGCTTGGAGAGCTTCCAAAAATGGTGTGAGAGTGAGTTGAAAATTCCATGGGCCACTTTGCGCTCCGACTCGGAGGCGGTAGTTTATGGTTTGCGGGCCTACGGCCTTTTCTGTTTTGAAACGGGCTTACCTCGGTATCAATTTGTGTATGCAATCACTGCTGTGCAAGATCAGCTGCCTCAATGCAGACCTTTGATGACCATGGCTTGGCAGATTGACAAGAAGTGGCAAATTTACGAACCTGGCATGTGTAGATCAGTATTGCCACCCAGTGTTATCAAAGCTGCCGTTTGCTTAGCAGTGTTGTGGCAGTGGCCTTGCTGGGCCGCCTTGGTTCTGCTTGGGTTTGCAGCAATGTTGCATCCATCCGAGATTATGGCCCTTCACCGTGAAGACTTAATTTTCCCAAGTGATATTAGTTTTGATACAGGCAGCCTGTATGTTCGAGTCCGAGACCCAAAAACCGCGCGGTTTGCCCGCAGGCAACATGGGCGGATTGACGATCCTGAAATCATTTTCTTTGCTGAGTCCATGTTTGGGAAATTGTTGCCTGGCTCCAAGCTATACACTGGCTCCATGACTCTGTTTCGAAAGCAGTGGAATTCAGTGATGCAGCGTTTGGGTGTACCGCACACTCAAGCTGAAAATGGTGCCACGCCTGGTGTCCTCCGCGGCAGCGGGGCTACATTTTTCTATCAACAGACAGAAGATTTGGCTTGGGTTGCTTGGAGGGGTCGTTGGTCCAGGACTCGAACCCTGGAATACTATCTCCAGGAGGTTGGGGCTTTTGTGTTGATTCATAATTTGGATTCTGTATCAAAAACTCGTATTTCGATTCTATCTCAATTTGCGTGGCCTGTGCTTCATTCTTTTCTGGATTTGCGATGCAGTACTGGGGGAGTCGGATAGCACTTTTGAATCTTGCATTTGGATTGAGATTGAGTTTGAGGATGAGCTGTGTTGTGGTGGCTGGAATTCCATCCTTTTTCACCAGCTGGCCAATAGCGCACAGCCCACGCGGGAAATCTTGAGTCTGCAGGCCAAAAGGGATGACCTTCTATCCCTTGACAGATGGAAGAATCAGAGCTGGCTCGCAGCCTTTTCGGGCCCATACCCACATACCACCCATTTTTTGGATAGCACTTTTGAATCTTGCATTTGGATTGAGATTGAGTTTGAGGATGAGCTGTGTTGTGGTGGCTGGAATTCCATCCTTTTTCACCAGCTGGCCAATAGCGCACAGCCCACGCGGGAAATCTTGAGTCTGCAGGCCAAAAGGGATATATATATGTGAGATAGTATACACACAAATAATCAAATTCCACAAATATTTAAGTATACAGTATACATGTCAAACATTCAGTGAAACGGCATGTTTGTTCCAATCTAGCATTTGTTGGTGGCTCAGCCCATGGTTGCAACGAAGCATCTGCAGCAATCAGCCTGACACACCTGCAGCCTCTAAACAACGTTTGGTGGCATTGAAACAGTTTTCAAAAACTGTTTGCTTCCCATGTTTTGTGACCAGGCCCTTAGTTTAATCCAAGAGTGAACTGTGAAGGAACCGAATCTGTGGAGTAAGGTCTGCGGATTTGCCGCACAGCGCCCGAGAAAAGCGGCAGGTGAGATAGTTCTCACCAGCTGCACATTGCAGACCCAAACATCAGCAATGAAGGATGAATCCAAACATCGCCACAGGCGAAGCGCCGTCCATCCAAGCAGGTCGTGGCATGCTGCAGTGTTGCGCACGTATTGAATAGCAGCATACAGCCACCATGGGGGGTCATGAGGAAAATTTCAACGTGACCTGATTTCCCGGTCCATCTTGAAAGCGAGGTCAGCCTGAAACGTGGTGTGAACTGGCTACCATCACTGGCCGAATACTTGGCTGCAGCCTCAGCATGCCTCAGTGAAGCTGAAGCAGATTGCCTTGACCCTGGAATCTGCGTAGGCTGATCCTGGTGTTGGCGCCTTGGAGCTGGTCCTCCGTTGCGATCAGCTTTGCCCATGGCTCATGGCTCCGAGGCGACAGTGCTCTTGGACCGTCCTGAACGTGGAGATGTCGTAAAGCAGACGGATCATGGGAAGCTCCTTGCCACGCAGTTTTTTCTGAGCTAACGCCAGTCCCTTTTCCTTTATCCGCAAAATTGCCATCACCACTGTGCAGGGTAACATTAGTCATTAGTCATTTGTGGCATTTCTACCGAAACCAATACATTTTTTTTTCCTCCTCCCTCTTCTCCCAAGATTCAACCACAACTTTGAGCGTCTACCGAGTCTACCCGAACCTGTGAGGCACAAAGACATAATCAAGGAGATCGTTGCACAGCTGATCCCGTTACCAAAAGGCCCATGTTCAGCACCGGAAGCAGCTGAGCGGAATATCAATCTTTCCAGGTCCACGACCCAACTACGGAAACGTACTGGACGAGGCTGCCGATGTTACGGCGATTTACGGCGACATTTTTGAATATCTATGACAGTCTATGACTCCTTTGCGCGACAGGGGAAGGTTGGTGCTGGCAAAGGCTTCCCACTTAGCATTCAAAACGAAGATTCTCCAAGACAAACAATGCCAAGCGGTGTCAGCATCGTGAAAGTGACATGCTGCAAGAGGCCGTTGGCTCTCACGTCGCAAGCTGCTGGAAAAGGACAGAATCAGTTGCCAGGTAATCTGTTACTTTCGCAACCATATGTCTGGACTATCACCATCCTTTTCCGCAGCAGGACCTAAATGATTCTTGGAAGGACAAGGCTTTCTACAAGAGGTGACGTAAATTTTTGCAGGTGTCCATGTAGATAGATGGTGCATGATGTGCACCGGTGTCGCCAGATGTACGCCTTTCATTCCCCAGCGAGACGCTGAAGAATACCGGCGGATTTGTGTGATGCTTAGCAAAAATGGGGCCATCCAGAGCCTGGTCCGGGCTGCAATTTGTCCCGATGTGACAGTCTTTGATTATTTTGATGGGCTTCCCACTGTGCCAAGACCACAATGATGAGCACAAGCTGGCAACCATCGAGCGTTTCCTCAAGGATTTGCAACTTGGCAGCAGATTGAAAGACCTTTTTGCCGGAGCAAGTCCCGAGGGGTGTGTGGGGTCCCAACATGTTCCAACTTCTCCCATTTGAACATTTCAATAATGGCGGCATCCCAAAGTCATGTTGCGGCAGGGGCTTCACCGAAGAGTTGAAGGATCCCAAGGCGCAGACGTCCATGGAGGTTGCCGCCGGCCTTGCCGGCGCCTCACGTGCCTCACGTGCCTGACGGCTAGTGACGGCTTGTCAAGGCAGTGAAATCTGCTGGGACCCTGCTGGGAGTGCTCGAGGCAACCAGCCTTGGAGATGGATTGCCAGCTACTGGAGGCGGGACACTGCTGAAGTGTGCGGAATTTGGAGCCCTGCAAGTGGTGCCTTGATGAGGTGCTGTGCCTGCAGATCCCTATCCGGTATCATCCTTGGATTGCTGGGCACTTCTTGGAATGCTGGTCATGGCGTGGAAACATCCGTGCACATGGCAATTACTCTGAAGATTTGTCAGTGATTTTCTCATGCTTTGTGACTTTTGAAGGCCAGTGGCTAGCTTGCAAGTCAGTGCATACAATTAGGGGCGTTTGTGAAGCAATGATTTGCTCAAACATTAGCTAATACTTCCTTGCCGCCTTGCTGCCTCCCTTTGACAGGGCCCAGGCTTGGAGTATTGCTGTGGTGAGTGGACATTCATAGGGCACCACAGCCGGCCAACAGCTTTCTTGACCAACAGCCCGCGATCATTCTATCAGCGTCTGTGCAGACATTTTTGTACCTGAGATCTATCATGATCTATCGAATAAACATGAATCACATGCCTGTTGCGAGGCATGGATGGGGCGCACCTTAATGTGTCGCATTATGTCGATGTGGTCAAGGAGCAACTGCTGAGTGCTTGGGCAGTTGCCAAGCCAACTGCATTGGCAGCCTCAGATGCCGCCTTTACTGCGGCCACGGGGGCAGCTGACTTTTTGGAACCCATGAGTGCGAAGGTCATGGTGGCACAGGCACGAAGCACACGAAGCACACGAAGCACACGAAGCACACGAAGCACACGAAGCACACGAAGCACACGAAGCACACGAAGCACACTGGTGGAGGCTGTGTACCATGTGTTACCAGGTGATATGGCTGATATGAAGGCTTTCCATGGCTACGCGGCTACATTGTTCTGTATATATATATATACTATGTTCTAGTATGCATCTTCTAGTCAGTGTCAGTTCGAGTCAGTTCAAGTCGCTGGAAAGTGCCCAGGCCCAGCTGCACGACTATGTGGTCAGACTCTCTGCAGTGCCAGCAGTTCAAGAGGTTCTGGAGTCCATCTCTGAGGCCCCATTTGGCGGATGTCCAATGGATTCACAATGATTCAACTGACATAAAACAATGTTGATGGGTAGATTTGGGCATGGGTCAAAATTCAAGATCCAGGGGAGCGCTGATTTTAGTTTACTGTTAGTATTAATTAGTATAAACCATTTAATCATGGGGGTACGCAATTTTGACCCATAGCCATTTTCTTGTTGCTGTGTCATAGGTTGGGGTGGTGCAAGATGTTGCACATGCCACGCTTGGTCAGCGGAAATTGGCTCCAGACTTTTGGCAGCTCTTTAGATCCTGTTTTCCCCAACATTTTGCGGTAAAAACCATGTAAAAACCATTGCTTTGGGGTGGTCAATTCCCTTAAACTTAAACCCAAGCATTGACATTGCCCCAAATTAGCTTTCCAGACTTCACGCCGAATCTAAGGAATCGCTGCTGTGGGTTCTGCTGCTTGTGATTGGATTTGTCACGAACTCAGCACTGTGAGTGCCAACGAAGATTCTGTGGTCAGAATCCTAAGGCTCTCCTCACGTTCTTAATAGTGCCGAAGGCCAGGTTGAAACTCAACCAGAATCGGGCAAGCAAATTCAGAAACACTGAGACCAGACAGGGCCGCTGATGAATTGGAACGCTGCTTTGTCCAGGCAAAATTGGCCGTGTGGGGTTTCTTCTATTTCTTTCTGGCGCGTAGCTAGCCAAGACTGCACGACGTCCATGCTGCGAATGCCTTTTTATTCTTGCTATGTCCGGCGCACAAAAAGATGAACCTAAGGTGACAAAAAGCAGAGGCCCCAAGGGTGCTACTGGAGTGACCCATTCTGCATCCTTCCAAAACGCTGACATTTGGACCCACACTACCGTGCTAAGGCCGTGTAAGCCCACGGACATGAAGATAGATAAGAGCTCTCCCAACTGCAAACGCATGAAGATCCTTGGCCTGTGCTTAGCACTGAGGGTGAAGATGTTGGCGGAAGATAACCAGATGTTTGCTATTTCATTAGTTCCCATTCAGATTGGCAAAAAAAACACACCCCTAACCCTCCTGATTTTTTCCCTCGCGCATGATGCGAGGATTGTATTCATCAGACATGGTGAGTCTCAATGGAATTCAGTGTTCAACAAGGCAGGGGACAGATTGGATTCGGGGCTTGGCGCCACTGACTCTTTGTGGAGCTGCAGGGCTGGAAGATTTTCTTACCCATTCGCTTGGTCCGAGCGCTGATCAAAGAGGTCTGGGGATTGCAGCGATTGCAGGTGAAACAGGTGAAATGATTTTCTGTGACTTGTCCGAAGCATCAATGAGAGAGAAATAGGATGAAATAGGTCAGATGGTCAGAGCAAGTCTTTGCGATGACGACACCTGCAAGGCGTCCATGGTCTTTCAAAGAGACTCGCTCTTCTATGATTCTCCTTTGAATGCTCAGGGCATCCAGCAAGGTCGGGCTGATAGGGAGACTGGGCTATCTGCGTTGCAAGTGTTGTTGCTTTCATACCGACAGGTTGGGATTTGCTGGCGTTCCTAGCATCTCAGCCTCCAGGCGCAACGTCACAAGAGCCATGTCGAATTCCGTCCACCTTGCCTGGCATTTCAGGTTGTCGAGAGCTGGGAACTTGCCACAAACCTGTGGAACAACTTCAAGTGGAGGACATAGCCCCGACCTCATGGAGCCTCAAAATGGCTTCTTTCCTTTGGATCTTGGACGGTGGCATGAGGTCTCCATCATCATGGGCGATGCCGGTGAAAGCGTTGTAGCAACTTGGTGACGGTTTTATAACAGGTGATGCATTTATCATGGCAAGGAGAAGAGCACACGTGCTTGATCCAGCTTAGGCATCGTCTATTCTGCGACGAGCCATATCAACAGTTCTGCTGGCTTTGAGCCCACGACTGTTGAAGTCGCAGCTTGGCAATGGTCAAATTACTCCTATCCCTTTGTTTTGATTGTGATATCAGCTTCTACGATCAATTTGAATGGTCTAGATCTATCATGATCTATCCATTTTATCTCGATCCAGCTTTGTCACTCCTTCTACCTCTCTGGCTGAATAAATCCCCCTGGAGAGGTGATAGGTGTGTTGGAACAGCTGGGACCCTCATTCCACAGGACTTTTGCCAAAGATCGAGTTCATTTGATGACTTCTCTCCAGGACTGCTAGTCCAACTTTCATAATTTGCAGACAGATGGCTGGTAAAGGAATACAAGGATTTCTTGCTTTCCTCAAATGGTCTTTGGATTGATTTGCATTTGTGTCTTTCTGATGACCCATCTTGCTGGAGGAAATCAGCCCTGACCTCGAACGCAGTAGGACATTGTAACGTATTGTAACATTGTACACTGACAGAATGGGTTGTTGCTTTGCTTCGGTCGCCACAGATCTCTCGCAGATAAGGTCGAAACGTCGACACTTTGTCCATAACTCGTTCGCGAACTACGCCGAAAGTTCCTGTGGATGAGGTGGGGGGTAGAGTAAGATGCGCTGTTGCATGGGAATATGTCCTATCTTGGCCTTCTTGATTCTTGCAGCCAGGCCAGGATGAAAAACATGGGTGACCTTATGACGCTTGATAGCAGATAGCAGTTATAGAGAGCTCCTTTTGGCACTTTCCGGCATCCTTGGGAACTCCTGAGGCTATCATAGGTTGTGCGAACATTTTCTCCTGATCAGATCTGATCAGCTTGTGAGGTCCCATTGGTACAAGACAAGGCTGGACAGCCGGCAAAACTCTGGCAACAAGACGCTGGGCACGAAGGCTGGTCCCACGATTGTCCCTGCCTGGGGTTCTGAATGAATGCCATGTTGGGTCGTCGGCATGGCCCAGGCAGACAAGCGGCAAAGGCAGTTTGTGAAGTGGGTTTTCGAACAAAGGGATGTCGACTGTATAATAGCACCCCGGCAGCACTGGCTTTTGCTGCTGTACATGCAAGACTGTCTGGCTGTTTGCTTCAACCACTTCATGATCAACCGCCAACTGCAATTGACCACATGTTATTCTCCAAATTGACTCATTAAAGCCGCTTATTCAAGCTTTGATCCTAAGGTTGGTGGGCACTCGCTTTGGTTCAGGGAGTTCTTCAAGAGTTGCTTGCTTTTTATTGGCAGTTTGGATGGGTTCTCCTGGGGACAAGCCCTGTCTACGCCGTATACGCCAATGCCCATACCATCCCATACCCCTAGCTGCCTCCATACTATCCACTTTCTCAGCAGAATTGACTTGAAACTTTGGACAAGGCTTCATGCCCAAGTCTAGCGTGCACACTGCGAAAACGGCCAAGATGGTAAATTGCGGAGCTTGAGCCCAAGATCCGACAGGTCATAAATGGAGTTGGTTCCCAGGTCCTCAGGTAGGACTTGGAAGGATGCTTCTAGATTTCTGGTGGGCTCCAGGTGGTGGCATTTGACTTGTACCGAACGGTGCAGCATGGTACGGAAGTGATCCGCATCCCTCCGGAAAGCATCAAGGTGCCCTGCTGTTGTTAAGAAAAGATTGGGATTGCAACAGAACCACGTGATGGTCCGTGATGGTGCAGGAAATATATGGTGGCTTTGAAGGGAAAGCCAAGAAAAAGAAGGCCTTTTTGAGCTTTACTCTGTGGCATTCGCTGTCAGCAACTGCCACCTGATCACGCCGCAAGGGCTGAGATCCCAACTCTGCCGTTCCCTGACGCGGCATGCGTTCCGTGGAAGTGGCAGATGCCAGATTCAAGCAGTGTCATGCCCCCTTCGCATGGAGACTCGTGTCTGGGGGTTGGGAATTGGAGACGAAGGGGCTAGGCAAAGTTGAAGAGTGTCGCGCTAGTATTTTCCCACAAAAATGTCAGCTTGGTGAATAGCCGTTTGCGTCGCCAGTTCCTTCGTATCACATTTGGCAGAGATAGCGCAGGAATTGCTTAGAAAAGTGGACGTCCTGCTGTTTGCATTGTATATCGAAGCCAGTCCTGACTGCCACATGCCTCCCCATGTTCTCCAGGTGCTGCCTGATAAGAGACGCGGTGACGACGATGACGGTGGTAAGGTGGAGAAACCTTTTTTGATCACAGCTTTGCAGCACTTGGCGGATGGTTCAAATCCACTTGCAGGGCCTGCAGCGAAACAATGAGCAACCCAGAGCCCAAGATCCTGTTGTGCCACTGGTGCTGCCCCCAGTTGATTCCACCATGATGGTCTTTGAACTGGCTTTGCAAGTTCTAGGCCCGTGCTCGCTTTAAAGCCATCCGCCAAAAGGTCCTGGGCCTAGAACGACGCCTTGAACGGTTGGGGATTTCGCCTGGTTATCCCATGGAACACCAGGCCATGGCGCAGCTACGTGAGCCGGAGGATCCATCATCGCCTTAGCCTCGGCTTCGGGTTTTGTTGTGCCGTGCTGTGGCCTGGTGGGCACAGGTCTTCCCTGGCTATCCTCCGGGCAGCAGTCTATGACTACCAGGCCTGGAGTGCAGTGGATTCCTGGAGTGGACTTGACTAGACTCACTAGACATGACTAGACAACAAATCCTGGGCAGATCTGGGCATGCCCAGGCAGAGAGGGAGAAAGCCAGGCAAAAGCTCCAGGAGATTTTGCGGTTTCGAGGGGATTGGTGCCCTAGGCTTCCAGCATTCCTTTCACCTGTTGGATCCTGTTGGCTTCACCTTGTTGGGATCACATGATGTTTGGGGAGGACGCTCTGGAGACGCAGGAGAAGTCCCGCATGGCTTCGGCTGAAAAGCTTCCACCTCTAAGGCCCATGGCCCATGGCGCTGGTTGAAGTTGCTGCAGCTGCTGTGATTTGCTGCCAGGCTCAATGATTCTCGGCCAGGTGCAGCGATGGTCCGGAACTTACTGGACTTGGGGCGGACAATTGGAGCATATTGGACCAGTTGTGGTCAGGGTGATTGCTCAGGATGAGCCGGCGGACAATAGACAACACCATTGGTGCCCCATGCATTGACCGGTGTGGAAGGTATCCGTCAGTGCATGTTCCTAGCAATTGCGGAGACATACATACGGGGCCACATGGTAGTGCCGACAGTCTCATTGATGCATTTGGCACCTTGGAAGGTATCACTCACTTCTGGAGCAAGTTCGTGCCCAAGGAGATCTTTCAAGTGTATCAAAGGCTCGGGGCTTCGGGCGTGCTCATAGTCGTTTCAAAGGTCTTCTAGCACATGGCTGTTCAGGCTATGCACTCATTGCTCGATTCAGTGGCGCTCTCAATACAGTTTGCGTGTGAAGCATGGCCAAGGAAGACAGGGAACCTCTCAAATTGCATGTGCCAGGAATCAGTGCGGTGTGAATGTCATCTATAAATCTATGGTATGCGTTTGGAAAACTGAGGGGGCCTAGGCGGCCTTTTGTAGGCGTCAAAATAAGGCTGCCATCACCTGCAGTCATGGACCAAGGGCCTTAGGGCCTTGATGGAAGGAATCCTAGGCTGAATCCCGAGAGGGAAGCTAATTAATGATCAGCAAGAAGGAGTTTGAACGGGCCTTTCACAATACCGGACACTGTTGGTTGAAAGGTTTCATCACTTTTTGTCATTATCTTCGGAGGGTTCAAAGGTCTTCTATTTCCCCTACGATATCTAAGGGACTTTCACGTCAGGGACTGGCTCGAACTCATATTCCAATCCAAGCTACCCAAAAAACACATATTACACAGGTCAAATGATGTTACATTTAGCTTTTAGTAAACCCGAAAAAGATAGAAAGGCAGTTCATCAATATTTTATATTCGGATTTTGCTTTTTTGGAAACGATGAACTGCGCTTCGAAAGTTGGCTTTTTTCTCAGCTCATTGCCAGTGCCCACTGCCATAGGTCAAGGCAGCGCTGGATGACACTGGAGAGCAGGGGACCCAGGGGAGCTCAGCGCAGTTCTGGATTTTTAATCAGATGGTGAGGCCAAACGATTCGTAAAAAGTCGATGAGTTAAAAAAAAAAAGGGTTCGGATTCGGTTTTATGAGAAAATAAATGGAACAAGCTCTTTATATCTCTCTGTGGAGTTTCTTGATAGAAAAATCATCATGAGTGGGAAAAGATTCCTGAAAAGTTGATGAGTTTTTACATAGGTTCGGTTTGATGAGAAAGTAACTTGAACAAGCTCTTTATTGGTTGAATATGATGTAGCAATCTACTGTATATCTTTTACTAGCATCAACTGGGATACCAGGGTGTCAGATTTGGGATAGGCTCCCCTAAAAAGTGTTAAAAAGGTACATTCACAGAAGTTTTCTAAACTCAAATTATAGCAGTATAACAAGTCAAAAATTATTCGCAAACAAAAACATAAAAGACTACCATATATTACCTCATTCATTCCACAAAATCACAAGCACCTACCATTTCCACTACCTCATTCATTTCTCAAAATCATCAGTACCTACAATATCTCTACCTCATTCATTTTCTCAAAATCATCACAGTCAATTCATCACACCCTCATTCAGTTTCACAAAATCATCACAACTAATCATGTCATCATCTGTTCATTCCACTAAATCATAACCACCTATCATACTTCACCTCATCCGTTTTTAGAAATCATAACAGTCAATACGTCATTACCTCATCCATTCTACACCCAAAAGCAAAACAACCAAACAAAACCAAAAAAAAACAAAGAGACCAAGCAAAGAACAACACAAAGAACAAAACAATGGACCAACAATAAAGATAAATTCTTAGTCTTGAACAATCCTATTTTAACAGTCCATAAATCGACTAAATAATGTTATTAGAATTATGTCGGGTAAATGTCTTCAATAATTACTAATTTAAAATGAAATGCTTGTATTCCACGTCTTGGTCTTCTTCAATATTGCTTTTTACTTCATCCACTGCGGCATGTAATATTTCTCCCAAATCATCTTCATTTGTATCTTCATAATATTGACCGTGATAAGATATATCTCCAAAACTAAATTCAGTCTCCCCATATTCTTTATCTGGGAGTTTTGCCACTATTTGGACTTGAATATCAGGTTTAACCCTAAAGTCTAAATTATCTTCGATTTCTTCATAAATTAAAGATAGTAATTCTTTCTTTCTTCTGTTATGATGTTTCTTATACTTTTCAAACTAAATGGTACTCCCTCTCTCAAAATACAATACTCTATATACATCTTGTCTCTTTGTCTTATCGTTCTGTCCTTTTTCGGACCAAGTCTTGATACTCTATATGTATCCTCTACTCTTCCAATGCTTCACTATGTCTATATTTCATTTTCACATATTCAGGATCTCCATGAGTATATGATACAATACTTACTCAATACATCAACAGGCAAATCCTTCATAAAATTCATCCTAATAATATATACTTAAATAACTATTCTTTCAGCAAATATTCTCAGATTAAAATATATCATTCTTTAAAAACCTACTTAAAGATAAATTAACTAGATAAAATATATACTATTATATGATGAAACAAAAATATAGACTATTTACTAAGTAATGATTTAGCAGAAATACCAAAACGAGGAAGGAGAGAATTAAAGTCAATAATAATGATAGATGATAAAAGATTTAGATACAACAAATACAAACCAATATCTACTGTTTTAACAAAGAAACTATTGACAGTAAAGAAAACTAATGAATACAGAAGTTATGCTTTAAACAAGGCAAAAGATGCGTTCAGTGAAGGAAGAGTGAGACAAATACTGACCAAACACGCAATCAGAAACAACTTTAGGGTCGGAGATATTCAATCAGCATTCAGAAGATATGCTAATTCAATAGTTTTAGAAAATAGACACTTTGAAGGAGAACGAGGACTGGAAATGATTGCACACCAAAAACCAAGACTAGTAGAGTTTCTAAGAAAGAATAGAAACGTGAAACTTAACATAAGAACAGAAGCACTCTTTGAAAAACCTGAATATGATGATGGAGGAAATGACATCGGCAGTCAAGAACTTGTATATGCTTTACCTTTAACCCGCTTCAATATCAGTAATGAGGATGAACTGACACAAGCATTAGAAGACAGTGTTGAACAAATCTTATTACAAATACAAAATTTAGAAGCATCAGCATCTAATTTACGCTTCAAACAGATTTTATCAATAACCATTCATTATGACAGATATGACCCAACAAGGGCAGGGAGATACATAGAACTACCAGAATGGATTAAATTAAGAAAGGCATGTATCAACATTAAAACCAAAGACCAAAAATGTTTTAGATATTGTATTCAATCGGTAGTCTACGACAAAATAAGCAAACATCACCCAGAAGAAATGTTCCACTACAATAAACTAAAAGATGATATTTTGAACTGGGATGGTGTAATTATTCCGACTGGTAATAGGGACATAGACAGATTTGAAGAGAACAATAAATTAGTTTCAATAAATGTTTTTGAACCTGATGACTGCTTAAATGATAATAAAATCATATTACATAGAGGCACTAAAAATACACATGCCAAATATGAGATTGATTTATTAAAGGTCTATGATGAAGACAATAATTATCACTATGTTTTAGTAAAAAACAAAAGTAGATTACTTAACTGTCAAATCAACGCTAATACAAGGCAAAAACACTACTGTCACCATTGCTTAAATCCATGTCAATCAGAAAAGGCATTTAAGAACCATCTTGAAAAAGGATGTATGGCATCAGAGGGGCAACAAACAAAGATGCCAAAGAAAGACACTTATATAGAATTTGAACAGCATAATACTAAATTGCCTTGTCCTTTCGTAATCTATGGTGATTTTGAATGTCTAACCACTAACTCTAATACTGAAATAAAGGGAACTTACGGCACCGAAGGTGCCCTAAGTTGCTCTGGAAGCAGTGCTCCCAGAGGAACTTACCAAGAACATAAACCTTGCGGTTATATGTTGAATGTTGTAAGCAGGATTGATAATACTTGCAAACCGTATTTATACAGAGGTGAGGATTGTATGAAACAGTTTGTAGAACAACTGACCGAAATTAAGAAAGATATTTTTGAAAAAATGAATGTTAATAAACCAGTGGATGAATTAACAAACGAACAAAAAATTGAGTTTAAATTATCGTCTCATTGTTCCATCTGCGGGAAGAAATTTGAACCTGATGATGAGAAAGTCCGCGACCACCGCCACTTCACAGGCAAATGCAGAGGCGCAGCGCATGTAAAATGTAATCTGGATTATTCATTTAGATATTTTGAAATCCCTATTTTCTTTCATAATCTCAAAAACTATGACGCTCACTTAATCATTGCCAGAGCAAATTAACTAAACATAGAACTAAACCAAAACAAAAGAATAGATGTAATAGCACAAAACAGTGAGAAGTTCATAACCTTTTCATTTGGTGCCTGTCAGTTTAAAGACAGTTTCGCTTTCTTAACTGCTTCATTAGATAAGTTAGTTAGATTAAACAAGGCTACGGCGCGGTTAGCGACCCGGGGTAATTGGCTTAAAGAAATATGAAGGAAATCAAAAGATTAAAGATTGGGAAACTCGTTTCAGATATACAAGCACCAACCCATATATCAAATCTAAAACTGATTTGAATTTGCTGACTGATAAGGGTGTCTATCCCTATGACTACATGAACTCATGGGAGAAATTCGATGAAATAAAACTACCAGACAAAGACGTTTTTTTACAGTCAACTATATGAAGAAAACATAACTGACAAAGACTACGCCAGAGCAAATATTGTGTGGAAACATTTTAGCATTAAGAATCTTGGTGAATATCATGATCTGTATTTGATGACTGATGTATATTTACTAACTGATGTTTTTGAAAATTTTAGGGATATGAATGTGTTTGAACTATTATGGATTAGACCCAGCATATTATATCACTTTACCTAACTATTCTTGGAATGCCTTTTTATCATTGACAGGAGTTAGACTACAACAAATACACATAAAAGAAATGTATTAGATGATTGAACATGGATTAAGAGGAGGCATGACACAGTGCTCCTTTAAGAAAGTAGAAGCAAACAATAAATACATGAATGAAGATTATGATAAATCTAAACCTTCATCATACATAAGTTATTTAGATGCTAATAACCTTTACGGATTAGCAATGTGTAAGAAACTGCCTTATGACGATTTTAAATGGTATTACGACAGAATGGATGAGAAGAGGGTAATGAAATATAGTGATGATGATGACATAGGATACATATTAGAAGTTGATTTAGATTATCCAAAGGAACTTCATGATTTACATAAAGACTATCCATTGGCGCCTGAAATCATGTGTATCAATGAGAATATGCTTTCACAAGTCCAAAAGGATATACACAAATACTATTACGGAAAGGATGCCAGTGATGAAAGGCAAATAAATTAGTATTAAATGTTATGGGTAAAAAGAAGTATGTTTTACATATATCAGCATTGAAGTTCTATTTACAACATGGATTACGTCTTAGAAAAGTCCATAGAGCGATGAGTTTTAAGCAAGCAAATTTCTTAAAACCATTCATTGAATTCAACACCGAAAAGAGAAAGAATGCCAAACATGATTTTGAAAAAGATTTGTTTAAGCTAATGAACAACAGTGTATATGGCAAGACCATGGAGAATGTAAGAAAGCATGGTGATTCTGAGATAGTCAATACGCCTGAATGCTTCCAAAAACTGGTAAATAAACCGCTATTCAAGCACAGGTATGTCATAAATGAAGACCTTGTAATTGTTGAAAAAGATAAACACACAGTGGAACTAAACAAACCTATCTACATGGGTATGTCTATTTTAGACTATTCTAAAATTCACATGTATTCCTTCTATTGTGATGTTTTGAAACCAAAATATCAAGATAATATCAAGTTGGTATATACTGATACTGATAGTTATGGAATAAAAGTTGAGACTGATGACATATATGAAGACTTTAAGGAGATTAATGAACACATGGATTTTAGTGATTATCCACCAGAGCATCCAAACTATGATAAAACAAATAAGAAGGTATTAGGCAAGTTCAAGGATGAAATGAACGGTAAAATAATTACTCACTTTATAGGATTGAAACCAAAGGCATATTGTTATAAAGTGTATGGTGACGAGAAAGAACACAAGAAAAGTAAAGGAGTAGTCAAGCATAAAGTGAGCAATCAGTTAAGTTACAAAACCTATGACGAGACATTGAATAGAAACTGTAAAGAAGAAGTCAGTTTCAACACTATCAGAAGTAAGAACCATCAAATCTATAGCAGTAATCAGACTAAGTATGCTTTAAGCAACTACGACAAATAAACGCTACTGGTATTCAGATTTTGAGAGTCTCCCGTTTGGACATTATGCCATAAAATATCTACACAATGAAAAGATGATTTAAAATATATGCATATAAATAGGTACGAACACATTTGAAATGGGACACATTGAAAAAATAGTTGCTGCTGGTTGACATAATTGCTGCATCGGTTCAACAACACTGAAAAACTAAGTCAAAGAATGGCAAGACATAGAACAGATTATAAATCTTATCTAAACAATAGAAATTCCCCAAAAACACCATATTAACTCTATGAAATCGTTTGATGAGTTCGGTGTTGAAAACTGTAAAATGGTTCTTATGGAAGAACGCCCATGCCAAAACAGAAAGCAACTCAAAAACAGAGAAGGTGAATATATTGAAAATGATAAGAGCCGTCTTAGCGGATGTTTTGTTGGTCGGACTTGAATGGAATATTACGATGCCACAGGAGAGCATCACCTTGAAGAAACGAAAGGACGCCAAATATTCAAATAGAGAATATTGAAAAATACAAAGAAAAAGACAAACAGCATCATGAGAACAAAAAAAATACAAGAACACTAGAAAAATAAAGATAATATATATAATGAGAAGAATTTAAGTATAGAGAAGAAAACAGAGAAGCAATGAGGCAAACACAAAGAAAAAGATACCAAAGAGAGAAAAATAGAATTAATGCCCAAAATAAGAGAAATGCCAAAACAGAAGAAAGAAGAACAGTTACTAATCAACCAATAGTAATTCGTGCCTATTATATTTTTTACTCATTCCATCCAATTTATAATATCTATTATTCATCATATCACGACCAACTAATATCACTTTGTATTTCCTTCACTCCATTGACTTCTAGTTTCTTTCCTTGATACATAGTTGCCCTTTCCTTCATCAAATATCTTAACATAATCTCCTTCACTTATGTTTGGATATTTTCTGTTGTGCTTTTCTTTCAGTTTCTCATTTGTTCTGACCTGAGTTACAATATCAAGATTGTGCGCATTATTAGGTGTTGTCTTGGTGCTACCGTGGATTTGGTTGTTGTATCTATTCAACGAGGGCTTTAGCACTTCCACCCATGTTTTGTTTTTGTAATGCCTCAATCTGTCCCCAATCATTTTTTTGACCGTGCGTATCATCCTTTCTGCCTGATTTGCATGCGTCTTTGTTATTACGTGTGTTATACCTTCCTCCTTAAACAATGTTTGCAGTTTCTTGCTGTTCAACGCTCCTTCGTCGTCGCTGTAAATCGACAAAGGCTGACCCAATACCTTGAAACACTCCATGATTGCTTTATAAACGTCATCACCATCTTTATTCTCGATAGGGACTCTGTGACATTTTTTACTGAATATATCTACGCAAACTAAACCATATCTTAGTTGACTTTTGATTTCAGAACCTACGTCTCGCAGCAAACTGGTGACATCCATCAAGTCATTTTGGAATTCATACTTGGGAAACGGAGCAGTGTAGGAATTGTAGTTCTTGTACTTTTTTGTTTGCTTGTTGGGTTGCGCCCTCATCCATGTAGATACCATATCCAAAGTTATGCCTACATCGACTTTCCAAGCCTTTTCGTATAAGTCCCTCACCGAACCGAAGCCCTCGTCCACGTCGTAGTATATTCTTTCCAGTACCTTTTCTTATTCTTATCTTGTCATTAAAGATGCTTAGATTACAATTTTATGATATTTTTTTGTATCATAAAATCATAGTGAACTCAAACCAAGAACCTCCGGCACTTCTTCGTTTTCTTATGCTTTGCCAAGTTTGATTTACAGCTCATGGCAGAGCCGCATATATCGCATACACACGGTTGTTTCGTTTTCTCTTGGTAATATCTTTGGAAATACTTTTTGTCGTTCGGTTTTCTATTGTAGTATCCGTCGTCCTGCTTTCTCCACTCAGCATTGGTGTTCTTGTTAACGGATGAGTTTGCTTTGTAGCTTTCTTCAGATGAAGAATTTTCGCTGTCAGTCAGTTCTTTGTTTCCAAAACCGTTCCAAATAAAGTCGAAGGTTTCATTCGTCATCGGGATTTCAACTCCACTACTTACAAAGTAACAAGGCATATTGTGTATATATAGCTAGTTATATATATAGCTAGTTATATATCTTAATATCTGTTTAAGTATTTTTATTCTCAATAGGAACTTTGTATATCAGTTTGTGCTTGTCAATGATAAAAAGGCATTCCAAGAATAGTTAGGTAAAGTGATATAATATGCTGGGTCTAATCCATAATAGTTCAAACACATATCCCTAAAATTTTCAAAAACATCAGTTAGTAAATATACATCAGTCATCAAATACAAATCATGACATTCACCAACTTCTTCTTGATGCTAAAATGTTTCCACACAATATTTGCTCTGGCGTAGTCTTTGTCAGTTATGTTTTCTTCATATAGTTGACTGTAAAAATCGTCTTTGTCTGGTAGTTTTATTTCATCGAATTTCTCCCATGAGTTCATGTAGTCATAGGGATAGACACCCTTATCAGTCAGCAAATTCAAATCAGTTTTAGATTTGATATATGGGTTGGTGCTTGTATATCTGAAACGAGTTTCCCAATCTTTAATCTTTTGATTTCCTTCATATTTCTTTAAGCCAATTACCCCGGGTCGCTAACCGCGCCGTAGCCTTGTTTAATCTAACTAACTTATCTAATGAAGCAGTTAAGAAAGCGAAACTGTCTTTAAACTGACAGGCACCAAATGAAAAGGTTATGAACTTCTCACTGTTTTGTGCTATTACATCTATTCTTTTGTTTTGGTTTAGTTCTATGTTTAGTTCATTTGCTCTGGCAATGATTAAGTGAGCGTCATAGTTTTTGAGATTATGAAAGAAAATAGGGATTTTAAAATATCTAAATGAATAATCCAGATTACATTTTACATGCGCTGCGCCTCTGTATTTGCCTGTGAAGTGGCGGTGGTCGCGGACTTTCTAATCATCAGGTTCAAATTTCTTACCCCAGATGGAACAATGAGACGATAATTTAAACTCAAATTTTTGTTCGTTTGTTAATTCATCCATTGGTTTATTAACATTCATTTTTTCAAAAATATCTTTCTTAATTTCGGTCAGTTGTTCTACAAACTGTTTCATGCAATCCTCACCTCTGTATAAATACGGTTTGCAAGTATTATCAATCCTGCTTACAACATTCAACATATAACCGCGAGGTTTATGTTCTTGGTAAGTTCCTCTGGGAGCACTGCTTCCAGAGCAACTTAGGGCACCTTCGGTGCCGTAAGTTCCCTTTATTTCAGTATTAGAGTTAGTGGTTAGACATTCAAAATCACCATAGATTACAAAAGGACAAGGCAATTTAGTATTATGCTTTTCAAATTCTATATAAGTGTCTTTCTTTGGCATCTTTGTTTGTTGCCCCTCTGATGCCATACATCCTTTTTCAAGATGGTTCTTAAATGCCTTTTCTGATTGAAATGGATTTAAGCAATGGTGACAGTAGTGTTTTTGCTTTGTATTAGCGTTGCTTTGACAGTTAAGTAATCTACTTTTGTTTTTTACTAAAACATAGTGATAATTATTGTCTTCATCATAGACCTTTAATAAATCAATCTCATATTTGGCATTTGTATTTTTAGTGCCTCTATGTAATATGATTTTATTGTCATTTAAGCAGTCATCAGGTTCAAAAACATTTATTGAAACTAATTTATTGTTCTCTTCAAATCTGTCTATGTCCCTATTACCAGGCGGAAAATTTACACCATCCCAGTTCAAAATATAATCTTTTAGTTTATTGCAGTGGAACATTTCTTCTGGGTGATGTTTGCTTATTTTGTCATAGACTACCGATTGAATACAATATCTGAAACATTTTTGGTCTTTGGTTTTAATGTTGATACGTGCCTTTTTTAATTTAATCCATTCTGGTAGTTCTATGTATCTCCCTGCCCTTGTTGGGTCATATCTGTCATAATGAATGGTTATTGATAAAATCTTTTTGAAGCGTGAATTAGATGCTGATGCTTCTAAATTTTGTATTTGTAGTAAGATTTGTTTAACACTGTCTTCTAATGCTTGTGTCAGTTCATCCTCATTACTGATATTGAAGCGGGTTGAAGGTAAAGCATATACAAGTTCTTGACTGCCGATGTCATTTCCTCCATCATCATATTCAGGTTTTTCAAAGAGTGCTTCTGTTCTTATGTTAAGTTTCACGCTTCTATTCTTTCTTAAAAACTCTACTAGTCTTGGTTTTTGATGTGCAATCATTTCCAGTCCTCTTTCTCCTTCAAAGTGTCTATATATTTTCTAAAACTATTGAATTAGCAAATCTTCTGAATGCTGATTGAATATCTCTGACCCTAAATTAGTTTCTGATTGCGTGTTTGGTCAGTATTTGTCTCACTCTTCCTTCACTGAACGCATTGTTGAACGCATCTTTTGCCTCGTTTAAAGCATAACTTCTGTATTCATTAGTTTTCTTTACTGTTAATAGTTTTTCTTTGTTAAAACAGTAGATATTGGTTTGTCTTTGTTGTATCTAAATCTTTTATCATCCATTATTATTGACTTTAATTCTCTCCTTCCTCGTTTTGGTATTTCTGCTAAATCATTACTTAGTAAATAGTCTATATTTTTTTTTCATCATATAATAGTATATATTTTATCTAGTTAATTTATCTTTATATAAGTAGGTTTTTAAATAATGATATATTTTAATCTGAGAATATTTGCTGAAAGAATAGTTATTTAAGTATATATTATTAGGATGATTTTTATGAAGGATTTGCCTGTTGATGTATTGAGTAATATTGTATCATATACTCATGGAGATCCTGAATATGTGAAAATGAAATATAGACATAGTGAAGCATTGGAAGAGTAGAGGATACATATAGAGTATCAAGACTTGGTCCGAAAAAGGACAGAACGATAAGACAAAGAGACAAGATGTATATAGAGTATTGTATTTTGAGAGAGGGAGTGCCATTTAGTTTGAAAAGTATAAGAAACATCATAACAGAAGAAAGAAATAATTACTATCTTTAAGTTTGAAGAAATCGAAGATAATTTAGACTTTAGGGTTAAACCTGATATTCAAGTCCAAATAATGGCAAAACTCCCAGATAAAGAATATGGGGATACTGAATTTAGTTTTAGAGATATATATTGTCACGGTCAATATTATGAAGATACAAATGAAGATGATTTGGGAGACATATTAAATGCCGCAGTGGATGAAGTAAAAAACGATATAGAAGAAAACCAAGATAACGATAGTATTATGGAATACAAGCATTTCATTTTAAACTAGTAATTATTAAAGACATTTACCCAACATAATTCTAATAACATTATTTAGTCGATTTATGGACTGTTAGAATAGGATTATTCAAGACTAAGAATTTATCTTTATTGTTGGTCTATTGTCTTGTTCTTTGTGTTGTTCTTTGCTTGGTCTGTTTTTTTTTTTGGTCTTGTTTGGTTGTTTTGCTTTTGGATATAAAATGGATGAGGTAATGACGTGTTGACTGTTATGATTTCTAAAAACGGATGAGGTGAAGCATGATAGGTGGTTATGATTTAGTGGAATGAACGAGATGATGACATGATTAGTTGTGATGATTTTGTGAAAATGAATGAGGGTGTGATGAATTGACTGTGATGATTTTGAGAAAATGAATGAGGTAGAGATATTGCAGGTACTGATGATTTTGAGAAATGAATGAGGTAGTGGAAATGGTAGGTGCTTGTGATTTTGTGGAATGAATGAGGTAATATATGGTAGTCTTTTATGTTTTTGTTTGCGAATAATTTTTGACATGTTATACAGTTATACTGCTATAATTTGAGTTTAGAAAACTTCTGTGAATGTAGTTTTTTAATATTTTTCCCCTGACCTCCAGCGAAGCTGAGGTTCACTGCTGATGACTTTTGGGAGACCCTTACAGAGATCCAAAGCGAGGATTTTACTCCTGCCGTTGCCTCTTTGCTGGCCTCAATGTCTGGCACTCACCACACTGAAAAAGGGCTGATCATGGTGCTTGATATCCAGGTCTTTGATATCAAGTTGCGTGTGACAGTCATGAAATCATTGAAATCTGTATAAGAACCGATCTAAATCCAACAGGCTCTCAATCTGCGCTTACGATTTGTTGTTTTTTGTGCAAGGTTTTGCTGTTTTTGATCCCAGGATTCGTGGCATCAATGGCCTGAACACTCCAGACCTTCAGCGCGTGTTGCAACAACGGGACGTGGCTTCAGAGGTGGGTCAGTGGTATTCCTTGTGCCACTGCAGGTTTTTGATGTAAATTGTTGGAGCGTCACCCAGGATTTTGAGGTTAGAAGCGAACCAGAAAAGTGAGATTTCTGGAGGAAGTTTTGCAGAATGGCTCAGGTGCTTGACGTCCTAAGTGGCTCGTAGGGGTAGTTACTTGAGGTCCACTTGGGCCAGCACATTTGGGAATATTTGGGGAAATTGTGCTAATTGTTAACGCAAGATGCGCCCGAATCTACAGAATGCCTTTAGCCAGAATTGCTTTGCGCTTTTGCCACGAGTTTGACCTACCACAGGTGTAAAAAGTTGCATTTTCCTGGCTAAAGGCACCGGCTTGTGTGTGAAAAGCATGCATTCGCTACTCGCTATGTCCACCGCAAAAGCGGCCCCAATTCGTCAACAAGAAGATCCGTTTTGCAACGCAGAGGCTTCAATGCGCAGGTCAAAACTTGCAAGTGCTGAAGCTGGTTGGAAGATGGTCTTGCCTTGGAACACCACGCATGAGAGCACCGCTGTTTTGCCATCTGCATCTTGGCGATCTTCGCCCATGTTTGCTCAAGTTGTAAGTCTAGCAACATTGCCGATAGTCTTGAGCCGAATGGTTTCCAAGTACAACATGGCAACATTCTCTTCATGACCTAGCACTGAGAACGCGTTGAGCAGATTAAGAATGCTAGTTTTTCCATGTCTAGCTAGATACATTCAGATAGATTAGATCCAGGAGCCTGGGTCTTGCAATTTTGTCACATGGCAGGGACCTCAGACTCCTCAAGACAGCGCATCCTCCACGCCTCACGCATTGCTGAGGTGGCGGCCATGCAAAGAGCTTGCGTGGCGCTGTCATTCGCGGCAGCTCATCACCCAAGGATCTGTTTCAACATGGTCTAGTTACGTTGCATTGTTTGCTATGTAATCTGGGTTTGTCTGGAAATGGGGTATGCGGTATGCCCCCAAATGGCATTTTTTTTTATCGGGATAATGCCAATAATATCCATTTGGGGGTGGTCTGATTTTCTGTCAAACCCATGTCCCTCTTCCAATTGTGAGGTCTTGTGGCAGGCAACACATGCAGTGGCAGAAGATGAGGGTGTCGGAGATGAACAGATCTTAGAGGAGCCTGCTGTGTGGGTTGTGCGGGGTTTGACCTACCTTAGTTTCACCCTTCCAGGAGAACAGATTGCCCGGAGCTTGGTAGCAGCTGGTAGCATATGGTAGCATATGGCTTCCACTGAGTTGCTGATGAGCCACTTTGAGGCGTGATGATGTGACGGAAACAGCTTCTGGATTGCAGTATGAGGCACGCCGTGGAACAGGATGAACATGGCCCGAACACTTCAGAAGAAACGGAGTCAAGCTCACTGTAGGTTGTCAAGAGTGGTGCAGCAGATGGTCCCAACCCTGAACCTCAGTCAAAGTGCGTTGGCGTCTCAGTGTTTTGTTTGACTGTGTTTTTCTTTGTGGTGATGATTTGTGAAGAGGAACCCTAGTTTCTGGAAGGTTTGTCTGCAGTGCATGATAAGAGATGGCTTTTCTGCTTGCAGCCGATTTTGGCTCAAGATGAACTTGTGAGACTTGAAGCGCTATGATCAAAGAAAGCTATTGAGGATGAAGAAGGCTGCGGACAAGCTGCCACTTTTTTTCTCCTCTTTTCTGGTGCTTCTAAACTTCCACTTCTTTGGCGGCTTGTTGGATGCTTGCAAATTTGGTCACCAAAACAGCATTGAGAAGCAAGATTCGAAAGTGCCAGGCTCTGAAGAAAAAGGAAGGAAGAGAGCCTGAGACACCTGACTCATATTGTAGAGTCATATCTTTCCATGACCTCAACGCCTTTCTTTCTCGCTTCTGAGGACGAAAAAGAAGGATGCAGAGGGCAAGGGCTTGAAAGAATCGAACGAAAAAGAGGCGGAGATGAACCTGTTAATTACCCTTCCATCATGACTGGGAAAAAACCAATGGGCATTTAAATGGGAAAATCATGCAAACTAAATGGTAGATTTTCCATTGAGCACCCAAGAGGGCATGGCATGTCGTTTTTTGCTCCGAGCCTGGTTCAATCATGGTGATCATCTCGCCCTTGAAGGAGGTGAAGCAGGTGTCGCCGAAAGAAAAGAAAAAGCTGACAGAACAAGCCATAGCTGAAATAAGGTCGGACTGTCTTTTTCGGAGGGTTTGTTAGTTTTGCCGCAATTGGACCTGGCAATTGGAATCGACCTGCCACAGGCAAGGCGTTTCCAAGATTGGTGTGCAAAAGGCTGGTGCGCCATTTGTGCCTCCGGACTGGTCCGAGAAGTACAAGCCAATCTTGGGTCCGTACAAGCAGTCTCTCGGCATGGATAAGGACCCTTTGCAGGATGCCGATTGGGTCTTTGTTCATTTTGTTCTGGTTTCAGTTGCTGTTCCAAAAATCCTCAGGGTCTAAGATGCTCTCCATGAAGAGCCTCACCTCTTGCAACTAAGGTTTCTGAAAGATCATTCTGATGAGTTTGTGCTTCTTTCTTGCAATTTCAGAGATAGTAATGGATCTTGCAAGCTTTCCCACATTTTCCGAGCATATTCAGATCATACCAGGCTGGTCACGGAGAAGAGCGGTGACTTTATCATAAGGCCGGAGCAACTTGCTTTGCATCATTTGGGTTTGTCTAACAGCGGGGTATACCCCAAAAAATGGCATTTATACAATTAGGAACATGATGATAATCCATTGGAATTTGGAGGTGTGCCCCATTTCAGGCTGCCAGATCAGCTGGACCCACCTTCTATCCCAGACAAGAAGGTGCTGGCACTGCATGGGCTTACACCAATCGAGCAATCCCCAAGTTCTATCAGCGATGACGCTGGCAGGTCTGGGAGAAGCACTTGCTAAAAGCCTGGATGCAATATTGCAAGGTTGTCCCCAGAGAAGGCCGTGATTTTCGTCATGGCTTCCTTTCCGTGCTGCCAAAGACCGCGCTGGCCACGGCAAAAAGTGCCAAAGTACCACCTCAGCTGCTTGGACTGGAAAATCAACCTGGAGGATCCTGAAACCATGGTGCTTTGCTCCTGAATCATGGTTATTTGTTGGGTTCTGTCGAATTTCTGATCGAGGTCGCCAATTCTGACGCCAAAGTCGCCCGGCCTTTCATTTGCGGCGGAGCCGAGTATGCCGAACACAACCAAGAAAGGCGGCTCAAAACTGTCCATGATCTTTACTGAATCGAACACCTGTAGGCACTTTCCACGCTGTTCAGACTCGTAGCTCTACAGAGGCAAGCGAAAGGCAGATGAGAAAGACAGCGCTGGTTCGAAGAAGAAGAAGCTCAAAAAGAAGGTGCTGGGTCAATGTCTGCAATTTCACTGGGCAAAGATGAAGCGTTTTGCAGATCTGTCAGGCAGCATGAAAGTGCCTGAGCCAGCCATAGCCGGCTGCCATTCCAGCAAGGGTTGAAGTTGAAGCTGTCCAAGTAATAAGTAAAATAGAGCAAGTTCAAGCAAATGCTTGGCTAATTCATATTTAGTTGAGAAGGTCGCAGAAGGTCGCAGCGTCTGGAAAGACCTCGACGATCTAGACGATCTAGAGGTGGAACTCGTGTGTCGAGATGACTGTAATGCAGCCAACAACCCCAAGCCCGAAGCCCGAAGGAATGTCCAAAAAGTCCGTCTGAAGCCGTTGCCAACAGACGTGACTGGATGCTGCCAACCGAAGCTCTTGCTGATGTCCGGCGGTACACCTAGCACACCTCTAATCATCTGATTATGGTGCAAGTCTGTACTTTACCTTAGCTTATTCAATTCTGGGGAATCTGGAGACTCTTAGGTGTCACTAAATCATAGTCCGTTCAACAAAGTGCAAGCCATCCCACACAACTGCGTCATGGGTAGTTTAGTGATCCAGGTGCTACACTATCGTGGCACCTTGCTGAACGGAACTGAGTTAGCACCTCAGTTGGGTTAGGTTTGTGCAATGATGAGCATTGGATACTGGCAGGTCTTGTTTCAAGCAACCCACAGGTTCGACAGCTCCTACAAGCGTGGCTCACCGGCAACTTTCAAACCAGCCTCTTTGATGCCAGGGTTCCAAGAGGCCCCAGATGTGATTCCATCGGAAAACACTGTGCCAGAAGTGCACGTTGGCAGCTCTAGAGCACGTTGGACATTTGTTGACCCTCAAGCTATTTGGGTCAGGCCTTGCTGATGTTCGGGACTCAGCCGTTTTGTTGTTGACAGAAGGTGCTTGAATGTTTGCAACCGAATGTCTTGACGCAGGATGAGGCCAGGCGACACTTGGAAGATCTGGATCCCCAGCAAGTCGGAAGCCTCAAAGTCGTAACGAGTGTCGTGCAGCATTTCTTCCTGATGTTCCAGTGTCCGGCTGTGCATTGAAGTCGAACTGAGAAGCCAAATTTCGAAATACTGTGAAGCCAAATTGTTCATAGAGGTGTTCCAAATTCAAACCGCCCAATCTCAGGATTGGATATGGATCCAAAGGCGCTGGCGGCCTCGTTCCTAGCTGTGCTGCCAGTTCTGCTCCTGAAACAGCCTTCGAATTGCACTGCTCAGGTGCGATCCCTCCAGATTCCGGTCTGTTCTTCGAGTTGGAACTGTTGGAGGTGAGTCCTCCAGCCGAAGGTCTTGCGTGGCTGTGGGAGCAAGCCATGGCAAACCCCATGCCGTCAGCGACTTAGTAAGCTTCATCTCGTTGTTCGCCTTGCTGCAAACGTGATGCTATTTGCTTCTAGCAGCCTTCATTTCCCTGAGCTCTGGGGGAAAACAGACGGGAAACCCTACACTCGGATGGAAAAACGCAAGGGTTTCTTGCAATTCCTCCCTTAAACCAAGCCATTTTTCTCAGCCACACTGCAGCAGCCAGGCTGGCTTTGTTGGGCCTCTTTGCTTTCCAGATGGTGCAGCAGTGGTTCTCCAAGGGCAGCACTGCCGACATGAAAGTGCCTCGATGCAGAAAGTGATAGAAAGTGAATCCATGATATAACAATGGAAATGACCAATCATCGTAATATCCAGAAGTGCACCCCCAAATGCTTCGAAGTGCGGTGACCCTTCGTGCAAAATTTCCAATCAAGTTCTTTGGAAATAGTTGGGCCCTCTTGAAACCCAGGAGCTGAAGATAGATGACCTCAAGTCGGAGGAAAACCCAAAGGTACCCGTGTGGCTGCTGTCCTTGGAACGAGCTGGGACGGGACCTGAACCTAGCTGGCTTCAAGCCTTGTGGGGACCGTATCTTTTCAGACTTAGCTCCAAGACTCATCTTTCAAAGTGGGATCCAAGCCTTGCTCAGAAAGTCCTTGAGCAATGTCAGCAACGCAAAGATTTTTTTTGAGGTGCCTTTGTCATCCTTTGTCCTTCTTGTCAGGTGTTTATGAACATCAAGATTGGAGACGATGAAGCTGAGAAGGTGGAAACATATAAACAAGAAATGCAGACTTTTTGTTCTCGGGTGGGTCGGGCATCATGGAAGGTCGGAATCGAACTTTTCGCGAAAAGCTATCCCAAGACTGCAGAGCTTCTTGCCAGCAAGCCTGTTATATCTCTGCTCGTGTTGTTGCATTGCCATCCCCTAGGAATTTTCGTGCACTTTGCACTGGAGAGAAGGGCACTGGCAAGTCCGGAAAGGCTTTGACCTTCAAAGGCAAGTGGAACATGAGTGGAACATGCGTGGAACATGAGTGAATCACGTGTCTCGCCACGGAGACAGCGGCATATGGGTTGCCAGTGTGCACAATTTGGGCCAGGCAGCACCTTCCACCGGATCATCCCCGGATTTATGTGCCAGGGAGGGGTGCCTTGGCTACAAAAGCAGTGAAGCAAACTGCAGAAAACACATCAAAGCACCACGAGAATCAGTCTGACAATGTCTGACTCACATCTTTCAGGACTTCACCCGTGGCAATGGCACTGGCGGCGAGCTTGCTCCTCGCAACGGGTGAATGGTGAATCATGCTGCATTCCAGACAACGGTTTTTCTTTTTAACAAAAGAAAGTGCCAAGGTCAATCTATGGCGAAAAGTTTGAGGATGAATGGACCAATGGTTACATCACGTCGCCCAGCTGCACTTCGCTTGACAGTCACACTACCAAACTGTACTGGTCCAGGCACGACAAAGCTGGGCTGCTCTCTATGGCCAATGCTGGCAAGGCTGACACCAGATGTGAATAGATATACAAATTATATACAATAAATATATAATTGTACTGATGTGCATGTGCATGATACAATATCATATAACATAATATGGTATGATATGGTAAAATATAATCCAGTATGATATAATACAATATAATTAACAGAATACAATATAAATAAAACAAAATACTAGAACATAATACAATATAATATACATACATATTATATACATATACATATTATAATGATTGGCTGAAAATTATTGACCCCCAAAAAATCCCGAAAATGGATCGTCAATTAACTGAACACAAAACTGCTTGAAGCAACGCAATCTCTGGTTCCATGGGTTGCAACATGAGCCACGTCACCCTGGGAGGACACCAACGGATCACAATTCTTCATCACATTGGCGGCCTGTAGCTGCCTCGAACAGCAGTGATTCACTAGTGATTCACCAGTGATGCAGCAGTACTGGCCGTTCTGAGGCTCTCACCTTGATGGGAAGCACGTCATTTTTGGTCATGTGATCGAGGGGATGGTCAGCTTCACAGCCTTTTCAGTGTCTGGCTGACTGTGCGAAGTCAGCGTGCCAAGCCTCCAAAGACTCAGGATGTTGTGAAGAAGATGGGTGATGTAGGCCCGTGATGAAAGCAAAGACTGCCTGATGAGACTTTCCCCTTTCTTAGCCAATTTTTCCCCATTTTTCTCTACCATCGACCTTTTTGATGTCAGGTACCAGTGGTGGCGATCCCAAGAAGAAGGCGTGCCCGAGTTCAGTTGGATCTTCAGTGACTCCAGTGGACTCCAGTGGACTCCAGTGCTGATTTGGCAGGTGGTGGTTGAGGATTGTGGCGAAACCAAGAGCAAGTCCACCTAGTCCTGAACTCCTGAGCCGCTGGCCGTTGGCGTCGTAGATATGTGGTACCCTGGCCTGACCTGGCTGGGGAACTCTGCGAGTCCATTGGAAGTACTCCAAGACCGCTGAGACACAGACCCCAAGGCACATTGGTGCGTTGGTTGAAGAAGCGCAGTTGGATGGAGCAGATTCTTCAAAGATTTCTGCCACATGAGGTTAGCAATTGGTTCGGAAGCACTGTCAGTGCCGAAGCTTTGTTGCTTTTGGCTCGGTAGCTTTGCACCCTTGTTGAGCATGGTGAGCTTTTGAGCTTTCAATTTTTCTAGCATTTGGGGGGAGACTAGGCAGAAGGGCCATCCCCACCCCAGCAGAACCACCCGAAAGTTGTCAAGATTCTGAGAAAGAAGATGCATATCTTGGCCACTACTGAACCCATCTTTCTTTTTTGGTGTGCCTTTCTCACTTTTCTTCCTACTCCAGCCGAAACACGCCACAGCGCACATAAGTAACACAACTTGAATCAAAGACAGATGCCGCAGCCATGGTTGAGGCATTGGATTGCTCGCAACCAAAAGCGGCTGCTGATAGCAGTCTTGACACTGCTTTCAGTAGGGTCCGCCCGAGCTTTGTGGAGAAAGCTCTTGGCATGGTCTCTGAGCTGTTTGCGACTGACAGCTCCCTTACAAGGCGCTGGGGTGAGGTACGCATCACTATCTCAAAGTGGTTGGAGGCATTGGCTCAGCTGGCGTTGGCCCGGTTGGCCTGGATGCTGTTGGAGCGGCTTATGCCCATGCTGCAAGCGGCCACTGGAGATCGAACTCTGTGAAGCTGTGAAGAGGCCAGAAGTGGCTCCTGAAGCCGTGGGTCGCTACGCCTATTTGATTTGCCTTTGGGGGGCATCTGCTCAATACATGGTGGGGGCCATGGTTTTAGGTGCTTCACTTCGCAAGACAGGCTCCAAGCACGACCGGGTGTGCTTATACACGGAGGATGTGCCGGAGGAACACCTTCAGTGTCTCTCGAAGCTTTGGAACTGTCGGCTGATGACCCATGTGGATGTGGCCATGGAGAAGCTGAGTTTCCCAGACAACGAGGAACGCTTTGCAAAGGTCTTCAGCAAATTGCGTGGCTTGGGCTTGACGCAGTACGAGAAAGTGTTGATGATGGACATCGACCTGCTGGTGAGGTCAAACATTGATGACCTCTTTGAGCTCCCAGCTCCTGCAGCTTTGCGCAGAGGAATGAATGAATGGGGCCAGTGCCGTCATGGCCAGCCCGTGGATGGCCGTTCTTTTTTCCTGGGCGAGGACAAGAGCATGCCTCGTTGGTCATGGGGTCAGGGCACGGGAATCAACGCGGGCGTCATGTTATGGCAGCCGAATCAGGCAGTGTTGAACCAAATGCTGGCTGAGGTTAGTGAGCCAAACCATCCTGAGCATGTGAAAGGGAATGGGCCCGAGCAGGACTACCTCAGCCGCTATTGGGCCGATGCGCCATGGACATACATTGGGCCGCAGTACAACTTTCAGCTGCACCAGATGTTCTTTGCCTTGCATCCTGACCGAGCGCAATATGCAGAAAGGGCCAACCTCCTACAGAATCCTCAGGAAGTAAGAGTGGTCCACTTCTCGGGCAAGCCTACTGCAAAGCCATGGCATCGCGTGCTTGATGAACAGTGGAAGGAATTTTGGCCAAGCAGAAGCCGCGATGAGGAATACGTCAAGCTTTTCGCAGAAGAATTCATGGGATACTGGTTGTGGATCAAGCGGGACCGGCAGATGTTTGAGGCCCAGGTCAGTGGCAATAGCTGGGATCTTGAAGGCATGGAGATGGATGAACATGGAGAGTTCTGTAGACGATTTGAGGACCGGGTCGATCCCCTGCCTATCCCAGAAAGCTGCACGCATGGTGCAATGACGCTACTTTCGTCTGTTCTCACCGAGTGGTTTGATCTTTTCCAGTCCCTGGAAGCTGAAGTTGGCCAACTAACTGGTGCACTCCCTAGCCTCTCCAGCATGAATGGTATGCCCGAGGGAACGCCAGAAGCCTCGTCAGAAGCCTCGCCAGAAGCCGTCCAAAGCGAGATTCGAAGGAGCCCACCTTTGAGAGACACTGCTTGGAGTCGCTCATCGGCTGAGGGCTGGTGGGCGGAATCTGACAGGGCGAAAGAAACCAAGAGCCAAACAAAACCAAGTGACCACGCATTGAACTTGGCCAAGGTGACCGTGACATGTGGCATCTCCGGTGATTCGGACGCAAATTTTGTGTCCCTGAGAGACTCCCAGACAGTCTTTCAAGAGAGAGGCTTTGATGTAACAGGGCTTTTCATCAAGATCTGCGGTCAGTCGGGTGCCAGATCTTTTTCTCTAGATCATTTGTCACCAGATGGTCTTGATCCACTCCACCTTTGGGTGGACACCGTTCCCGATGGAGCCGTGATTTTGATGGCCATCGTTGGCATTGACAGTGACATCCAACCAGTACTGCAAGCCTTGAGCCGCCTTGGTGTACCGCAAGAGGCCCCCCCTCCCGGGATGCAAGTGCTGGCTTGCATTTCAATGGCAGGCGCGGAACCCAACTCAGAGTCGCTGTGTGCCAACCATGCGTCCCCTGACGTCGCATATGCCTCGCTGCTGTTTGGAGCAGATTGACGCAGCTTGTCACAAGTTGATCAAGTTGCGAAGTTGCTGAGACAAGATATCACCACGGCTTTAAGGGGAAAATGAAAGGCCTGTGCAGCGTTTGTTGCAACGAATTTACGTTGAAACCTTGGGGGAATGAAACTGTGAGGAATGGAAGCATGCTGTGCGCAAATTTTGATTTTCTTTGTCCAGGTTGTTTTGCATTTTCAGAACGAGGAACATGGTGGAACAAAGATGGGAATCATTTTAATTCATGCATCATTCTTCAAAACCAATTGATCTTGAGATTTGAGATTGACACTTTGACATCTTTGACACTTGCTGTAAACAATTGCTCTTGATGCAGAGCGGCAAGGAAGATGTGTGATTGACCATCGCTGTTGCAGGGGAGGTGGGAGCAGAGTGGAAAAAACATGGTGTGAAAAGGATGGATCATTTTTGTAAACCCCATTTGTTAGCGAGACTGGGGGGGGGGCAGGGCGGAACAAAAATGCAGGGGCATCAGTGGTTGACTTACAAACCTACTTCTTTTTGAAGGGGCGGGACGAAAGAGACGCTGGGTATGGGTGGAGGTTGGCCCTTCTTGTAAACTTGTAAACCGTTGTTTCTAGTTGTGGGGTCGGGCAGAACAAAAAACTGAGCATGCGGCATGCGTATTTGATCATTCAGGGTGGAACAAATGGCATTGGTGGAGTGGTTGATTTTTTTTTTCAAAAAATGGTTGTTTTTTTTTTTCGAAAAACATTGGTATTGACATAAATTAATTGTTTGTGATGGGTGGGACAGGTTGACAAAAAAACAGGGAATGGGTGATTGACCAGTCTTGCTGGGCTTCAGCCATCAGCCTTTGAGCATGCAAACCTCTTGAATGATTTTTGTGGGTAAAGGTGAAAACGGCCAGGTTTCGGCTCAAGTCCTTCAATGGCAGCTGTGGTTCAGCCAGACAAGGCATGGAATTGCAATTTTGCAGGGAACTACGACAGTTTGGAACAGTTGCATCAAGTACTAGCTGATGCACAAGGATGGCAACACTTTGCAGACATTTTGGCAGATCTGCGGAATTCCCAGAATACGTGGAACGAGTTGCTTCGCTCTGGCAGAGCAGAAGATGCTGGATCAATCGCTCAAAACGCCATTCTCGCATCGCATGGAACGGTTTTCCAGCCAGAGGCTGAAGAAACACTGGCAGATTTTTTCAGAACAGTCGTGAAGATGAGCCATGACAATCCGTTGATGGCAGCTCTGGTCCTTGGAGGGACCTTATCAGCTTTGCGGAGTGATGAATCTGAGAAGTCTAATACAAGGCCTCAAGTCATCCCAATACACATGCTTCAAATTTGGTTTGCAGGCGCTGCTCTTGAAGCTGTGGTCAATGCTTTGATTCGTGGTGATTTTAAGGACGAAGTGGCCCAGGCGTGCAATGGATGGTTATGCAGCCTTCCAGACAGGGTGAACCAAGCCTTTGGAGGATCCTGTTCCGCCACAGTGATAGCATTTTCAGACTGGTTGCAGAAAACATATTCGCAACGCTTGGTGGCTGCTATGCTGTCTTCCGTTTGTGACCTGGAAATGAACAAAGACACTGATTTCACACCAACAACCATTGACCTCTTGGCACGTGTTGCGCTAAGAGGCAATGCAGCTGTGTTGGCCGCACATCTTTGTGCAAAGGCACTGACGTGCAATTGGTCGGTTGGCGTGGTGGGTCATATCATAGCAAAACTCTCTGAAGAACATCCTTCTGCTGGCCGAAGTTTGGTTTGTGCAATTCTGGAAGCAACTGGTGCTGTCTTGCAAAGCACTTCCTCTGAACTCTTCGCATATAGCGGTGCTGGCAACCTTCTGAAGATTTTGCGCCCCGCTTTGGGATGTGGCCCCATTCAACAACTTCTTGCAGTGCACATTTGGCACGTCCCGCTGGGGAGTCAGCTCTCCGCCCCTGTAGTCTTCGCCTTGGTTGATGAGTTGATGAGTGAGTCATCTGATGTTTCGCATTGGTTCAGAACTTGGGCCAACCCTTCGCATCGAGAGGCCGCTGAGGCTGAGCAGAACCTGGCTTTGCGGGTTGCCCGCACCTTGCGATGGAAGACTCCTTCGCCGGAGCATCTGCATTTGCTGCTGCAGGGTGTGCACAATCGACTTTCTGCGCAAGCCAAAGAGACTCGCTTGTATGGTATGGCAGTAGCGGAGACTATGGCCAGCTCCTGGAGATCTGAGAGTGACAAGAGTGAAGAGAATGAGGAAAAACTTCAATTTGACAACTTTGATCGGTTTCTTGGTTTGAATATGGCTATGGATCAATACCTATAAATACCATTTTTAGGGGGATGAACATCCATAAATCCCAGCTATTTTGATGTGAACTACAGGGGTACTATTGGTTTTGACACACTGCCATATGTTCGAATGTCGTGCCGTTTTCTCAGTTTAGAAGAGACATCTTGCAGTCGATGTCAGTGTCACCGAGGGACGATGCTTCAGTCCCTTGGCGGCAGCAGATGCTACGGACGCTGTTTGGTCCGTGATGAAAACGGGGCATCTACTCCAATATAATTGGATAGGGAAAATGATGAACCGAGATTAAAAAGTAGATTTTCCAGGCTAGCCTATTTTCTAGACAATGCACCAGACAAAACCAGGTCCCTCTTGAAGCCAGTCTTGTGTGTTCGAGTCCTTGCAGGTCATTGCCTTTCGTTTGGTGAAGTCAGACTTCCAGGCAGCTGGGGACCATCCACCAGCGGTACCAGCACCAAAAGTCTCGCCCAGTGCTGCGGCCATGTTGGGCGCCTCGCCGGAAAAAGCCGCCACTGCTGGTTGATCTTGGGAGAAAACTGCTGGGGTTTTTGCCGTGCCAAGGTGAGATGTTGGCAGCCAGAGAAGGTTGGACCAGTGAATTCCATGTCCAGCTGAGCCAGCTGTGCTCCGGGAATGACGTGTCGTTTGTTTCAGGAAGTGCAGGGCAGCCTGAAAAGCACTTGGATGCTTTCATCGTAGAGTCTGTGGAGCCAGAGAAGGACTGATGCAGCACAGAGTTGCATCCAGAACGTACTTGCAGCAGCCAGGTGCCATTAGATTTATATATTTAATGTCAACCCGGATTACTTTGATAACGCGCTGGGTCCCGGGTCTGTTTGATCGCGGGGATTACCATTTGAGGAGTAGACTATCATTGTTGGGGGGGTGTACCTGGTATCAACCAAAGTCTACTGATCCGGGGTTCACATTGCTGGATTTACACAATGGCCTATTGCCAAAGGCTTTGTCTGAGAACAACTGCAAGAGTAGCAGCCATAGAATCCTCCTTGGAGCCAGTGGTTGTCGGGATCTGAAGGACACACCTCAAGTTGAAACCGTTTGGCCAGCTGATAGTGATGACGAAGATGAAGATCATCCACTGAGTACCTTGCTTGGTTGGAGGGGATTCAAAGAAGCTCACAGTTTGAAAACACATGAAAACAACTGTCTAAAAGTTTAAGGGCTTTGACACAGACACCAAGACCCGTTGTGCGTCAAGGAATGAAATTGGAAGTGCAACAACAAAAGAAACGTGCTGAGGTGGTGTTCCGCCGCTGTCTCCGCTGAATGCTCTGCCAGACACTTGCTCTGATTTGCTGTTGGTCCAGTTCACGCCTCAGCTTGAACAAGGGCTGGGAGATGTGAGATGCGGATTTGAAACAGTTTGAAACAAACGCATCATAGCGCATCATTATGTCATGCTCTTGCCATGCTCTTGCCATGCTCCAAGGCCTCCACATTTCTTGCGAAGTGCATATGAAATGCTGCTCCATCCTCAGACAGGGCTACAACACGCGGCGAGCTCCGTGGGACGCCATGAAGCTAAGGCTGGGGCCTTTGAAGACTCCGATCACTCCACTTTCCGAAGAGGCACGACGTGGCAACGGATCTGACCCATGGTGACTAATGGTGACCCCTTGTTTTTTGGTTTTGGGAAACCTCGACACCGGAAATCTGGATGACCAGGTGTATGGCAAGCCTGGTGATGCACCGGAGCCTGCAGTCCGAATCTAAGGGCAGCGAATAGTGAGCCTCGTGAGCCTCGTGAGTTGGTTCGCTCGAGGCCACGGCACGTGCGAGATTGTTGACTGCATTGGCCTGGACCTTAGCTGCTTAGCTTTTACCCTCTGGTAAACAGTTGGACCCTGAAAATCACCAAATTTTAATGGAAACTAGTCTTCCAACCCCTATCTGCCAGGGTCTATGTTAATTTACTAGAGGGTATCTTGTCATGTCTGGTGAGGTTCGTAGTCCAGGAAGGCCCTGAGATTTTACGAATCGTTTCGACAAGGCAGAGCTTCCAAAACTCATTCATTGTGGCTCCGAAGAACTGCCAAGGCTCCCTGTTTCGACAAAATAGAGCCCTTTGAGCTTCTGGTTTTCACATGTTTTCACAACTGTTCTATTTTCTCCCAAATATACAATGACAATCCCAAATATACAATAATAATATTAATATACAATTATATATTTATTAAGGGGCTACGCCCCCTGCCGCCGACCCCTGGGAGAGAGGGGGAGTTGACACATACGTCACTTCCGGAACCTAGAAGAAAACTATATGGGTACGAGTCAAAATACAAGGTATGGATCAAGGCGCCAAAGCTACACACGATCCATACCCCCCAATCCATACTTTGATCCATACCCTTGATCCATACCCCAGATCCATACCCCTTTCTCGTTGAAGAAAGACTGATGCTGGCCTTAACGATGCTTTTTATCCTAATATATACTGCTTCTGGTCGTCGTACTGCTACTCCCATCGCTACTACCGTTGCTTCTACTGCTGCCTCCACTGCCTCCGCTGCTGCTGCCGCCGCCACTACTAGTGATTATCCTCCCAGGAGCTGCTGCTACTGCTCCTGCTGGTCGTGCTCTCGCTGCTGGTGCTGGCTCATGTTCTCCGTGTGCTTCGGTTGTTGGACAAATGTAACTAGTTGACTAGCTACTCGCAATATTGCAAGTGCACCTTGGAGGCTAGTAAGACCGGTTCTACTTCCACTAGGTGCTTATTGTACTTCTAGTGGTGCTATGACTACAAGTCCTTCTGTTTCTACTTTGCCTGGCACGTGTAGAGCTAAAAAAGCATGGTGTCCTGATCCATACCCCGATCCAGACCCGTTCCATGCCTGGTCCATATCCGAACCCAGTCACGCCACAACAAGTGCCAATATGAACGTTGCTTTCTGAACCTACAAGAAAGCTAGCTGTCTGACCTGTCTTCCAGCCGCCAAAGCTCACACACGGCGCGATTGCCATGCCAAAACAGCAGGGTCTTGAGGGACGGACCGGGCCTGCGGGCCACGGCCGCCACGACCTGTCTTCCAGCCGCCAAGGCTCACACAGGGCGCGCTCGCCACACCGAAACAGAAGGGCCCTGAGGGACGGATGGGGCCTGCGGGCCACGGCCCCCACCTGCCTAACGTCGCCCCCTGAACCCACAAGAAAAGCAGCCGTCTGACCTAAAACGGCGCCTCCGCCACAGCCAAACAGCAGGGCCCTGAAGGATGGACCGGGCCTGCAGGCCACCGCACTCAGTGCCTAACGTCGCTTTCTGCACCTACAAGAAAAGTAACTCTCTTTGCTGTCTTCCAGCCGCCAAGGCTCAAACACGGCGCGCTCGCCACACCGAAACAGCAAGGCCCTGAGGGACGGACCGGGCCTGCGGGCCACGGCCCCCACTGCCTAACGTTGCTTTCTGAACCTACAAGAAAGCAAGCTGCCTGACCTGTCTTCCAGCCGCCAAAGCTCATACACGGCGCGATTGCCACGCCAAAACAGCACGGTCCTGAGGGACGGACCGGGCCTGCGGGCCACGGCCGCCACGACCTGTCTTCCAGCCGCCAAGGCTCACACAGGGCGCGCTCGCCACACCGAAACAGCAGGGCCCCGAGGGACGGACGGGGCCTGCGGGCCACGGCCCCCACTGCCTAACGTTGCTTTCTGAACCTACAAGAAAAGTAGCTGTCTGACCTAAAACGGCGCCTCCGCCACAGCCAAACAGCAGGGCACGGCCGCCACGACCTGTCTTCCAGCCGCCAAGGCTCACACAGGGCGCGCTCGCCACACCGAAACAGCAGGGCCCTGAGGGACGGACGGGGCCTGCGGGCCACGGCCCCCACTGCCTAACGTTGCCTTCTGAACTGCCTAGAAACGAGCTCCAAACTTAGCTTGCCCGTGTCTTCTTGCAGCTGGCGTGCGTCCTGCACAGGTCCGGTCAAAGGACCCCTCCGCAGGGCCCAAACACCATGGCACTGAAGGACGGATCGGGCCCGCAGCCGGCAGCCCACGGTGCCTAACGTTGCTTTCTGAACTGCCTAGAAACTAGCTTCAAACCTTGCTTTTCCCTGCCTTCCTGCACTGCCAACTGCCACTTTGCCTGCGTCATCTTGCAGCTCAAACCTAGCTTTTCCCTGCGTTCCTGCACTGCCAACAGCCAACTTGCCTGCATTGTCTGACAGCTGGCTTTCGTGCGGCACAGCTCCGGTCAAGGGACTTCCTCGCAGGGCTAAAACACCATGGCAGTGAAGGACGGATTGGGCCCGCGGCCCGTAGCCCAGAGTGCCAAACATTACTTTCTGTCGCTCGTTTACTCTTGCTTCTGCATTCTTGCTTCTAACTTCTTGTTTCGTGCTTCTTTCGCTTGCTACGTTCGCTGAGACTGCCTCCCCTTTCTCGCTTCCTTTTTTGGGCTTCTTACTCTGCACCTGGCTTCCCTTTCTGTCCCCCCCTCGCTTGCCCCTCACTTGCACTGCACAACACTTGTTGCTTGTAATCTCTTCTCTGACGCGCTCCCCCTGCTGTCGGCAGGGGTCGGCGGATATATATATATATATATATATATTAAGGGGCTACGCCCCCTGCCGCCGACCCCTGGGAGAGAGCGATATCTGAGGCACCCTGAGGCATCCTGAGGCTGTGTTTGGCCATTTTGCAGAGGCTCGGAACGCATTCCTTCAAAGTGAGGAATCTTCTTTTGCCAATAGTGGCACCCACGGCACACAATCATTTAAAAGCAGCATGTAGTGACGACTGAATGGTTCCTTTCTACGTTCTATAGATATTTATGGAACAGTAGGATTCAAGCCCAAATCCCCACTTGCCCCTTTCAGTTTGGGGCAAAGTCTGTATTGATATCATCAGATATCACTTGCACCCTGTTTGGTTCCAAATTTGTTGGGAAGGAACAGAAGCCGCCAGTGTGAACACAAAGAAATCCGGAGCCCATTAAGGGCCTTTGCGGTCCCCATTTTCCTCATTCCGAAGTTGAAGTGTTTTCCCCTACCCGGCCCTTCTTCGCCGGACTAACCACATTGCTTCGCTGCCACTGAATCGTGCCAAAGCCATGTCGCTCTTCAGTGGAGATAATGAGCTGCTCGGATGAATTTGTTGGTTCAGCCAGAGAGTACAGAAAGTAGACAGCATCCAGAAGATTCAGAGGGGTTGTAGCTGTTTAGGTGGTGGTTCATTCGCGATAAGACGAAAGTGGCTTCTCAGGCAGGGCTCGTGCATGGATGCCATCGAGAAATACACTGAAATATCTTCGTCACGAATTGTTCGAAAACGTGTTGGGATGGAAGCACGGGGTCGACTTCCAGATCGTGAGTTTTCAAGCTGTTATGGCTGAACTTCTGGATGGCGACACGATACACCACGCGCTGGGTCTCGACTGGTCGGGTGACAGAACCCAAAGCTTAATCCGAGCCATGGAATGTGCGGGTCGCAGCCTGCAATGGCGATGGTTGATTCTGGACGAATTCAGCATGGTTAGTGCAGAATTGCTGGCGCAGCTGGAACTTCGGTGCCGCGAGCTGTTGCGGGACCTCAGCATGGCCAAGTATGACCGCGACGGAAAAATCCGGCCCTTTGGCGGTTTGAACGTGATTTTAGCGGGAGATCTGTACCAGCTGCCACCCCCAAAAGGAACGTTTCTGGGAGATATCCCCTGGGATTTGTTGGCCGGACGCAAAAGCACACGGCAGGCACCCGGACATCAGGGCCAAACCCTTCTTTGGGGCAGCCCCACAGCAGGCATGCAAGGTGAGCGCACACAAGACGCTTGGCTAGCGGAACTTCAAGGACAGCTCCGTCATGGGCAGCTATCTGACGATAACCATAAGTTTTTGCACGGCAAGCCCACAACGGTGCCAGGAAGCTGGATTGCTGGGCACGCAACGTGTCAACGACCTGCTTGCGCCGCTTTAATCACGCAAGGTTTGTCTCCAGAAGCCATTCAACTGGCCGAATGCGACACGTGTGCGACTGATCGCCGCTCGCGTATACTTGTCGCCCAAGGCGATGCGGACAGTCGGTTTCAGAACGAGTTCAGCGATGCAGTTGCAATCTTCGGCACAAATGACATCAAATATCACGTCAACAAGGTCCGCGCCCTCCAATGGGCAAACGCCCGAGGACACCTACCGTATTTATTTGTGGCACGCGATCTTGCTTCGGCAGCGGTCCTCCAAGAAAAGCCGAATCTGACGGCCGAGAAATTGCAGTGGTTGCAGCGACACGACAAGGAATGCGGTGGGCTGTATGGCGTCTTGCCGCTGTGCGTGGGCATGCCTGTTCGGGCCACAGACCACCTAGACCGCAAGCGTGGAATCCTGAAAGGCACCAAGGGCTATGTAGTCGGTTGGTCTGCGATTGCCGATGCGACACCTGCACCCGAAGGAATGGTGTGCAACAACTTGCCGGCCGTGGTATACGTGAAGTTTGACACCGCCACGTCGTGGCAAATATCCGGTGTCCCGGACGCAAACGTCTACCCAGTTGTGACCTGCAGACGCGTGTGGTACTTGGACCGGCAACGTCGAAGCCCCAAGCTCCGTGTCTCACGCACCCAATTCCCGCTGGCGCCGCAGTTTGCTATCACAGCGCATGTCGCACAAGGCCAAACCATCAAGGAAGGCGTGACGACAGATCTTTGCATAGGGCCAAGGGGAAATCCATTTACCGTCTACGTCGCCATTACCCGCGTGCAAGGCCGTGAGAAGCTCCTGATCTTTCGACCTTTTGACGCCGCTCCATTCCAGAAAGGTATTGGTTTAGGGCGGGACCTGCTGCTCCGACATCTTTGCAGGGAACCGATCAATTGGCAGGACTTGCTGGCCAAATATTGTGAAGAACGCGTGTGTTCAACCTGCGCAGAGCGCAAGCCATCTACAGCTTTCACCGGTGGCCAGTGGAAGCGCGACGACAAAGATCGCGTTTGTCGCGAATGCGCAAAGCATTACGCAGATGCCGGGACGCCATGGCAATGCAACGTCTGCAAGCTGTGGCATGTCGAGACCAATTTTCCAGCAAAGCATCGGCAACGTCAATGTAGTTTTTACCGTGTGTGTTTGACATGCGAAGCCAAGAAACCATGTTTCAAATGTGGCGTTGCGAAACCGGAAGCCGAATTTGGACCGGCCGCATGGAAAGCTCGCAACGCGGACCGCCGCTGCTGCAGAGAATGTACCACCAAACAGCGGGGGTGTTGGCAATGTTCCCAGTGCAGCGAACGCAAGCCACGAGCAGAGTTCACAGCTTGGCAGCAAAGTCGGAAACATACGCAGGATGGTACACAAGTATGCAATGCATGCACAGCCTTTGCCTTCGTGTGTCGTCTTGCTCATCGCACAAATCAACGCTTGGCCCGCTTGCGCCAACGCGAATCCCGTCAACGACACGAAGCAATCCTAGCAGACGTTCGCAAGGAGATTCAGAAAATGCACGAAGCTAGACAAACGTCGACGGGAACAGACGAAACCAGAACGGGCGTTGCCCAGACATCGACCCAGCCGCTTGCTGCGAGGCCCGACGCAGCTACGCCGCGAGTGTACACATACCTTTGCCCGCACTGCGCCAAATCTGTGCCAAGCACGGTGACGACAGGGCAAGTCGATCACCGCCGCGGTGATGGCTGCGGCAAATTTTTTCGCGTTGCGAATGGCCGGCTTGCAGGTCGCACACATGCACACACATGTCCAACATGCGGCACGGTGGTGCATTCAACAAAAGTTTCCGGGCAAATTCAAATAACGCATCGCACGCCCAACGGAAAGCAGTGTCGCACCGACCGATGGCCCGTGCAGAACTGATCACAAACGGAGGCTTCACCCAACAGCAGAACTCCGAGGGACGGATGCAGCAGAGCCGCGGCCCCAGCCGCCAGGCTTCACAAACGGCGCCTTGGCCACACCAAAACGGCAGGGCCCTGAGGGACGGACCGGGCCTGCCTCCAAAACAGCAGGGCCCTGAGGGACGGACTGGGTCTGCGGGCCACGGGCCCCACTGCCTAACGTTGCTTTCTGAACCTACAAGAAAACTAGCTGTCTGAGCTGTCTTCCAGTCGCCAAAAGCTTCACAAACGGCGCCTTCGCCACACCAAAACAGCAGGGCCCTGAGGGACGGACTGGGCCTGCGGGCCACGGGCCCCACTGCCTAACGTTGCTTTCTGAACCTACAAGAAAACTAGCTGTCTGAGCTGTCTTCCAGTCGCCAAAAGCTTCACAAACGGCGCCTTCGCCACACCAAAACAGCAGGGCCCTGAGGGACGGACTGGGCCTGCGGGCCACGGGCCCCACTGCCTAACGTTGCTTTCTGAACCTACAAGAAAACTAACAGCAGGGCCCTGAGGGACCTTCGCCACACCGCAACAGCAGGGCCCTGAGGGACGGACTGGGCCTGCGGGCCACGGGCCCCACTGCCTAACGTTGCTTTCTGAACCTACAAGAAAACTAGCTGTCTGAGCTGTCTTCCAGTCGCCAAAAGCTTCACAAACGGCGCCTTCGCCACACCAAAACTGCAGGGCCCTGAGGGACGGACTGGGCCTGCGGGCCACGGGCCCCACTGCCTAACGTTGCTTTCTGAACCTACAAGAAAACTAGCTGTCTGAGCTGTCTTCCAGTCGCCAAAAGCTTCACAAACGGCGCCTTCGCCACACCAAAACTGCAGGGCCCTGAGGGACGGACTGGGCCTGCGGGCCACGGGCCCCACTGCCTAACGTTGCTTTCTGAACCTACAAGAAAACTAGCTGTCTGAGCTGTCTTCCAGTCGCCAAAAGCTTCACAAACGGCGCCTTCGCCACACCAAAACAGCAGGGCCCTGAGGGACGGACTGGGCCTGCGGGCCACGGGCCCCACTGCCTAACGTTGCTTTCTGAACCTACAAGAAAACTAGCTGTCTGAGCTGTCTTCCAGTCGCCAAAAGCCTCACAAACGGCGCCTTCGCCACACCAAAACAGCAGGGCCCTGAGGGACGGACTGGGCCTGCGGGCCACGGGCCCCACTGCCTAACGTTGCTTTCTGAACCTACAAGAAAACTAGCTGTCTGAGCTGTCTTCCAGTCGCCAAAAGCTTCACAAACGGCGCCTTCGCCACACCAAAACTGCAGGGCCCTGAGGGACGGACTGGGCCTGCGGGCCACGGGCCCCACTGCCTAACGTTGCTTTCTGAACCTACAAGAAAACTAGCTGTCTGAGCTGTCTTCCAGTCGCCAAAAGCTTCAGAAACGGCGCCTTCGCCACACCAAAACAGCAGGGCCCTGAGGGACGGACTGGGCCTGCGGGCCACGGGCCCCACTGCCTAACGTTGCTTTCTGAACCTACAAGAAAACTAGCTGTCTGAGCTGTCTTCCAGTCGCCAAAAGCCTCACAAACGGCGCCTTCGCCACACCAAAACAGCAGGGCCCTGAGGGACGGACTGGGCTGTCTTCCAGTCGCCAAAAGCTTCACAAACGGCGCCTTCGCCACACCAAAACTGCAGGGCCCTGAAGGACGGACTGGGCCTGCGGGCCACGGGCCCCACTGCCTAACGTTGTCGCCAAAAGCTTCAGAAACGGCGCCTTCGCCACACCAAAACAGCAGGGCCCTGAGGGACGGACTGGGCCTGTGGGCCACGGGCCCCACTGCCTAACGTTGCTTTCTGAACCTACAAGAAAACTAGCTGTCTGAGCTGTCTTCCACTCGCCAAAAGCTTCAGAAACGGCGCCTTCGCCACACCAAAACAGCAGGGCCCTGAGGGACGGACTGGGCCTGCGGGCCACGGGCCCCACTGCCTAACGTTGCTTTCTGAACCTACAAGAAAACTAGCTGTCTGAGCTGTCTTCCAGTCGCCAAAAGCCTCACAAACGGCGCCTTCGCCACACCAAAACAGCAGGGCCCTGAGGGACGGACTGGGCCTGCGGGCCACGGGCCCCACTGCCTAACGTTGCTTTCTGAACCTACAAGAAAACTAGCTGTCTGAGCTGTCTTCCAGTCGCCAAAAGCCTCACAAACGGCGCCTTCGCCACACCAAAACAGCAGGGCCCTGAGGGACGGACTGGGCCTGCGGGCCACGGGCCCCACTGCCTAACGTTGCTTTCTGAACCTACAAGAAAACTAGCTGTCTGAGCTGTCTTCCAGTCGCCAAAAGCCTCACAAACGGCGCCTTCGCCACACCAAAACAGCAGGGCCCTGAGGGACGGACTGGGCCTGCGGGCCACGGGCCCCACTGCCTAACGTTGCTTTCTGAACCTACAAGAAAACTAGCTGTCTGAGCTGTCTTCCAGTCGCCCAAAAGCTTCAGAAACGGCGCCTTCGCCACACCAAAACTGCAGGGCCCTGAGGGACGGACTGGGCCTGCGGGCCACGGGCCCCACTGCCTAACGTTGCTTTCTGAACCTACAAGAAAACTAGCTGTCTGAGCTGTCTTCCAGTCGCCTTCGGCGCCTTCGCCACACCAAAACTGCAGGGCCCTGAGGGACGGACTGGGCCTGCGGGCCACGGGCCCCACTGCCTAACGTTGCTTTCTGAACCTACAAGAAAACTAGCTGTCTGAGCTGTCTTCCAGTCGCCAAAAGCCTCACAAACGGCGCCTTCGCCACACCAAAACTGCAGGGCCCTGAGGGACGGACTGGGCCTGCGGGCCACGGGCCCCACTGCCTAACCTTGCTTTCTGAACCTACAATGTTGCTTGTAATCTCTTCTCTGACGCGCTCCCCCTGCTGTCGGCAGGGGTCGGCGGATATACATATAATATTAATTATTGTGATATGTTCTTGGTACACAGCTATCTGATGCTATCTGAAACCAGTGGACATGATGCTTGCCTGACAGGCTCGCTGGACCCATTTCGAGCAAATTGCTTCGCTTGGAGGCACGTCGAATGCCACCTTGACACATTGATCCCCAGCCGTTGTGCAGCATTGACATGATCTAAACACAACCTAAACCGCCTAAAGCCTAGCAAAATGATGATGTGCATCTATGGAACGATATGCTATCAGACCTGAAACCTGAACAGTCGGAGGCCGTTCATGATGTCGCCGATCTGGAACTCAAGGCGTGGTTGACCGAGCGCGTCGTAGTTGTTGATAGAGACATGAACAGGCTGGTATAGAAGTAGATTGGACGATTGGCTATGCTTTGAACTTTGAAGGGACTTTCTTTTCATCATTTTTCATTTATGTGAAGTACTGTCAATGGTCTTTTTATTTTTAAAAGACAAAAGATCCAATCCAACAGGTACTGGTGAGCTTACTGGTTGCTGACTCAAGCAGACGGAATGCTGTCCAAAACCTCATTGCCGAGTTCGGAAGTGAGGACATGGTTCGTCCTTCCCTCTCCATGTAACCTTGCTTGGCAGGAATTGAGAGATGGTCCGGCTAAAGGGCACCCGAATTGCTACATTTTTGCATCGAGAATCATAGAATTTGTGGTCTACAGTCACTGAAGATCTTATCTCGAAATTCACCTACGCAATAATCAAAATACAACATTTCGATCTCAAAAAGGTTAGTATTCACATGTATTCACAGTATTCACCTATAAAATCATATAAAATCCATCAACAATTCATCATCCATCAATGCTCCATGAATACCCATTGTAAGTACAGCTGACTGCCGAGAAATCGAACTTTCCCGGCGACTTTCCCGGCAGGACTTGCCTTTGCCTTCTCGACGGATGATCTTGGATGCTTTGGGCACTGCGTCCCGGGAGCTCTCTGGCTGTCAGGCGAAGTCGTTGTGTTGGACACAGCCAATTTATAGCAATTGAATGGAGAAGATGATACAGAAGGATTTTGACCAACGCTTTTTCTTTTTGCCGGTGGTACACAGAATTTGAATCGATTTGATACTGAAACGGCCAGGAATTGCCGGTGGAAAGATCAGGAGCATCAAAGATGTTGATCCAGTGGCGATCCCATATCGGCCATATCGATCCCAAGATGTTCAGGAGCCTCGAAGCCAGCCCTGGGCACTGTGGGGAAGACGCGGCGCTTTACTTCAGCGACTCAAATCCCACCTTCCACCACCAACAGGATGGGCTGGAAATCACAATTGGAAACTTGATCACTTGATCACCAAAGTGTTGATCCCAATCCCCATCAATGAAGCAGTCTGGATGTTGTAATTTTTATTCTGGTCTTGGATTTCAAGAGCTCCGAACTCTGAGTGGAATCCCCATGAACATCCATGAACTAGTTGGTCCATGTTGGTCCATGTTGGTCCACATGTCTACTATGACATACTATGAGACTCTGAGAAGTTCGAGCCAGGGAGCTCCCCACATCCCCACATCCCCACATCCCCACATCCCCACGGCCAGGTTTGCCTCGGAGGCCCGACACTTCATCCTCCCATTGGTGGCCAGATGGAGACAGCCTGCCGGTTCGGCGGCTGCCTGGGCACTGGGCCCGGCACCTGGTGGACCTGGTGGACCTGGTGGACCTGGTGGATGTGAAAGGGGGAAGTCGGAATGATTCGGAATGGACATGATGGGAGGACCAGCAAAATCGACTGGCTTTCATCATCTTACACGTGTTTATAGCTTTAAAGTGCAATTAAATGACACTTTTGCATATTTTCAGACAGAAAGACGGTGAAAGAAAGCATCCTTGTTGCTGGCAAGGCAATTTCTTCATTGTCCTTTTTTTCGTGGCTACTGCAGAAGCCGGCACTTGAGGTGAAGCTTCCACTGTGGCAGAGTTTCTTCACAGCTTGGGGGCGTGATTCTCAGAACTCAACACTCTGACAGTCTGTGATAGTCAAGAGTTGGAAGAAGAATCACCATATTGGAGGATGGTCATCCACCAATTTCTGGAGATGAATATAGAGGTTTCCATAAATGGGGGTACTCCAAAATGCATGATAAATTTCCTGGAAAATCCTATTACAATGGAGGATTTGGTGGTACTACCATCTATGGAAACCTCCATAGAGAGAATTTTTTTGGTTTCCCCAGGTGATGCTGGAGAGTGCTGGCAGAGCTTGTCCAGACAAAGACCAACTGGCGCGTGACTGCAGTGAGCCAGCCATGGAGGTGAGGGAAACAATCGACAGAATAGCAGGTGCATGTACATTGAGTTGGTAGTTTGGTAGGACCAGTACTCTGTATAGTCGTGTTGGTTGTTGACCTGATGGCCGGAAAAATCACACGATGAATGAATCTACATGTATAATAATATGACAATGAATATGTCATTGTAGTTGGGGTATGTATCGGATTATCGCAATATATACATATATACGTACAATATTATCATATATTATCTCTGTCGACTATGACATCACAATATAGTGATTGCTTGTAGTTGGGGTTCTAAACGATTTCTACTGTCTTTCCCGCGATTTCAGTCTTTGTCGCTCAGTACACCGTTATGCTTGCGAGGGGCTTTCACACACAGAGCTGCTCGTTCGACGCTGCAGCCTCTTCGTGTTGCCACAAGCTTAATGTATAGTCAACCACCACAAAAGCTTGGAAAGTGGAACATGTGGGTGCGTCTGAAAATCGGGGGATTCCCCCCTCAACGATTTCATAGGGAAAATGCTGATACACCGTGGAATCTAGGAGTACCCAATTTTCACACCGAGGGCATAGGGCAGCACTCGGTCAGAACGGGTGCTAAGGTCTCGAATGGTCTTGATTGGCTGCGAGGAAGTACTGCTTGAGCTGCCGATTCTGATGCAGCTGGAGGTGAGATCGCGGTGTCGACAGCCTGATGCGAAATGCCACTCAGGGCAGAAAGAATGATTTTTTTACGTAGCTGGCACAAAAAAGCCGTGGCTAAACCTCTTTCACAGAAAATCCGTGGCCAAAAAAGACTTCAGCCATCCAGTTTTGGTCATTTTTGGTCAGAAATGATGTCAGTTAAATGTCACGTGAGGCGTTCCCTTTCGTGGAGAGTGATGATACTTGCAGAAGGCAGGAGTCCCACGGTCCCACTCCACAGCCATCCACAGAAAAAAACACGGGAGATTCCGCTGTGGCTCTGTGAGGATGGCGGCTGGCCTGGTTGCCTCCTTGAGTTGGAGACTCAGCGGGTTAGGAACGCTAGGAACTATATATATATATAATTATATATATATAAATATTGTACTGTACTGTTTGTGTATATATGTTATATAATGTTATATATCATACATGCAGAGATCGATTGATCGATCGAAATCGATCGATCTATCCAAATCAAAGTGGCGGCATTTTCTGTCTCAATTGCTCTTCGCAAAAGGCAAGCGCACCTTGAGCTGGCAATGAGCGGCGATGTTAGACCGACAGCCACCACCTTGTACAGAGTGGCACAGGGATCCTGGAGCGGAAAGCGTGTTGGCTGCACGACTTTTTCTTTGTTCACCGGAAGCTGCGAACTGCGTTCGTTACATGAAGTTCATACTCAACAAAAAACTTGTAGGGTCCAAAGGTCGTGCATCATGAGCAAGGCGGATTTTGAAAGATGATGCCGCTGATTTGAGGCTTTTAGCGATTTTTGCTGATTTAGGCAGCCAGCTTGGCAGAACGTAGGTCAGCTTGATCCGACTTGTGGCCAGCCTCAGACTCCACTGATGGAGAAACAGGAAGAGACACTTCCATACAGCCTCTGCAGAGTTCAGTGCGCTCGGTTCCTTCGTTGAAACTGCGAGGTAATCCGGTCATGGCTCATCCTGGCATGGAGTTTGAGCCTCAAAGGCTAAATTTTGACCCATGCATCGAGGTCCCTGGCCAGCACATACAATATTCCTTCAATGTGGGGCTGGGTGAAAACTATTCCTACAAGCTGTATTTACTCCCATCTTGGGGGAGGTGAACAGCCACTTAAGCTGAGCTTTGGTGTTCACCAGGGTAGTAAGTTTTGATTCATCATCATTCAGACTCCATGTCAGTTGAAGATTTGTCGCTGATTTCAGGACGGATGGCTTGGGAAAGCGACTGCCATCAGCCCAGGAGCACAATGATTTCCACGTCCAGTAGTGTATATCCGATATCTCGAGAGATATTTAATCTCTATGATATCGTCAGTATATGATATTAAAATTTGATGTTGACATCTGATATACAATATCTAATATCAATCTCTATACACACTATACAGAATGAAACACATACATGGGGATGTATCAAAACCTCTTGTAGCTATATGGTTGGGTAGGGATTGGCAGCCATTTAGCAACTTCTTTTGGTTCAGGGTACCAGCCATGGCAGCCATGACGCTACAGGACCTGGACGTGACAGTCCTTGCTTTCGCACAGTGGCTTTCGGTGCGGAACTTACCACCGCTGCATTGGCAATGGAAGTGGGGAACGCCTGAAACTTATGGAAAACCTCCAAGAAAAATGCACTGGTTGAGCAGGATTCATTAAAATTGTTGTTTTAGAGTATCCCCCAACAAACACACCTGAAGGGAACTTTGACACTCAATTACACAGCTTTGTAGGGCTTCAGAGTTGGACTATTTGGAATTTTGAGGAAATGAAGCTGCGAAGCAACTCATCGTTGCAGCAAATGCTGGCAGAGATGGGCATCATCCGCAATGGTGCGCTTACCTGAGCTTATCTGGAACAAATCCCGTCTTTTGTTTTGGCTAGATGCTTCATTTTCAAAGCCCGAATACATCAAAATACCCATAAGACTGGGGGGATGAACATAGCCAAATCCGATTTTTCTGACCCTGTGATGTTCTGAACAAAAGCCAGGCATAACGACCAACAATACGGACCTGACCGAATTCAAGCGGAACACTGCCACAGTGTCTTCCTCAATCTGTGTGTCTGGAAATTGGGGTATCCTCGAAATTCCAATGGTCATTTTATGTCATTTTCATGGAGAAACTTTTGTTTGTATAAAAGCGTGGAATTGTATTAACTGTATTACCCCAATACTCTAATTTCTCTGGGATCCTCAGTTGTCTTCCGGCATCAAAACCTGCCGTGCATCAGGTGCAGCAACAGATGCAGTCGCAGATTTCTGACCTGCGAGACAAGTTAACCGATGCGTCCGCTGTGCTGCGATTCAGTTGAATTGGACAGTGCAGCTATGCAGCTGATGCTTGCTGCATCAGGTACACAGAGATAGCTAACATGAAAAAGACCAAAAGCCAGTTCGAGCAGGAGGCTGGGGTGGCTATGCACCTTTGGGGTTTCCAGAAGGTGCAAGGCGAATTGATCCAAGGGGGGCACGATTTCAGGTCCATGCAGAGTGCCAGTCCCTGTCGGAACAACTGCAGTGAGCCTGGCCTGTTGGCAGCGTGTGACATGATTTTTGTGCCTGTTCAAGTCCTTGCACCCTAGTGGACATCCCAAACATGAGCCAACCGTGGGCCAACCGGGCTGCTTTGCTGAGCCGTTGGCTCAAAGACTGCCTGGAGATTTCTCATCCGACAGCCTGTCATGGTGCTGACGGCTCTAGTTGCAGCTGGTGCTGGAGTCACAGGACTTGGCGCCGGAACCTATTTGACCTGGGAGAGGTGACTTGACTCCGCTACTCACTACTCCATCCTTTTCAGTTTTTTTCTCCTAGTTTTGGTCATTAGCAACTACTGGGTATGTGGGTTAAGTCGTCCTCTGTTGTAGAAAGTTGTCTTGATGTGGCATGCACTTGCGGGTTTGATGTTTAGGCATTGACAACACAACTGACCATAAAATTGTGTGTGAAACAAGCGTGCGCCGTGCACATGATGATTAGCAACCCGAACACAGGGGGCCAAAGGAGAAAATTACGCAGATTTTTGGGCGTGCACTCATGCTTCTCAACCCGTGCGGACATTATCTATAGACAATCTTATTGATTTACATGGTACTTCATGCCCAGTATCAGGAAAATTGTTATCCTGTAACCATCTCATGCCTCAGTGTGCAAGAGATATGTTGTTTCAAACCGTTTGATGAAGCACCTGGTAACATGGGTGCGCATGGTGTTTTCGGGAGCCGGGTGAGTTACCACTAAAGTTAGCGCGCGCATGGGGGTAAAATTGTTTTCAACCTCGGGTGACTAAACCTCGGAACTTGTAATGAATCTGGATCATAAACCCCTCCGCACAGCCTTACCCCGTTTTCCAATTTTTGGCACTACTGAAAACCATACCACAGAAAGGGATTTAGTATTAGTTTTACACCATTATATCAATATCACTATATACACAATTATACATATTACATATATATATATATGTATATACACACTGTATATTATATTTCCTATAGGTTTTTGACTTAAGCCTCAAGGTATCCCAAACCTTTCATCGTCAAGAAGATTCTCCAAGTGCTGCCGGGCTTCCTCAGTAAGTCGCTGGCGGGCTCGCCGTAACTCGCTGGCAGAGCAGTTGAGTGATGATTCTTTCCATTCTATGGGGATATTTTTGTTTTTTTTTTGGATACTCGTATCACTTGGGTGAGTGACCCTGGGTCATCTTTCAGCACTCTTTCAGGGATGATCATTTAGTCATAGATATTTTCCAGAGAATATGATTTTTTTGAAACGATCATCCCCCATATTCCAATAGATGATCATCATTTAATCATCATTTCGTCCACTGGGATGTGGGTTTTCCAGAGATCTTTTTCGGCTCCATGAGGTGCTCCATTGAATCCGTGGACTTCCTTGCGGGTCTCCTTTCTGAGATCAAGCTGGGAGGCGCTGGCCGATCAGGGCAGCAACAAATTGATTCAAGATGCCACAAAAAGTCAATGTGCAGTGACCATGACTTACTGAACATGGATGTGAGGCTCAATGCGAACTTGATTTGCTTCGGATGTGCCTTTCAACACTTGCAACTAGCTTTGTGCTGAATGGATTCACGTGCGGAAGGTGTGCAGATTGGGAACGTGGAACCATACAAGAGCACGAGCTTGCTAAAATTCGATTCCATCATGGTCAAGGCGTGGTGGGAAATTGAATTGCTAATGTGGATAGCCCAATGCCAGAAACCTACCATTTGGGAATGGCTTATACCATCCATTAAAAAACATATTTTGTGATGGTCCATTATTGGGTTTCCCACATTGCTTTGTTACATTCACACTATTCCAAGATTTACATCTTGGCCACGCTGGCAACGCGTAGGTTGACCTCAAGAGCTTTGCAAAATCAGGCCAGGGATGCTGTGGAACTTTGACCTTTAGACATTTTGAACATGAATATACAATTACTGTAGATAGGAAATCATCCTAACCAATATGTTGGGATTATCACAATCCACTAGGCTTTTGAACTGATTTTGAAGATTTTCCAATCTACCTCGCATGAGGTTTCAAGCGCCTGGTGATAGAGTCTCTTTGTCTTGATGGTTTGACCTTGACGGTGGAGAAGCAGGGCTTGCAGACGTCCAATGTCACTGATTTGGTGGCCAAGCTGAGGCAAGAGGAGCAATGTTTGGATCAGGAAGGAGCTTGCAATGAAACTCCCACTGACAGAGGTGACATGATCTCCAATGTCGTCGACGCTTCAAAGCAAGCCGTCAATGTTGGCACTGGTGTCATCGTGAAGGGTGCCAGTGTAGCGGTTGAGTCTGCGAAAGCAGTTCATGAGAACGCGAAGCTGATTTACAATCCAGGTGAGAAGGAGGGATCAAATGGATCAAATGACAAGCAACTGCAAGTCATTGTGAAACAATTGCAGATCTGCGGCATCAAGTTGGAAGCAATGAGCTTGATCGGCGACGTTCAGACCCCGACCATGGAGCTTTCTGTCTCGGATATCAAGTACGATGACTTCAGCAGCCATGCTACTCGACCCGAGCACATCATTCGCCTCATCTTGGAGCAGATCGTGTTTAGTTCTTTGAGCGCCGCAGCCTCAGCAGCCAAACAGATTAGGCTTAGGCTAAACGGTTGAACCTATCAGAACAGATGCCCAAAAGAGCAGTGATGCAGAATTATGCACATCTATTTCAGAAGAGTCTATCTTCAAACATGTTGAGATAATTTGAGGTAAACTTCCGAGACACATCTCACACAGGACATATCACTTATACTCTCGCATAAATAGTCCACAGATCAAATTTTGGTGAATGAAAAGCAAGCACTTTCACTATCCAGCACCAGCAGCAGATGTTTGACGAACAGGCAGCTGGTGGCCTCGGCTCCATTGCACTCGAAAGTACTACTAGCTCAGCCTGGTGGATCTTTGAACAGATGGGTGAGGCGATGTATTCCGCCTACTCTTCCGTTGTATCGCTCTTTTCCACGGCAGACGTCGGCCCCGCGGTGCAACAGGAGGGATAAAGAAGTGATGCTGGAGATAGGCTGTACATATCACATGTCAATATCCCTGTGATGCCAAGACTCGGCATAGCCTGGACGTTGGCAGCTGCCGCAACGTAAGTGACTGGACAAAAAAGTGACAACTTTAGCACGATGTATTCAAGGTCCAGGGTATGTCCTGTCGCTCTTGGCTTCCTAGTATACCATATCGTAATCTGGGTCTGAAAATGGGGTATACGCCGTATACGCTCGAAATGACCATTATATGGGGATCATACGGGATCATGATAGTAATCCATTGGAACATGTTTTTTCCCCTAAATTTTCAGACACACCCATATCACCACATCGTTTCATAGCTTTGCACTTTGCAATCTGGTATCTGGTGATGCGCAAAATCAGCGTGTCAACCGATTTGACCGAGTAGACTGCGAGCAAAATGAGATCTGCGGGTTTATCACTGCTGGATGTTTCTGCGACCCCTTCGGCCTTGAGTTTCCAATGCTGGAGACATTTCAGACACATGATCGGTGTTTCCAGGTTCAAGACGCTGGAGCTGGAAACCTTGAAAAAGGCCATTTGCTTTGTGTCATCTGTGTTCATTTCATTTCATTTCGTTTCACTTCATTTCGTTTCATTTCACTGCTGGAGGCCTATGCGCAAACGCATCAGCAGCTTCAGCAACAAATTCTGCAGCTGCAAACGCAGGCATCCACACGTCTGGTTCAATCGAAATGGTTCGCTCTTGTGCACCAAATCAAACATCTAAACGAAGTGGCAGGTGAATGAAGTCAGAACCAAGGGTGAGGACGTCGGCAGGCAGTTCATATCACTTCATATTTGTTGAGTTGAGTTCGTGGTGTCTAAACAACCCTTTTGTAATGTTTTGCATCATTTTGTAGTATTTTGTACTATTTTGTACCATTGGTGATGACATCACTTGATTCAGTTCAGTGGCACAAGGCTGCAACACTTGAACGTGGAGCAGCATGTTAGCAAGGTGTCCGAGGTTCCACACTCAGAGCCTTCCCCGACCATGGCAGCCATGGCAGCCACCGTACGTTCGCATTTTCTGAATCTCTGGGCCTGGCTCAAAGTCACCGGGCCGAAAACCAGGGCTGCTATCCGTATGACCCGTTGTGATGACGGGTGATGAGATGTGTCTGAAACTTGGCAGCAAAAAGTGAGAGTTGATCAGAGTTGCTGCATTTGTCCCGCTTGCAGCATCGACACGCCTCAGCTGATTGTGGAGGGTGTGATTCTTCTTAGATTCTTAGATGATGCATGAGTCACTTGGCACTCGGTACCAATCACCACCCGCTTTTGACCTGGTGTCACTATGTGCCACTGTGGCTCAAGCGAAGATGGGCCTTGCCCGCAAAGATTGGGTGCGCATTGGCTTTTCACCTAGGCCGCGCCATGTGCTTGATTTTTTGAACAGAATCTATATCATTGTATCGCTATGCTATCCACATTTTCCATCATTAGCCATAAAAAACCCATGAATCTCCATTCACCTCCCTTTGAGTCACTGAAAGATCAGCTGATCAGCTGTAAGATTCTTCCTGTCGCTGCATCTCGCCTGGCAGGCGCAATGTCGCAGATCGTCGTTGATGCTGGTGTGGAGGAACCCGAACGAAATCTTAGTTTTGGGGATGCTGGCTTTGAGGACCCTTGGCTGAGTTTGGTCTTCCCAAAAGTGCACAAAAACGGTCACTCAACCAGAACGGAGACCAAGATCTTCCCAGGATGTGGACGATGCGATGTTGCTGGATCCACCGGACCCCGTCGACTTGCTGATTGCGCATACACATGCCGATCAAGCGGTGAATCTCGGGGCAAGGCAGATTTTTTGATGTTTCGCATTGCAAAAAAACCTCACAAAAACCACAGCATTCAGGCATTCACCAACCAAAAGACAATCTTTCCGACGGTTCACCAAGCAGTTCTTCAGGGACTTGGAGACCTGGACTCGTTTTTTTTAGTCGCAGGCCGTTGGACTTTGTACGCGCCAAGATGAGTGAACTGAAGAAGGAGAACACCAAACTGAAGAACAGGTGGGGCTTAGGTGGTGAGGCATCCCCAAAGTCGACGTCATCGACGTTATCCGACGTCATCGACGACTGGATATCTTGGATATCTTGGATTGTCCGGGATTGGGTGCTGAACAACATATATTTATTGCTTCACACCGATGATCAAACCTGATTGATTACGACTACTTATAGATACTTATAGATTCTATATAGATATGTATTGTTTTCAAGATCATGTGAAAGCACCAGCCAGACGATGTTTGATGGCAATTCACATGTGTCTGATTCACTGATATGAAACTTAATTGACACCAATCAGGGTGGCAGATCTCGAGCAGACGCTTTCGATCGTGCAGACTGCGCAAGAGTGGACCCTGGGCAAAGGCCGTTGATTGTTTGGTCAACCATCTTTTCCAAGCTTCGTGTCCAAGTTTTTGCCTTCACTTTTGGTGGAAAATTCTTGTAAAAAGAGACGGTCATCCCCCTGTTCATAAGGATCTCTACGTTCTGCACCTTCTGCGCTGATGATAAATAATCCCATTACTTATATATATATATATATACTCTATACCTCCATTCTAAGGAATCCATTCATGGTGAGATGACCATCCCCTCATGTCTTTATCCCATGGCACACCGGCCAGGCATGACGCAGGAGCAAGCGACGCGAATGCAGGAGATCAAGGCGTTGCTGGAACAGGCCAAAAAAGCCCGAGAGGAGATGCTGCTCAGCAGCACCTGAGAGGTGTGTTTTCTGGCTGGCATGGATATATGATACATGATATGTCGATATGAATATGTCAAGTATTGTATTGTATTCTATTGTATTGTATTCTATTGTATTGTATTGTATAGCATATATATATATATATATGCAGTACATATACTGTGTATGTATGTATATATATATATATGTAGTAATAACTATAATATATATATAATAATCATATATTCATTTTCCGTTCGCGTTCACATACATTCCCATATTTGCATGTATTTCTTTGTATTAGTATACACCCATTCACGTTCAAAAGTACACAATTGTTCTTGTCAGATTGAGGCAGAATTTCTCCAGTGCCAGCCGCGCAGCTCTCTATGAAAAGCTACGCACCTGCAAAGCCATGCTTCGTAGAGAGCGCCAAGAGAAGGTTGAAATGAAGGACGATTCACGGGGGAAATCAATGCATTTTAGCCATGTGGGGAGCTATAATAAAAGGCACAGGCGAATGTGCTACGCATGACGCAAATGTACATTAACTGACAAAAAATCGTTGTGCTTTGACAGTCAGACACATCTTTTTCTTCTAGGCTTGCAGGAGCGTCACATCTCTTTAATTAGCCGTTGGCACTTGGTCAAGTACAACACAGAACAACCTGGAGACAACTGAATTGGAAGAGTTTCACACAGACAGAACCGCTATTTGTTTTTGAATGTTCTATTCGTTTCCCGAATTTCAGCATTCAAAGTGCAAGCTGCGCCAGGACCGGTTGATGCATGCCTTTGACCATGCAAGAGCTCATCGCGATGCGTACCGGAGGCTGAAGCAACAGAGGGATGATGAAAATGAAAGGTGGCAGCAGGCCTGGAAAGAAACCAAAGAACGACATAGATTGGAACTTCGTCGCTTACATGGTGATCCAGCAGCAATGCAATCAGATCGTCAAGATCAGTTCAGCTACTATGGTGAGCGGGTTCTAGATGATTTACTGGCCTTGCAGAAACATCTCAGAGATGTGAAAGAGCGCACCGTGGACACAGTGGTCTTAGATGGTGAAGACCTTGAAGGCTTAGATCATCGCCCCGCGGCTGATCCCACAGATGGGGCTCGCGTCATGGCCACCACCGATGCCTTTGGCTCCGAAGCCGATGCTTTGGAGGCGGACCTTGCAGGTGATGTCGCCAGTGGTGCTGTGACCCTTGGAGCTGAAGAAGCTCCCAAGGCACCAGCAGAGACGCCCAAGGCACCAGCAGAGACGCCCAAGGCAACAGCGGAGACGACTCCGGCAGTGGCAGAGACGCCTTCGGCAGCGGCAGAGACGCCTCCGGCAGCGGCAGAGATGCCTCCGGCAGTGGCAGAGACGCCTCCGGCAGCGGCAGAGACGCCTCCGGCAGCGGCAGAGATGCCTCCGGCAGTGGCAGAGACGCCTCCGGCAGTGGCAGAGACGCCTCCGGCAGTGGCAGAGACGACTCCGGCGGCGGAGACAACGCCACCAGTTGGGGAGGCCCCACAGGCCCCAGAGGCCCCTGAAACAAAACCAAGTGATGCTGCAGAGTAGGGTTTCACACTTTGTGAATCAACGATCTGATGACTGAAGGATGACTTTTGACATTGCGTTTGAGCAAAGCTCTTGTTCTGCAGCATAGAAACATCGATAACACAGGTCCGTGCTTCACTTTGCGTTCAGAAGCTTGCGTAGCTACTCCGTCTCACTGCATGATATTTCAACCTAAGCTGCAGTCTTGGCTGTAGCACATCCGCGAATGCTGGAGATGAAATGTGCGTCTGGCAGACTTTGCATCGTGTGGTCGTGAGATCAAAGTTCGAGGTAGGCAAACTTTGACATATTTTGAAATGGGTGTGTCTGAATACACCCCAAAACTTTAACTTAAATAGGAAAAACGGTGATTCATCAGGGGATCTAGGGCTACCCTAGTTTCAGACAAACCCAAATCCTAGATAGTTACGATTCATTGATGACCAATGCCGAGGAAGCTATGATGTCCTGAGTTTGAGGCATTGAGTACTGAGCCCATGCCGGGTGATCAGCAAGTCCTTGCGGAAGAGTGGTGGATGCAAAAGTGACTATCAATGGCATAGATGATTGATCATTCATTATTGACTATGGATTATTGACTATTGATTGGTGATTATTATCGATTAATAATCCTATTATTATCAATGATTTTATGGGAAAATATGGGAGAAGTAGTAGGATTATCACCAAATGTTTCTTTTTGTTTAACGTAATTCTTACCGTACACCTATTCCGGGAATCATCGCCAGGATCACTCACTCCCTCTGCGTTTCGGGCGAGCCCACATCCGCTGGAGCCAAGCGCACCGCGCCGAAAAGGGGAACAGAGAGCCAGATGCAGATCATTCATCCGGATGTCCTAATATCATCTAATATCTTTATCCAGCATATCAGCATATCCATTTAACAGCTTGTGAAGTTGCATGTCAGGTGGAGATGGCAGCTCAGTATGCCAACAATGAGATGAAGAGGTGATGGAAAATGCACCCAACATGTTGGGAAACTGGGCCCAGTCCAGGGTAAATCTCGAAACACTGCCAGGTTGCGGAGTGATCATGATCAAGCCATTGGAAATCTGGCTGAAAACATGAATAGGCGGGCGTGTCTGCGTGTCTTGTTCTTCCGGTTCCAGGGCTGTGCGATGCTGTGCGGCTGGGATTGACGTGTTGAGAAGACAGCAGGTGACCTGTGCGATGTCAGGTGGAATGATACCATTCGAGACCTTTCAAAGGAGTTTCACGACTTTCAAAAGGCGGGAGCTGCTGTGTCAAGCTTCAAGTTTTGGTTGAGTAATTCAGTTTTTTAATCCACTTCAGAGTTTGAAATCAGCAATCCTATCATTTCTCCTATAATTTCTCCAAGGTTGTGGTTTCTTCACGCATCTCGGATGTTTAGGTGATGAACGTGAACCACCAGAGGCTGCAGAGCCAGGTGTGGGATGTACAGGCCTGGGGGATGGGTCAAGTTTCCTATGAATTTACCATGTGGGGGAAGAAACATCCAGCATCATCCAGCTATGACTTAGGGTTTTAACACCCAAAACATCCCAGAAAACCATGTCGGAATCTCATGTCGGGATCTCTGAAAATACCAGTGAAAAATGTGTAATGATACTATACAGGATATAATTTTTGTGCGAGTGTAGAATTTTATCAATTGATATCAGATATACACACATGATCAATATTGATCAATCATGATCACACATTTCCGGTTAAGATATTGATGTATCTGATGTAGAATTTTGGGGATCGAAGTCGATGGGATTCCTTGAGAGTGACGACAGTTCGCGAGGGAAAGCTGGGCCAAGTCGAGTTCTCAGTGACAGGGAAAACCCCCATGCCATCTGGTGCTTCACATGGCCGGATCCAGCTGATTTGGGGGGTAACATGGGGTAAGTGAGTTGGTAGAAACCCAACTTTCAGAGCCAAATTCCCATGATATCCTGAAAGTTCCTATGATTTTCCATTACTTAATGAGGATTAATGGGGTTCCCATGAATTCTCAGGCTCCAAGCGCTGGAGTGCAAATGGAACAGGTGGGAACGGCGACTAAACGTGGCAACAGCTTTGGCTGTTTGGTAATTTAACAATCCTTTTGTTATGGAACATCAATGAAATCAACAGTTTGAAACATGATAAACATGGAAAATCAATCAGCATCCAGGTTTGCATACATATTTTATCGTATTTTTACTTTTTAATATTTTTTAATAGGTAAATCGATGACACATCACCATTTTCAATAGGTAAATCGATGAACGAAATGGGCCATGGCAGCCATACCTTTCTCAATCCAGGCAGCCCCAAGCCCAGCACCGGTGACTCAGCTGCCGAGAATTGGTGGAAGTTTTTTTTTGAGCCAACTTGGCCAAGAGTTGGGAAATCCACCTCTGAATTTGTATCATATGGTATTTAAATAGGAAAATCCTCGAACGTTTTTTAATGGGGGTTAATCATGATTTCTGCATTCTGTTGAGAATAAGCACAGGAAGCGGTGCAAGTTGGTCCCCCATTGTCTCTGCTGTGGAGGTTACCGAATGCCGGGGAGGAACTGTCCGAACGCAATCGCCGCAACCCAGGCCAGCTCTACGGCAGCCTTTTTTTGTTCCAAAAAAATCCTGTCTTTTCAGACATGTGTTTGTTTGAAACTGAGGCCCTTCAAAAGTGTTTTTTGATTCACATTGCTTCGGATAATGACAGTGTTCTGAGTGCTCGCTCGAACTGGCAAGTTGAATCACGCGCCAATCGTGAATGAAGGGTTTCTTTTCTCATTCACCTAGTCAAAAAGAGATGTCTGCACGTGGTTGGGGGCGTGAAAAGGATGGTCCAGTCAGCCCTTGGTTTGAAGGCTCCCAAATCCGCCAGCTGCGGGGGTCATGTGTCTCGGCAGCAAGCAGATTGCACTCATACACCCCTTCGGTGAAATTGGCACTTGAGTTTTGCCAGATGTTCAAGTATGACCACCCCAACCCAGCATTTCCCAAATAAAGGCAATCAATGATACATGATTTACATGATATATCATGATATCAACCCAATCTTGTGTGCCACTGTCATGTTTTCCGGACGAAAAATCAACCCAATCTTCCCCAAATACTGGAAAGCGATACCAAGACATCTAAGTTGATCCAGTGTGTGTCGTGGTCCGGCGCCTTCCGCAGCGCCAAAACGGAGCGCCAACGCTCAGATCTCCGACTTATTCTGGGCAGCACATGGGACTGGCGCCTTTTGTGGTGTCTAGGCTGGGTGGAACCTTGGAACCTTGGTGGAACCTTGATCGAACGTTCTGCAGATGATCACTACATGATGAGTCAAAGATGGGTAGCAATGGACCTACAGAATCGGTCTCTTAGATTAAGTTGATTAAACCACCAATTTTGTTCAAATCAATTTCCGAGGTTGATCATTTTGACCCAGCTCCCATGTATTTGGCTCATGATTTTGTGACATTTTGTGCAGGTAGATGGAAGTCAGCCTCTCTGACGATCTCTGACCGCAGAGTGGAAGACATTGGTATTTTATGTAGTTGTGCAGTTGCAGGCAACCCTGCAACTTGCTTGCTTGTCGATGAACTCGGATAGAAATATGGGATGAGCTGAAAGGCTCCCCCGTGATGCCTCATGTGAAACTTTGATGAGCAAGCAGCTGATAACGCAGATTGGGTAGTAATTCATGCAAGAAATATCTTGCATGATGGCGGCAGGTCTCAAACATTTTTTGCTTGTTTAATGCTTGTTTAATGCTCAACAGAAGATAGAAGATGATAGAAGTTCCTGCTGCCGGTGCACGAGCCAACAAATTCAGCATACGATTGTTTACAGGGCGCTCTACTCATACGATTTCAGAAATTACAAAAAAACGTCACTTGTAAGTTCAGCATAGTTCAGCCAGGTGTGCCCTGTTTGCGCTCTTGAGTGGCCAAAGGGCGAGCCAACGAAAAAAGGCTGCGAAGCTGTGTACTGTCGACATTCATGTCAAAGAATTCCCGTAGCTTGGCGATCTACTCATATCCTTGAGTCAACTGGCCCCAAGCTAGTCATATCATGCATCCTGCTTCAATCTTTTGGAAAACATCAGCACTCTGTGGAAAAAATAAGTATGACTTGAAGAAAGTGACAGACACATTGCCATCATTCAACAGTGTCTTCGTTTCCATTGCCCAGCTCGCATGTCATCCGCCCCAATTGCTTGCCAGTTGGAGACTTAGCGGCAGATGTGCGATTTGCGTTAGCTTGAGCAGCTTGAAAGTATGAAATGTGACACCAGATCCGAAAGAATAGTGTGACATGTGACCTGTGACATGCTTCCTGCACTGTCGCCCTCGGCTTGAAAACTGCACCTGCTGTTAGATTGTGGTTCAGTGTTCGTTTGCCTGGCATTGCCTGTCATGATGAGTTTGGCGAGACATTGTTTTTTCAGTCTGCTGGCTGTCGCTGCGGCGGAAGACTTGGTTGCCTTCGACTTCGCTGGTCGTGGCAGTGCAAGCGCAGTGGCAGATGTTTTATCCCGGGTTTTGCACTTGACTCAGGAAGAGGTCTTCAGCAATTTCGACTTAGAACTGGTGACGGAATGCCAAGCTCCGCGGCCAAAGGGAGCCAAAACAGATCTATGCTTTGACCTCATGATGTCAAATGAGAAAGTGAAGGTGGCTGCCACAAGTGGCATTGATTTGGCCTATGGTGCCGCATGGTACTTGCGGAACATGTGCAACATGTCCTTTTCCTGGAACCGAACTGGTGGACATCAGATTGAGATACCCAAAAAGTGGCCAAGTGTAAAAGAAAGAATCACGCGCTACAGGACAGTTCCTATCAGCTACTTTAACAATGTTGTCACCTTCAGTTACAGCTATGCGTGGTATGATTTTGCACAATGGGAGGCCTGGCTCGACTGGGCTGCTTTGAATGGAATCAATGTCTTCATTGCTTACACTGGTCAAGAAGAGATTTATCGTAAAACCTTCAACGCCTTTGGCGTGAAAGATGCTGACTTTGCCGAGTGGAGCAATGGTGCCGCATGGTTGGCTTGGAGCAGGGGTCAGTCGATGCATGGCATTGGGGATCACTGTGGAGATGCCTGCATGCCTCTGCCAGGGTCCTGGATGAAGATGCAACTTGGAATGCAGCGGGGACGTGTTTTTCCATGTTTTTCCTTGGTAAATCACTGGTAAATATCATGGTAAATCGACCGTAAATCTACCGTAAATCTGGGTAATTTACTGGGAAGGTGTGTGATTTTTGATGGTTGGATCGCTGGGAAATCCCAGGCAATGGCAGCTGCAGAAACAGATCTTGGAACGAAGCCGCAGTTTGGGATTTGTCTCGGTGCTTCCAACCTTTCAAGGGAACCTCCCACCAGTCTTCCGGCAGTTGTACCCACATGCCAACATCAGTAAATCTGGTGCTGCTTGGCTGGATGCTGTGGATCCTTTGTTTTCGCAGATTCAAAAGCACTACATGGACATCATGATTGCAGATTGGGGCACCGATCACTGGTATGAGACTGATGGCTATTTCAACCAGCAGCAGGGCCCCTGGCGGCTACGCGCAGCCGGACGTCGCAGCCTGCAACAAACGTCATGGCAGCGGCCCGAAGACGTCCCATCCGATCCTGAGGCTTTGGCACATGCGGCAGCAGCCTATAAGTCCATGAATGCAACAGACCCCAAAGCAATTTGGCTTTACCAGGGATGGATTTGGCGTGGTTGGGGCAGCGACAAACTGCCATTCATGAAAGGCTTTGTGTCAGCTGTTCCTCCAAAGCATTTTGTCATGCTCGACATGTTCGATGAAGTTGATCCGGAGTGGCAGAAATTTCATGACTTTGGCTACTTTGGTACTCCTTTCATCTGGTCCGTCCTGCACAATTTTGGTGGCAACACTGGCATGTGGGGCAGCGTGCCGACTTTGAACTCTGCTCCCTTTGCAGCTTTCAATGCAACCAGCAATGTTGCGGGAACGGGAGCCGCACCAGAGGGAATTGACCAGCCACCTGGACACCTGTTGAGTGATTTTTTAAATGTAGAAGCCATCAAGAATCAGGGTATTCTGAGGGAAAATTGAGATGTAAAAACACACAAAAAATGGTAAATGGCCAGGCCCGCCAGGCTCTGTTTTGTTTTGGTCGATGTTTTGCTTCCGTGTGAGCACTGGGTTTTCGTGTTTGATGACCTCTTCTTCGCCGGCAGCAGAGGAACCCATTCTACTACAGCTTTGTCACCGACTTGAATTGGCTGCAAGCACCTGTGGATCTCAATTCATGGAAAGATACTTGGACACTGCAGCGCTATGGGCGAGACAGCCAAAATGCAAAGGACGCTTTCAGTTTACTCTTGCAGTCAGTCTACTCTAACGAACACAACAGCGAAGCCATCAAATCCCTGGGCGGTTTCTTTGCCGAGAAAAATGCAGACGGAGTCACTGCCATGCCTTTGGGAACAAGTGAGGCTACTCCGCACCAGAGTTGGTACCCCTTGTCTTTGGCGATTGAAGCTTGGGGAAAGATGATTGCGGCTGCAGATGAAGCTGGGGGTACTCCGCTGTCACAGACAATGAACTATGATCTGGTGAATCTGGGTAGGGAGGTGCTGGTGATTCGGAAATTGGACGGGTGAGGGCTCGGTTTTTGAGAAGTCTTCGGTAACAGATCCACTTTCCAAGGTGTTCTAGGCGCGATTTTGTCGCTTTTGAATTTGGAAGCCCCATGATGAACCATGGCAGGTGCTGAGCAAAATTTCCAATGACCACTTTCAGAAGCTGCTCAATGCAACCACGGCTGACGAAGTTCGTGTGGCTGGCAAGTCTATTCTGAACCTTCTCTATGATGTTGACCGAATCTTGCCGAAAGAGAATTAGCAACTTTGACCTCCAAAGTAAATGATAGAGTGGCACTGCAAAAAAAAATGGGTGGGTGCATGTGCATGCTGTCACTGTGCTTTAATGCACAAGGTAGCAACTCTCAACATGATGCTTTTCTGTGGGAGGGCTCCAAATCCCATTGTTGAAAATCACAAAGAAGTGCACTGCAGCATCCGAATCCAAACTTTCTGCATATAAGTAATGTCTTCTATGCCAATATCTAGAGGTATCATACAATAATATGATACAATATCTACACTGCCATGTTACATTTGCCTAGGTGATGTTATGATATGATTATATCAGTCTGGATACATTGTTACATAATGTGGAGAGTGGGTAGGTTAGGTTGGCACAGAGCTCATTAGGAAGCATGCCAGGTTTTCCGTGATGTCCTGGGTTGAGTGCCCTGTGAGGAATGTTGTGCCCGGTAGTTTTGGCTAAGATTCAGGAGGATTTGAATTTTGAGGCGCTGATGGCGCAGCCGCGGAGCCCTCGCTTTGTTTGGGCTTTTGGCGGCATGGCTCCCTGTGATGAACTTGGCCAAATTCTGGCACGCGAGCAGATCGAGAGCGGCGTCCTGTTAGCCGATGCCTTTCCGTCACTGGACAAATTGCAAAATTTTGCGGCTAAATCCATGTGTTCCGCGCAGGCCACTTCACAGTTAGCATTGGCATGGGCTAGGGCCAAGTCTGCAGTTGACGTGTGGGCTCAGGCCGGGCCGCGTTTTTCCAAAGCTTGCGCTTTACCCTTGGTGGGCGGAAGGACTGTGAGTGGGAATGCGGAGATATTTTCTGCAAAGTCCTTGGAGGATTCAGCAATGAATGCCGTCCTTGATAGGGCCATTTTTGCAGCTTGGCGAGTAGGAGCTTCGGCTGGCCTTATCCCTGAGCTTCGGTCAGAACTTGGCAGTGTGCCAGAAGTGGAAAAATTGCTGCGCTTGGTGTTTTTGGGGGCGAGCGGTGCTGTCAACACATGGAGAGCTGCTGTTCGTGCAGTGGAGCGCTTAGAGCGGTGGACTGTGGCCCATGGCTTTAGCAACATGGATTGGACAGGCGTCCGCTTGGCTAATTTTCTTGCAGACGCTCAGCATAGTGGCTACTCTGTGCCCGTGTCTTTGCGGGCGGGATTGAAGCTCATGTCGGACTCGCTGATGTTGAACTGGCCGTTGGACCACCCGGTGGTTCTTGCTGTTTGCAAGCTGGCGAAACAATCTGCGGCAGAGCGAGCAGCAGCGAGCCAAAGCCGGTCTTTGCCATGCCTCACGGTTGAACAACTTCAGCATCTGGAGATGGTTGGATGTGCTGCTGATGTGCCTTTAGCTATTAGATGGGCAGCGCTTTTGGGCTGTCTGCTGGCGCACGCGTGCCTTCGTTTTTCTGATGCGCAAAGATCGGAAGGCGTGAAATTAGGCCAGTCGAGCATTTTTGGTTTTTGCTGGCGATCCAAAAAGAGGAGGACGGGGTTTCCGTTCGCTGCTTTGAGGTCTGGTTTCAGTCCTCACCCGTGGGCCGACTCTTTGCTGGAACTTTTGGAAGGCTTTGCAGCAAAACATTCTTTAGAATTGGACTATGTGATGCCCCAACTTGGGAAAGATTTAGAAAATCCGATGCCGAGACCGGCATCGTACTCTTGCGCACTGGGACTCTTGCGGAGAGCTCTTGCGTTGGCCCCGCTCGGTTTGGATGCTACTGGAGCTGCAGCCGTCACGTTGCATGCGTGCCGCCGCCTGCTTCCCACTTTGGCAAGTCAAATGATGATGTCGATTGAGTCCCGAAGGGTCTTGGGGCATTGGGGCCCGCAAAGTGCAGAACCACTCCGTTATGATACGTCGCGTTGTGTTTCTGAATTGGCCTACAAGGCGCAGGTTTCTTCCCATGTAGTGGCAGGTTGGCGACCGGGGGCTGATTTTGAGCCGCCCCCGCCTTTGATTCCACAGCCAGGAGCAGAAGTGGCTGATCCACAGCTTCGGGGCGATGACGCAGCATCTCCAAACGGGTGGGTTGCGAACGCCAAACCGCCGACAAAAGGGAAGCCACGCTGTTTGCATGTCTTGGCTGCGCCAGGTGTTACCAAATGCGGTTGGCGATTTGGCATCACATCCCGGACACCAAAGACTTTTTTCGTGACAGGCCTCAATCAGACGATTTGGTTGATTGCGGAGCCTGCTCGGCACCGGCCAGCTTCTCAACTTTGCTCCGTGATGCAGGCGTCATGCCAGTCGAGCCAAAGTTGCCTGGTGGTCGCCGTCGGCAGCGCCATCGTGCCAGGCAATCACCGCTAGATGGGGAGGTGCCATCTGATAGTTCTAGCTGGGCCTCTTCGAGCTCGTCATCAGGCGAATCCTCTGACGGCACTGAGCTCGATGGCTTCTAGTAGCCTTTCCCTCCCCATTTCATTGGGCGCAGGGGTGGCTGGTGGGGCTTCCCTCGCGATGCCTGCCTCCCCGGCTGTGCCGGGCGAGCTGGCGGCGTGCGGCGGTCTTTCACCATTGTTTCTTTTGTTTCACCCAGATGTTTCAAGGGGGCTTGCTCAGCAGTTTTTTTTTCCTCTCCACTTTCAATTAAGTGGCCGATGTCTCATTGCGATTTGAGTTTCAGGTTATGCACATGCTTCTTAGGAGGTATGAACACGTACCCCTGTCTCATTGCGAGCATTTCTGACACACCGGTTGGTTTCCAATTTGCACAGGGGAAACTGAAGGTGCTGTGCAGCATCGATGTAGCAACGAGATCAAAAGAATGCTGTTGCATGCCTGCCTAATGTGGAGAGTGGGTAGGTTAGGTTGGCACAGAGCTCATTAGGAAGCATGCCAGGTTTTCCGTGATGTCCTGGGTTGAGTGCCCTGTGAGGAATGTTGTGCCCGGTAGTTTTGGCTAAGATTCAGGAGGATTTGAATTTTGACCCGCCGGCCTCCCCTGTTCAACCTCCAAATGCCGCTGGAGCGGGTGCTTGCTGAGATTTTAACGGATTCGGCTGCGCCTCCAGCATTGAAGACATTCTTGGAAGCTGAAGGATTGACCACTTGTGCCCTCTTTTTCGATTGTGTCAAGGACATTGACGATTTGGAGGCCAAAGTAGCAGCTCGGCTCCAACCTCCCGCAACCAGCCTCCGTGACTCATCGGTCATTCGAACGGTCTGGCGCCGGGCTCGGGTGGAGGCTGAGAAGGCATTGACGGGGTCAGTGGATGCTCCGGAAGATTGGGAGATCCCATTAAACCCAACCACCAAAAATGCCTTGACTGCAAAAAGTTCAGCCGCTTACGGCACAACTTTTCGTGCCCGAAAAATGCCATGTGATTCCCTTCTCGGGCGCATCTACAGAGAGCGGGAAAAGCAGAGCTTGACAGCGTTTCCTTTGGCAAGGGTGCGTAGCCTGGCTACCTCCCCCCAAGCCAAAGAACGTCCAGACCTCAGTTTCTGTTGCATCTCGGCGCGCGGCCGTGGGGCGTCGGGCGTCGGGCGCCGGCCGCGTCGGGCGTCGGCAGCGGGGTGCGTCGGGCGCGGGGGGGCGTCGCCCGCGGGGCGCGTCGGTCGCGGGGGCGTCGGCCGCGGTGTGTGTGTGTGTGTGTGTGGTGTGTGTGTTTGTGTGTGTGTGTTTTTTTTTTGGGGGGGTCCCTCTTTCCCCCCGTTTTTTTTTTTCCCCCCCTTTTTGTGTTTGGTCTTCTTGCTGTTGTTGTTGTTGTTGTTGTTCTTGTGGTTGTTGTCGTCGTCGTCGTCGTCGTCGTCGCTGTCGCCGCCGTCGTCGTCGTCGTCGCCGTCGTCTGCGTCGGCGTCGTCGTCGTGGTTGCTGTGTCCGATTCTGGTCGGTTCGAACCTTCCTCCAAGGTCAGAGCCTTGGCAATGGGGTGTTCCTGGAGCATGGTGTGGCCAAAGGCATTGATTTGAGCACTACGCCATATGGCTATTGGTTGTCCCTGTCGGTTCTCTTGAACACCTATGTCTTGGTGGGTGTGGATGGCTGGTGCCCCAAGCAAGTGGCGGATGATTATTTGGAGCTGGTGGAGGAGAAGCTTTTTCATCCCCGCTCTCCTGGCTTGACAGCGGTGGCGGAAGTGGAGATGCAACACCGGCTTCGATGGGTCGAATTGACGAGAGGGCCGGAAGGGTTGACTTTGGGTGAGGCTATCAAGGCCAGCATGTCGGCTTTGGCTGGAGCTTGGCAGTATGGTCCAGAGATGCCCGGGCAAAAGCGAAGGAGAGCATTGGAACCAGACAGGGATTACATCATTCAGGAGGCCAAAGGAGGGGTGGCTTTGTGCCACAGCTGGAACCTGGGCAAATGCAAGGATGAGAAATGTCCACACAGCCGGTTGCACATTTGCGACATCAAGGGATGTGGCAAGCCTCACAGGCGTGTGAACCACACGAAGCCCAAGCAAACCTGAGATGGAGCTGCTTCGGCGACGGGGTCCATGACATGGCACGCTTTAGTGACAAGGCTGGCGATGTGTCAGCTTTTGAGTGGCGTGGCCTTGGCTTGGAGCCTTTGAACTGTGTCAATTCTGGCATGCAGCTGAGTGATCAGATCTATCCAGCTGACCCTGTTCGTCGCTTGGGCGATCAGCCAGCTGAGTTTTTGGGCATGGCAGCTTCACACCGTTTTCAACCTTCTCGCCGAAGGACTTTTGCAGCTACATCACTTACTGCTTCAACTGGTTTGCAACCGACTGGAAGGGCTTTACCGCCGCTGGTGCCCACTGGCCTTGCACCTGACCAGCATTGGCAACGGGCTTGTTTTGGTACTGAGCACCCATTGGCCCAGCTTCCAAACCTGCCGCCCAAACTGTTGCAAGCTGCAGAGCATTTGGAGAGCCTTGGTGGGGGCATTGTGAGTTGGCGCAAGGAGCAAATGAAGCGCATACGCCACTTGGCAGAATCACTTCAGCCTGTGCAAGCGCAGTGGCAGCAGGGCTTGCACCCGCAGGTGCGCCGGATCATTGGGAAGTGGCATCTGCCGCTTCTCCACATCCTTGCAAAAGAAGCTGGCTCGGAGGATCTGTTTTTCAATTTGGATTACAGTGCCGGGGTGCGCTGTGTGGGCCGTGCAGCACACTCATTTGTGATGCCCTTGAAGTTCACCCGGCCGACTCTCTCAGTTGAGGCTCTTCTGAGCCAGGCCAAGGTGCGCAACCACCAGCTGATAGCGTCGGTCCGGAGTTCGGGCGATGCAGAGTTGGACCGGGCCAGTCTGCAGAAGACACAGAATGAGTTGGATTCCAAGGTCATGTTGGGGCCATGGGAAGCGTCCGACCTTCCATCGTGGGTGGCAGTGGTCTCGCGGCGTTTTCCTATCTGGGAGCACCATGGGTCTGCAGGCCGCCGGAAGTGCCGGAACATTGACGAGATGTCAGAGAGCTTGGTCAACGCCACAGTGGAAGACTACGAAACCTATGTGCCCCGCGGCATTGAGCACATTTTGGCACTCATTCGGCACTTGCAGGTCCGTTTTGGCCTTGGTGTGCAGCTAGAGGGCTTCACTGCAGATTTCAAAGCGGCCTACCGACAGGTGGCGGTGTCACCGTCCCAGTACAAGTTTCAGGGAGTGGCATGGTGGGATTGCTTGCGAGCCACAGTGATGATTGGTGTCCTCACAGCGCTGCCTTTTGGAGCTCGTAGAGCGCCAGCCAATTGGGGTCGTTTGGTGCTTTTGCTCATGACAATTGCTTGGCACCATTTCAGCCTGCTGGTCTTGGACTATGTGGACGACGTGAATGGTGTTGAGCCGCATTTTTCTGCAGAGAGTGCGCGGCAAACCTGGGTGGAGCTAGTCAGCTTGCTAGGCCTGACGCTGGACATGGACAAGTGCAGCTCATCAGCTTCAACATGCTTCGATTCTTTGGGTGTCTCCTGGGCGCTCAGCAGCCCGCACGCTTTGGTGCAGATCTTGCCCAGCCGATTAGCTGGCCTTCAGGATGACATTCAGGCAATTATCGCTGCTAATTGGCTGCGCCCTGGGCATGCAGCCCGCCTGCGAGGCAAGCTTGGTTTTGCGCTGGTGGCAGCCTTTGGTCGCTTTGGTCGTGCTCAGTTGTCGGCCATCAAGCGACGGCAGTATGCATCGGGCGGCAAGAATTTTCAATTGTCTGCGGTGCTGCGGGCTCAGTTGGAGTGGTGGTTGGTGCATTTGCGCTCCCTTCCTGGTCGCGGGGTGCCCCGCTCGCCAGCTGAGATAATTCTTGGTAGCTTATTCAGATGGAGAAGGCAGTGGGAAAGTGGCGGTATGTCTGACCTTTTTGGATCGAAGCACGGAGTTTTGTTGTGCAGAGGTCCCGCACTCCATCCAGCAGCGGTGGGGTGGGGTCAACAACATTCACCGCATCGAAGCTGTGGGGCCACCAATTTGCTTCCTGACATGGCCTGAAAAATTGCGAGGGCAGCTCTTGCTGTTTTTCATTGACAACCAATCTGCCTTAGGCAGCATGGTTGGAGGCTGGTCGCATGAGGAGGTACTGAATGACATCACTGCCTTGTCCTGGTCTCTTGCGGCCAGTTTGCAGTGCTTTGTCTTTTTCGAATACGTACCTTCGGCATCCAACATTATTGATGCAGCTAGCCGGGCGCAGTCCACGGCTGACCTTTCTGTTTACTATAATAGAGGTTGGTCCCTGGTCCCGCCATGCACTCCATGGCACAGGCTGCAATGACCGTTTTCCTTGTTCATGGCGAACATTTCTGACACACCGGTTGGTTTCCAATTTGCACAGGGGACACTGAAGGTGCTGTGCAGCATCGATGTAGCAACGAGATCAAAAGAATGCTGTTGCATGCCTGCCTAATATATGATATATGATGATATAGTACAATATATGTATATGATATGTACAGTATATATATAATATATACATATATACATATATACATATAATATATACATCCATACACCAGTGCTTCATCCCATGCTTCGCTACTCCAGTGCTCCCAGGCCTTCTCTGCAGCGACGACGGCTTCCTGGCCGCTTCCTGGATCAAGGATGCCATCCGCTGGGCCGCGGGCAACGCGACGCTGCAGCGCTACTTCGAGATGGCCGCGCGGAGCGTCACCACCGTGTGGACTCCACAGGAGCGGTGGGGTCCAGGAAAAATGGCCAGGTGATGGGTGATTTATATGGGGATCTTACTGTATTTATAGTAATCTGACAGGTTTCTTGGGGACTATAGTGACTATTCTATGACAATTATGCGGGATTAGCGGCCAAACATATCCCTGTTGATTGGTGATTGAATGCGGACCCATCATTTGAACTGGGGTTTGTAGCCATCAAACATGTGGGGATATAATTGATAACTGATGGTGGGGTTTTCTTAAGATATTGGGGTTTGTAACGGGGTTTATTGGGGATTACCCTCTGGTAATTTAACGTAGATATGGAAAATCACCATTTTTCATGGGAAAATCCACTATTTCTATGGCCATTTTCAATAGCTATTTTGACATAACCAGAGGGTATATAGTGATACCCATCAACCAGGTAGTATTTCAATGTATTTCATAGATTTCATGGGATGGAGAGGCTGCTGGCTCCAGCACCATCACGACGCTCTGTGACTACGCCAATCGTCAATGGGCTGGACAAGCCGCTGGGCGTAAAAGGATGCGTGAGCTGAGTTTGTCTGAACAAATGACGGTTACCCAGGTTACCCCCATTGGATCCATGGGTTAATTTATGGTGAATCACTAGAAATCCCTACTACAAATGGACAATGGAAGTGGGTATACCATGGTATACCGGTATACCTCACCACTGAGGTTGGTGGCTTTTATCGGCTTCGGTATCTTTGCTACATCCAGCAGGCCGTAGAGGACTTCTCCTCCGGCCAGCAAGTCAACAAGACCGCGTGCCTTTGCAGATGGTTTTGGATGGCTCGCACAACATTTTGTTTTGGACATATGTGCAGTATTTGACTGTGAACATATTTTGATAAGCTACTATCTCAGTGTTTTTTTTGCTTTCAAACAAACGCCTTTTGATTGTTCCATAATTCAGCAGATTCCAGAGTTTGATGCTGAGGTATGACGCCTGTGTGGCTCGATCAAGCTATGAGTGGACGCACGATTTTGGAGCTTCCAAGTACCCCATGTGCTTTCAAAGTACAGGCAACTTCTCTGCAAAAGTGAACAACATCACTGGCACTTTGTGAGTTTTGTTATAAACTGCTATGTCTTCTCATTGTCGAGCATCTTGTGGGCAAGCCGATGTTACATTCAGCATGCACATTCCTCATTTTCAGCAAGACTGTTCTATCAGATTCTGTCACAGTCCTACCAAACCCCGAAGTTATTTTTAGATACTTTCAGTTGAAATTGGTTGTTAGACAGAAAGAACTTCGAAACTAAATGATTAAATATCAAATTCAGATTTTCTTCGGGCTTAGGCGCTGATCTCTCTGTTTATTTCCTCGATATCCAGTCGCATCGTGGACAGTCCAAGGCAATGCACTTGTCCTCAGCAAGGAGCTCTTTCACCGCTACGCTGAGCAGACCTTTGAATTACAAGTGTAGTGCTTTGAAGACGGATGTTTCAGCATCCGTAAGTGTCATGGAATGACACAATCCAAGATCCTGAAGTGCAGGATACCATTGATTTTGTTATTATGGGACTATGCCAAAAGAGCATACTGGTTCCCACAGACTCGACATCATGCTGATTTGTGGCACCAGAATGCATCAGCAAACCTGGATGGAGTAGGATTCCAGGGATGGGAAGTCTTAGGATTGGAACTTCGATATTTGCTGGTCAAGAACCATGGTTTTTCCATGGCTTTTCCCGGTGTCATTTTTCCATATTTTTCCCAACTGTTGACCAATCGAGGGATCGAGTGCCATGAATCATGAGCTGTGCAGCTCTCGCCAGCTTCTCAGGCACTTCAAGAGACAGAGGTGCTGAAGAAGCTGTTAAAGCGGAATGGCGGCTTTTGGTCCCTTGGAGGATTGGAGCGTGTACCCGAAGGCATCCTGCAAATATGCGGGGTTGAGGGAAAACTGGGTACCCCCCAATTCTAGGTGAATCATAGCGATAACAGGGGTAAGGTTGGTCAATTTGGCTCGTTATTTACACAGGTTCCCTGTCCGGGTTGCGGACATACCCTGCCATTTTTGGACACCCCCGGATCTGAAAGCGAGGTCGGCAACTGGCTCTCACACGCACCAGTGGAGTTTGCCAGATCGCAACAGGGTCCCCAGTGGCCCCAGGCGCGGTTCTCACGCCATTGGCGAAAATCATGTCCCAGACCATGCCTCCTGGATTTGGGTGTGGTACCTGAAAAGCCTGAAAAATGTGGATTTGATTTAACCCTCATGGATACTCTGATACTGCCCATTTATGACCAATTTAGTAATGGGGAAAATGATGATCAGGCATGGGATTTAGGGCAACCATATTTGCAGACACATCCGTTTACAAGATATTCGTTTCAGATGGCACTTGATTTCCCGGCTTTTCTCAAAGGTCCCACATTTCGGGTATGGGACTTCTGGAACAATCGATGGTTGCGGAGGCAAGATGCTGCTTTCGTGAGGAAATGAATATGGCTGTGCTGCTGTGCTTCACTGTAATTCATTTTGAAAATATTTTTGGCACTTGCACTGTTCGAGGACACTCCGAGCTGCCCGAATCGGTGCACTCTCGGTGTCCATCTTCGGTCTTGACCATAGCAGCTTTTCATCATCCCCTGGAATATCCTGGAATTATAAGTGCTTGGTCTTATCAGACCTGAGGTGTGGGTTACAGCACCGGTGCATCTGACGTTCTTGCAGATCCTACAGAGTTTCGGAGGAAGAAGGACCGAGCGTGAGCGTGAGTTCAAGTGGCAATGGATCAGTATTCAAGTAACAGCATTTGTAGGGGATGGAGATACATTTGCATACATTTACATACATTTGCATACATTTATTGCATACATCTACGTATATACATTTATTTAATACATCTACATACATTTCCCAGCTATTTTCATGTTCATCAAGGGTAATTATGTTGGTTTTGCAGTGTCCCCGTCCTCGGTTGCAACTTGTCATAATCTTTTCTTCGAGGCACTCAGCTTGCTGAAGAACATCCACGCCTTCGATGCAGAGGGCAAAGCCAGATTATGTGAAGAGACTTCAGAGGAAGTTCAGGTGGGCATTGGATGTGGCAGATGGTCATTTTGATTTAGTGACATGCGACATGGTGAAACTGAAGCAACCACTCTCAATCCATCAAGCCTCCCAAAGGCAGCACCAGCTTCCGAAAGTCCAGAAGTCCAGCTGCTACTCAGGCGGTTCGCCGTGTATTGCCTCGAGTCCTCAAAGCAGCACGTGCTCAGGTGGTTTGGGGCATCGGACTGTTGAAGATCAACAGATGGCAGCATCGCTTGTTAACGCATCCTATTGTTAGTTTCCAGGAGGTCAGTCCAAGCCCTTAGGTCCAAGCTACATCTGCAAGTATCTCATAATATCTCATATCTATTCTCTTCAGAAAATTCCAGCACTGCCCACCCAATTGGCATGCTGTATTCATGAAGAGACTTTCGAAATCCCTCTTCCGAATTCAGGTGCAGCGCTTTGGATCGTTTGAGTCCTTTTACACTGTTGTCAAATTGCAACTGTAGACATCCATGTTCGTTTTGTGTCCTCCAGACTCACTGGAGTACGTTTTCTTTCTTACGTTAGTGAGCTTTCCAATATATTCCAGTTCATCGTGGCAAGAGCCTGTGTTGGAAGGTTGGCATTCTCCAAGAAGAGATCCAAGACGCCATCAAGCAGCAAGGCCGTCACTGGAGAGCAGTGGATATGGGGATGAGTCAAAAGTCAATGAGTGGATATGGGGTGAACATCCATTTCTATCCCAGCTATTTTTGATGTTCACTGGCTTCATGCAGCTCAACCCAGCTATCATAGCTATCGACGTGCAGGGGAAGCATCCTATACTCAGCAACAAGACCTCGACTCTCTGAAGCGTGCGCGGAAGCGCCTGGAGAGGCGCCTTCTGGCACCAGGAGTGGCAATTCTTTTTGAAAGGGCTATGGGTCAAAATTAAAGACCCATCATAGAACCGCAGATTTTGCTTCATTTCCATATGTATATATAATTATATACATGTATATATATATATATGTATATATATATATATGTATATATGTATATATATATATGTATATATATATATATAATATCTGTATATATATATATATATGTAATTATATATAAATATATGTATATATATATATTTATAGTAGGAAACCATCCCTTTTACCGTAGCTAGCCTGAGACCCCCCAAAGCAATGCGCTGCCTTGCCTTCCTCAGTTGGTCGGACGATGGCTTCCTTCTGGCAGATGTCAACACACCCAATGCCTTTGTGGAACGCTTAGCTTGTGAAGCATTTGGGTAGGTCAAAACTTAATACTCATCATAGAACTGCAGATTTTAGTCTATGTTTAGTATATTAACTATCCAATTTTTTGGGGTACCCAATTCTGACCCACATCCATTTGCTGAGTATTTTTGAATCTGCGAAAAACCCCGCTGGAGCCCCCAGAGATCATCATGTGTCATCATGTGGCCTCCACATTGAGCACAAGGAGGCTTAGATCGTCCAAGATGTTCATTTGGAGCAATTAAACAACTGTACTGACTGGACCCCCAACACTTCGAGCCTCTTTGACTTTACATCAAAGTTCACCAAATGACGCTGACCTTCCTTTCACTTCCAAGGGAAATACAACAGCTACAGCGGTTTGCAGAGTCACTGAGGTGACACCAATGTTGCCCAGGACAATCTTTGTCCATCGTGGAATTTTCAGCAGCTCAGCTCCAACACAGATTTCACATATGGCTATGGATCAATACCTATACATACCATTTTTAGGGGGATGAACATCCATTTACCAGCTATTTTGATGTTCACCAGGGATAGGGTTTTGACCCATCCCCATATGGCCGCTGGACGATTCCCCATCTAGTTCCATGATTTTCCCAGTTAACATACTGACAGCTCTACCTTGCGTTTGAACGAACATAGGATAACCCCAAATCCATTGGTTTATAACGAAAGGTAGCCTAGGCTACTTGAGTTCAATGTACCTTAGTACTGGCGGCTGGGTCTGCCTCCAATCCCTGATTTTTCCTTGTTTAGTCATCGTTTTCCTTTAGGGGGGTGGGCGCCCTCCCCCATTCGATTCCTCCATGGTCCGTGAAATTTCTCTCGAGCTCTTCTCCCACTAGTTGACTCCAACCATTATTTCATGACCAGTTTCGTTTATTTCTCATGTTTCTTTGCGTCGTTGTTCCCATAGCACTCCTTCACAGACGTTGCTGGCTTCACAATTTCTTTACAATTTTGTATTTTCTGTCATATTATTTGTTCGGCAAGCCTCTTCTTCAGTTCCGTTTTTGATTCGATTTCTTTTAATGTCCCGTTGAATTTATCTCCTGCCAACAATTATTTGCACGATTCATCCCGATGATTTTGCAACATTGGCATGCCTACCTTTTCACATTTGATCCGTCTAAGAGTCTAAAATGGCGTTGCATTGGTGCAACGCTTCTCCCGACTTTTTTTGTTTCGCATCAAGTTTTCAAGTAGTTGTTTTTTTTTCTTTTAAACGTTTTTCATTGCGTTCGTGTGTCGCCAATTAGTTACTGCATTTCCCTTAGCGTCCTTTCAGTATGTTCTATGCCCGTTTGGAAACCAAGTCCACCAAACTTGAATTATGTCCACGCCAGATCCGCGCTTTATACAGCACAGGTAGGCTCCCACAATGACGCAGAAGCACAAGCCTAATTCTGCCAGCATGTTCAGCAACTTCTACCCCGCATATGGCCTGTGACAAAAAGCTTATAGAAAACGTATAGAAGGACAACATATGACTGTGAGCGGAAAGACTAGCATGTTTTTGTTACAATGTCGCCCCGTCCGAATTTGCATCTTCATCTTCATCTTCATCTTTTATCTTTTATCTGTTATCTGTTATCTTTTATCTTTTATCTTTTATCTTGATCATCATCATCATCATCATCACCACCAGCACCATCTTCTTCATCATCATCACCACCAGCATCACCACCAGCATCACCACCAGCATCACCACCAGCATCACCACCATCATCACCACCAGCATCACCACCAGCATCACCACCAGCATCACCATCATCATCACCATCCTCCTCCTCATCCTCATGCACATCCTCACCCTCATGCTCCTCCTCCTCCTCCTCCTCCTCATCCTCATCCTCATCCTCATCATCATCGTCGTCGTCGTCGTCATCATCATCATCATCATCGTCATCATCATCATCATCACCACCATCACCATCACCATCACCATCACCACCACCACCACCACCATAATAATAATAAAATAATAATAATAACAATAATAATAACAACAATAACAACCATCATCATCATCATCGTCGTCGTCATCATCATCATCACCACCATCACCATCACCATCACCATCACCACCACCACCACCATAATAATAATAAAATAATAATAATAACAATAATAATAACAACAATAACAACCATCATCATCATCATCGTCGTCGTCGTCGTCATCATCATCATCATCGTCATCATCACCATCATCATCATCACCACCATTTTCATCTTCATTTTGATCATTATCCTCATCTTCATCGCAAGACTGTTGGACACATCACAATACCCACCTTGTGCAAAAGAAACACAAGACATGGCATACTTTGTGCCAGCAAAACACGGCATTGGAAGATGTACATTGCGTAGCGGCGGGTCTCGGGTAACGATTTTTTTTGTCACACTAAATCGGAGAAGATCATTTTGCTCAGGTGTTTCTCGGTGAGTTGAAATGCCATATGCCCACACTGAAACATTCAGAATTGTGCACTTTAGATTGATGAAATACCTCCCTTTCGTCCACCCTATCCATCTCAAGTCCTCATTTTCCCATAAACTGTGGGATTTCCTGGTCATTTGGCGGTGTTTTTGTCCAGGAATACATCGATTGGCCGAGCCAGAGGCCATCAGTGAAACGCCAATGCCAGTGCTAGTGATGGCCAATGAAGAAAATGAGGATTTTTTCAGCCAGAAAAATTGGGATTTTACATGATTTCACCATGTTTCATTGGCTTCAATTGGGATCAATTGGCTTCATTGGGATTGGGATTCCAGCATAACGCAGAAACGTGGGGATTTCATCATTGAACATGTGTCAACTGGTGGCAGGCGCTGCATGCTGGAGCAGAGGTTTTCGTCCTGCAGGATGGTTGGAAAAAGGCCCAAGAACACAGTTGCAGCTTGCGAAGGGCTTGGGGCTTCGCATGCAGATTTTTTCTGGGGAAACTCACCCAAATCTCATGGTTTGTCATCATTATCTCTATTCAATAACCATAAATTGCTATTCAACAACCATAAATTGGGGGTAAATCATGGTAAATCATGGTAAATCATGGTAATTTCTACATGATTTCAGGTCCTGCAGCCATTTTTCGGATGAACGGCACCGGGGCACCGGCCAGGCCAAGCTTGTCTCCGAGAGTCAGGAACAATGGTCGGCTCTCTTGGGAGATTCTCTGGGAGAGGATTCCGAGACCATCACAGTGAAGAAGGAGGCACATCTGGGAATTCCTACCTTTGGTCATTTGTTTCATGTGAATATTGTGAATAAGCCATGAAAGTAGAGTATATACATGATTTTTGAAAAACATCTAGGCATATTTTGGTGGCTAAAAATTGGATTACCAGAGGGTAAACAGTACTATACTACACTCATATACAACCTGTTGTTGATGTTCTCGCTTAACCACTTGTCCTTGGATTTGATCCGATTCAGTTTTTGCAGGATGTGAGAATTCTGCAGACGCGGAACCTGGTGGAGAACGATGAACAGAGCTGGTCTCAATATTTTCAACGACCATTTTGTTTTTTTGATTCCTTTTTCACCTGAATTCTGTTGTGCAACTGCCAAGCAAGTGCATGGCAGTTGAGGCTTGCGATGCTTTTGAGCCATGAACTGGCGCATGCAGTCGACAACCCAGAACTCGTTCGCCAGCACGTTCGCCAGAGCCGCAGAGCCTGCGCGAGGTTCACGACCATGGCTACGAGAGTTTGAACATTTTGACCACGGCCTACTCGTCCAGATGCCCAGAGAAGCGCCCATAGAAGTCCATGTTGATGTCGCCAGCTTTCGCGTCCAACTTCATGTTTTCCAGATTTGGATGTCAATTTGAGGCTGGAGCTTGTGTGGTAGCCTCGGTATTGCGTCGCAGTCATACAGCTCGCTTTTTTCCCTTGGCTTCACGTCATGGAGATTCTATGCTTGACACTCAAAGAAAGGCTTGACCCCGAGAATATGCCAATTGAGATTAGCAAGTGGAAAGGTCCGCATTCTTCATTGCGTCAATACCTTGGGGACACTAGAACACATTCCCCGACTCGCACGGTATATCTGAGTGTGTTTTGCCATGAGTGGGTCGCCCAGTTTCCATCCCATTGGTGTCACAAAGTGAGGTTGCTGAGTGTTTTGGACCCCACTGGCATGCTCGAATTCCTCTTGGAGATTGCTGCTGGCGCCATTGCCAGGCCCTAGAGATGGGCTTCAGAAACGCAAGACCATCATGCACTATATAAAATATATTCCCATTATATATATATATAATAAAATATATATATAATATATATATAATAATATATATATAATAATATATTTATATAATATAATATAATATACTATAATATAATATATTATAATATAATATAATATAATAATGATATAAAATAAAATAATATAATATAATACAATATAATATCATATATATATAATATAATATAATATAATATAATATCATATAATATAATATAATATAATATGATATAATATGATATAATATTATATATATAATATTATATATAATATAATACATATCATACAATCATGTTTTCTGAAAGAGGTATGCCTTTGTCCTACCTTTGGGTCGTTGTGACGAGATGGAGGCACTGGCCCCTTTAATTACGCTCCTTAAAGATGGAGTTGCGCATCAGTTTCTTATTGGCCGACTCCAGGCGGACGCAACAGGCTTGAAGATCTGTGCTTTGGCCGGTTATGATCCTCGTTTGGCCACCAAATTCCTGGACCGCTTCGCTCTCTTCGAGGCTTTGGAAATGTTTGGAACCAGCTTTGTTCACTTTGTTCCCTTGGTCCACGTTGTCGGATCCAGGGCTACACAGGTCCAACGTGGACGAGCACTCACCCTGCCACGGAGGCGGTCTTTCAAAAACTTTCTTGTGCTTTTGATGGTTTGTTTTGGATTGTTTTGGACTATTTTGGCATGTTGGTATCTCCGAGTATCTCCTTTTGGAGCCGTGTTCCCTTGATGTCTTTGATGCTTGAGGCACGCATCAAGGCATTGAAGGATGCGGAGGCAGATGCAGTGGAACGCTTCCAGCAGCACAAGGCATGGGTCAGGGGGAGTGCTGGCTGGCCTTGGCTGGTGTGGCTGCGCCCAGGAGAAGCAGGCGCCCTAGAGCCAGAAGCAGATGGAGGCAGCACATCGCCAAGGAGTAGTAGGGGAAGAAGCCGACACCAGGGCAAGGCAGGGTGTGGGCACATTTCTCGAATTCTCTCACCATACCCAAGATTCGGATGAGTGATTCTGTTGAGCCTGTTTCTGTTCTGCCTGCCCACTTTACCCTCGTTCTTCATGAAGGTCGAGAAAAGTTTTTTTTTTCATTCTTTTGCAGAGAGAACGATCTGTCTTCCAAAGAGCAACATCAATACCTACTGTATGACATCTTGTGATTTTTAAGAACAAATCAGAACAATATTCTCAATTTAATTATACTTGATTTATCTGGTGCTTGCGCCTCACTTCCAAGAAGTGCTTGCCAGGCCAGGATGAGAGCTTGACAGGGGTGGCTTTGTTGGAGGCAATGGTTTGTCGTGGCCGCAGTGGCATTTGGTTTTTGTTCAACGCCTAAAGTCATTCTTCGAGCCAAAGACTGCACTCATCGGACGTGATTGAGGTAGATTCTGAACCTCGCGTACTGCGTCATCGATCCTCATCGCGGTTGCAGGGCCAGCGTGGCCAGCAAAGCTGACCACCACCCGCAGAGACACTTGCCATTCAGCAGCTTCATTGCCTGCACCGATGCAACTGCAGCGGAAAAAATGTGGCGGGATTTGCCGAGGGATCTAAGAGACAGAAACGGGTAGTATATGGTAGTACGGCAAACATTCCAAGGAGCATTGGCTCATTTTTTAAGCCGTAGTGTAGATAAGGGATACCTGACACTGACACCGAGTCTGTTGTTTGAGTTGAAATTGATTGAAACGCTGAGCAAATCATAAATAATCAGTGGGCTTTTGGATAGAATCTGAATCCGAAGCTTTATTGGCTCACCCTTTGCACGGTCCCCTGTGCGAAGGACAGGGCGCAAGTCGAAGATCACAGGCCTTCATAGCCACATGGAGTCATGCCAAGATATGCACCATCTCCATCCATCAGTTGCCTACGTTTGTATGAGTTTATCATAAAGATCATAAAGAGGCTGAGTTTTTCAAGCCTTCCTGCATTGTGGATGATTCATTAACTATTGTAATGTACTTCCTTTGCAAATGGTGGACAGGTCTCATTCGAAGCCTACATGTTGAAAAGGTTTGGAGTTGTTTCAATGTTGTTTCTTTGTTTGTGCAAATATGGAAGGATTCAAGAGCGCTTGCAAAATGGATGTAGTGATGACGAAATTTCTCCATTCCGGTGAGGATTAGCTACTGGTTTGTCTATGCCAGCGAAAGAAGTGTTTCAAGCCGATGACTGCTGCTCGGAGCAAGGATTGGAATCAGACCTCGCATCAGGGTGTTCTTCGTTTCTTCAAATTTCCAGCGTGCAAATGTGCTGCAGTGACATTCCAGTGGATTCGGAATCTCAAGACTTTTCCTCGGTGCTCACTTTGCGTTTTTGTTGGAGCTAAGGAATCATTAAAAGAGGGAACGCCGCGAGAAGTAGGGAACTCTTTAGTTCATGCAGGGACCGCGGCGATTACAACACCACGAGGAGTAGGTCCGATGCTCGCATGAAGACAAACGGTCCAAAGTGATCCATGGGGCCTCGTTGCAAACCACGTAGAGGGGGACCCATCTTTCCCATTTCTTTTGATTGCAGATGATTGTAATTTACTATTTATTATATATATACACACTATATACTGTATCTATACACAGCATGTTCATTACCATCAAAAATATATAATTAGCTCAAAAGATTCTGATATTTGAATATATTCAACAGATTCTCAATACCTTTCTGCCACAGAAATGTTTTGCTCCAGTATCATCCAGGATAGCATTACCTCTTTGCAGCGTTGGCAGGTCTTTTTTTCATTTTTTTCCTCTTCCTACAATTTTTCCTAGTCCCTACTCAAGTCATTTCCGAAATGACTATACTGACTATACACAGATTGAGATCGGGATTCAGCAATGAAACTCCAAGGAGTTAGAGCTCTCTGTCTCTGTTAACGGGCGCTTCTAACGTCGTTTCGAGGAATTTCACACCTCGGGGTCCCAATCCATCTCCACGGGAGCCTCAGCAGCGATGTGGACCTCAGGTGATGTGGGCTTTTTGGTGAGTGCGAAACACATTCAACATATTCAACCACTGAAAATCTCCAAGTTTCAGGAGGAACATCACTGAATCCCAAAAAAACATAAAAAAACATTGCCACATATAGCTGTGCTACTACAATATCAGCAGAAGGGCAACTTTTGATGAACTAGCCAGGGTATCCCAGGCTTCATATTTGAGTGAAAGTTTTGCCTGGACGGTTGTGCCGAGACCCAATCGACATATACCTCAAGCGGGCGACCAAACACCTTCCGCCAAACTGCTGCTCTGGGATTTCTGGTTGCTTGGCGGAAGCATCTACCAGTGTTTCCGTCGGTTAGTTTTGGGTGTGTCCTAAAAGAGCCAGAAAGAGGCAAGTGCAGAGTTTTCATCAAGTGCATGGTGTGAGTTTTCAATGTTTTCAGTTCGTGTCTCTTGGAATCAATTTGGAACCTGTATCTTGCCATGACTTAGGATGAAAAATTGCACATCCAGGCGGAGTCTTGGCAGCGGTTGTTTTAAAGGGACACCCTAGTATCCCTAGTCAAAGACAAGTGGATTCAAACCAATCTATCGCTAGTGTCAAGAGGTCCTATGAGGGTTGGTTCTCCACTGCACTCAGGAAAGCGACCGACCAGGTACGAGGGACTTGCTATACAGAGGTGTGAGTGCAGATGGACATGGGCGCAGCTCGCCACACAAGACAGCGTTGGAAGGTTTGCGTCTTGACATGTCTTGACGTTTTTGTTGTACATACAGAAGACACATCAGAAAGTGGCAAACGAGCTGAGGCAAAGAATATCTACAAAGACGCACTAGGTATGATATCCATGAACGATATCAACAGCCTCAGACAGAGGCACAGCTGATGAGCTTGAGCAACTTGGTTTGGCAACCTGCGAGTTATATGGGTGAAAAGTCCGTGGGTGAAAAGCTTGTGGGTAAAAAGCGTGTGGGTGAAAAGTGTGTGGGTGAAAAGTCTGTGGGTGAAAAGCTTGTGGGTAAAAAATGTGTGGGTAAAAAGTTTGTGGGTGAAAAGTCCGTGGGTGAAAAGCTTGTGGGTAAAAAGCGTGTGGGTGAAAAGTGTGTGGGTGAAAAGTCTGTGGGTGAAAAGCTTGTGGGTAAAAAATGTGTGGGTAAAAAGTTTGTGGGTGAAAGTCTGTGGGTGAAAAGTATATTAGTGAAAAGTCTGTGGGTGAAAAGTCTGTGGGTGATAAGTCTGTGGGTGATAAGTCTGTTGGTGAAAAGTCTGTGGGTGACAAGTCTGTGGGTGAAAAGTCTGTGGGTTAAAAGCCTGTGGGTGTACCGTATATGGGTGAAAGTCTGCGGGTGAAAAGTCTGCGCGTGAAAAGTCTGTGGGTGAAAAGTATATGGGTGCAAAGTCTGTGGGTGAAAAGTATATGGGTGAAAGTCTGTGGGTGAGTAGATTGTGGGTGTAGATGGGATGCTCGCTTTCGTTCTGCTTTTCTCAGGTTTGATGAAAGTGAACCGAGCAGGCAAAAGACAAGCGGAGGTTTCCTAAGTCATGGGTGTATCCCCAAATCATCAAAGTCATTAGAGCGTTCTAGTATTGAAACTCATGGTGACTTGGGGATCCCCCATTTCAATATACCCCCAAATCCAATTTCTTGAGCCAACATGAGGCTTGCGAATGAACCCTTCTGCTTTGCGTCCACCTTCCTTTGGCAAGAAACCGATCATTGCCAATTCGTAGCTTGGTGAAACGCTTTGTTACGATCATTGCCAATTTTTTAGCTTGGTGAAACACTTTGTTTGTTTTTCTGGATTGGACAGGGTTCTCTTCATGTCGTTTCACCCTCAGATACAACATACAGCGCTGATGGACTGTCGCAAACTCCGAAAAAACCAACTGCAGGTTCTACCGAACACGCGGTGCTGGGAGCTTCAAAGAAGCAACTGCAGATTTTTGAGTGTGCAGTGAGACCAGCTTGCAATCAGATTTGTCGTTAGCGGATATTAGCGGTGATGCCATTTGGTGGTCAACTTTCATCAACTTTCCACAATCCAACATCGGCAGATGAAAGCTGTGAAACGGCTGGATTGCATTAGTTAGTTGGATGGCTCGATTCAGTTCCCAAAGGATGCCTTTGCCAAAGGCAAACTTAGCCTCTTTGGACCTGGATATTTTACGAAGCTACGAACCTGCAAAACAAGAAGAACAAGTTGCATGCGTAACCTACTCCCCTCTCAAGTTGATTTTGCACTGCGCATATTTGGTGAACACGGTGACGTCGCACTCTTGCATTTTCCCTGAACGGTTTCCCACCCGGCGGGATGTTTAACGAATCTGACTTTGCAAGACCACCGCAAACTGACATGTAACATGATGTTCTTTAAATCCAGGAGCTGGACACCAATGTATTTTCAACACATTTATTCTTCGCTGTATTATACGTATACATATAACATTTATATAACTACATATTGTGAAGCAGTCAATTTATAGTCAATTTCAACATACGTATTTCAACATGTTTCTTTGTGCGCACCATACATTTCATGTTTGTCATGTTGCGACAATATTAATTTGACAGCAGTGCGTTCCGGCGGCGTGCACGAACATTTGATAACTCATAACAATTTCAAAGACTGTCCGTGTGGTTGTCGGCACTGCTATGGTTGATTATGTAAATGCGATTTGCACGTTCAAAAAAAGAAGAACATACTCGTATTGGGTTGCGGTTCTGCTGCAACTGTTTCAAGCAGTACAGATTTTGAATGTAAACATTGTGCACAGGAACCACATTTTGGCAAACACCAGTTTACGAATCAGGTTTTGCATGTTGTTTAGTTTTTACACCCTGCGGCCATTGCCTTTCAAACAGGAAGCACGGGCTTTGAGAGGTTTCAATTCAATACGTCCTGTAAACATGCCGATTCGCGTGGGTTTTTTGATCGGGAAGGCCCGACTGGTAGGTGAGTTCAGAATGCATTGAATGCATGATGTGTTGCCAATGATTTGAAGGACACCGACCTGGTGGAAGATGCAAAGTACGTGGGAAATGCGTCATTTCTGAAGGACATGCCTGACAAGCTCTTTGACGCCAACATGCTGCATGATTTGCTTTTGTGTGATTTACCAATGCTTCAATTTTGATCAATTTGGTCTAGAGAGTCTAGAACATCATACTTATTTTCCTGGCACTGTACCAAGGTACCGTGTGGACCCTGAGAGTAAGGCCCGTTGTTGGCTTTTGTCGCGGTTTTGAACCAATTGATTCCACGGAATATATGCATGTGTCCGGAGGAATACCTGAAGGATTGCGAAGAGGGCACCAAAGGGTTTGCACATGCCGATGTGTCCCAGCCGGAAATCAATTTCCAGTGCTTTTTGCAAGTGAATTGTGAACGTGCATCAATACATATATGACGTGGTTACGTGGGAATTGTGTTCCGCTTTGTTTGCCCAGGTTGCAATTCCCTGGTTCATGCACAAGCACCACGAAGACATCGAGGCCTCCAATGGTCCATTGGCAGCAACTGCAGCATTCATTTCTCGTGATTTTTTTGTATGTTACAAATCGGTGCAACGGCTCAAGAGTTTGTGTTCAACACTGATGGAATCCAGCTCCAACTGTGGACATCCAGCTTCGAAATTTGCTTACACTGCATGGTGTTGGAATTGTGGATTTTCAGTAAAAAAAACATAAAACCATCAGAAGTCTACAGTCTTTGGGGATTTTTTGTGAAAGAGGGATCGGCGTGTTTTCGATGTCTTCGCGGCTTCGCAACCCTTTTGCTGCGGCTTGGCCAAACATTGCCAACACAATCAACTCATTAGAATCTCTTCCAACAAGGAAAAAGGAAACAAAAGGCTTTGGGAGGAATGAACCTGGGAGCTCCAAATGGCAACTCTGTGGGAGGTGTTGCTCATTCGCAATCTTGGGCACTCCGTTTGTCAAAAGAAGTGTATTGCGGAGAAGCGTCGCTGTCCCAGAAAGTGATGGTACCCTAGGAGTTCCTGAAAGGTATTCTTCAGAGGACTGGTCTGAGCATATTCGCAACTTTCCTTTCTCGGTCATCCTGAAGCGAATCAGATCTCACCTTGCTTTCAATGCCCTTTTTGCGCTTTGCATCCACGTCTTCAACTTTTTTACTGGACTTGTTCGTCCTCCACCCTTAGCACTCCTGAGTGCTTGTTCTACAGCCTTGGGACTTCTACTTGTCTTCCGGACCACAGCAGCGTACGAAAGGTGGTGTGCTGGCTATCGGTGTGTCCGAGAAACCAAGCAGCACTTACAACAGCTGCGACGTCTTGCTCGACTCTGGATGTCTGAAGAAGACTTGGAGTGGATGGATGGGCAGCTGGCAACCTTTCCAGCATATCTTGGCACCTTTTTAGGTGGTGGAGTTGGTGCTCGTGGAAAATCTTGGGCACTTTTGGGCGAAATGGAGAGAGATCCACGTGACATTTTAGTCACTTGCGGAGAAGGCATCTACAAATGTCTTCGGCCTGACTCGCCCACCTCAGCTCTGTATGTTGAGGCGGGAGCTTTGTGGAGAAATTTCATTTGTTCACCATGTAAAATCATGCAACATATCCACTTAATATCACCTTTCAGCCCCAAAAAAAGACCGTTTTGTCAGTGATTTTTGGTCGCAGAACTGGTCGCATTTGGTCGGCCGGAAAAACTGACCTTGGCTCACCAGGATCGGATGCAAGGTCATATCACGGGAGCCTTAAGCAGCATCGAAGAAATGGCGCAGATTGTGACCGTTCCGGTCACGCACTGAGCGCGTCAGTATGCGGCGGCTATGCCGCGTGCTGCCCAGTGAAGATTTGAAAAAAGGGATGTTGAAAAGCAGTGACATACCAGCTGATTAATCAATTTTTGGGATTACCATTATGCTGTATTATTCTGTGTATACTTCATATACTAGTCATACACTGTATTCTAATGTTGGAAACAGCCATCAATGTGATGCGCCAAACAATGCCTGACGCGAGTGTTTTTTTTCTGCTCAGGTCTCACAGGAATATTCCAGACATACATCCCGCTTTCTGTGTCTTGACGAAACAGCGGAAGTTGAAGATATGGAAGTGGAGCTACTGAAAGGTACTGAAAGGTACTGAAAGGTACTGAAAGGTACTGAAAGTTGAGGTGTGTTTTGCTTTCCATTAATTCTACAAATGGTGTAAATAGGCAATGTGTTCCTTCCTCAGACAGCAGCATTTGAAACAATCCTCCTGACATCAAAGCAAATGATATTACTGTTGCTTGCAACGATTTGAGTGTTTTGGGTTTGCGATGTCAGTTGCGTTGTTGCATCCTTTTTTCACCACACAGCTCTGTGAGGACTGTATATGTTTTGATTTTGCCCTTCGCCCTTATCGAGCTTGGGCATTTGATGCCTGTTGCTGTCACTGTGACAGCATGGGCGCTACTATCGATTGAGGACGGACAGTTGCTGGACATGTCTGAAACCATTGCGTTTGTTCAGTCAACATCAAGATTGCAAGACCAGCCAGCTATACAAGTCGTAGATGTGCTTGCGCAAACTGGTTCTGACACAGTGCATCGGAGTCAGATGATGGTGAGCTAAAGCAAGGCTAGTCTAGTTAATCTAGTTGCATCATTGAATTCTTTTGCTATTTGCAGAGGCTTGAAGGTTGTTTGGCCCCTGCTTCTCTCTTGTTCGAGGAAATCCCATCTTTGGATCGGGTCCCATCGGGTCCCATTGTTCATGAGGAGATTGGGCATACCTTGGAGGATCCCTTCAACAGCCCAACTCAGCGGCTCGATCTGACAGCACATATGGCACACATGGCACCTGAATGCACCTGATTTGTTTCTTTATCTTTTGAAACAACAAACAACTGACATCCAGTTTCTGGTTTCTACATTCTACATGTTTTTTTTGGATGGATCACTTGCTGGCTTCTTTGATTCTGCATATCGCCTCCGGATTGAGATTGGGGTCCAAGGCCTTTAAATGTGCAAGCTTATTTGGAGCAGCCCCTGGGATTCGAGCCGCTGATGGAAGCTCAGCGCCCCTTTGAAACCGTACCAGAGGATGATCTCCCACCGTCTTCTGAGATCCCAGAGGCCAATGATGCCACTGATCTCAAGGAGCAAAGGATTGATGATGACTGATCACCAAGACTCCTTGCTTCGTTATGTCGTCAAGAGAGTCTTTGCTGTACAAAGCGAGAGATTTTCCGGAGTTCTGAGGAAGCCTCTACTAGCGCTCGAAACACAGACAAGCGATGTCCCAGCTGAAAAATGATGGGCGATCACAACTTGGCAAAAAACCATGGGATGTGCAGCTGCGTGACCTAACTCTGCAGTGCACTATGAATCCAGGTGGATATGATCTTTCCAGATGAGATTTCGACCCAGCGCCTCTCAGCTCGTTTACTAAACGTGCGTTTGCGCGGCTGTGAGATTGGTGCATTGAATACATTCCAAAATTTTCAAATCCAGATATATCCAGATCATAGATGGAGCTCTTCAATGGATACGGCCTTTTGGCAAAGCGTTTTGTTTTCCTAGTTTCCAGAGGATTAAGGCCAGTTGGAACACAACCGAATTTGTGCGACTTTCCCGAAGCACGCTCTTAAGGTTTGAAGTCAAATGTTTGCAACTTCGTGATCGGATACGATGCTCCTCAGCTAAGTTTGACGATTGAACATCTCAGTCAGATTCTGGGCTTTGTTCCAAGGTGATCAACACCATGTTCGAAAACGAAGAAAGGCGGGAATCCTTGGAATTGTGGTGTCACTTCAAAAAGGTGCAAAGCGTGAGGAGTGAGTCATCCGGAGCACCCAGGCAGAAATCTGTCACCAAAGCTTTCAAGCAGTGTGGGAACATCATGCCAAGCTGGAAAGTGCAGGACTGACACCCGGGAAGACTGTGGGTCATTTCTGCTATCCACCCTGAAAGTCTGAGAGTGTGGGCAGTGTGGGCATCTTGTTGAGGACTTCATCTACATCAAGTCCAAGTACATGAATGCCTGCTTGAAGGCAAGCTGAGAGCAAGTAGCAGCAATGAAAGTTGATAAAAATTCAGGTTTCCTTAGACTCATCCAAGTTACGAATCATTTTTCATGCTGAAATCAATGGTGCTGCTTGGGGGTCCCCCCTTTTTTTGGACCCTGGAAACGAATTGCAATGCCAAGGCGGGAATCCCCATGGCTCCCACCATTTTTGCCTTCAAGGGCAAGCGAACCCCTGCGAAGCTCCTTAAGGAGATCAAGGTGCGGATCAGCTGGTGGAAAAACCATCACTTTTTGCTTGGAGAATCTTGGATAGTTGTTTTGCATGACCCCCCATATACAGGGTGATCTTTAGAGAGGAAACATCAGAAAGCCTGTCTGACTGTGATCCGAGGCAAGGGGCTGGAAAAGCTTCGTCATGAAGCAATCCATGATGGCATTTTCATTGGGATTCTGTGGCTAGGCAGCAGTCAATTTAAACCAGGGGGTGTTCTGGCAGTCACCTTGAACATTTTTTATAAAATTCGAAGTTTTCCCACCTTTTCAATTTTTTGCACGTTGGGAAGCATTTCTTGTACATGACTGACTTTGATAGAAGCAAGCGAGGCAAATTGTCCGTCGAGGAGTGCGAGAAGGACGAAACCAATCTCGAACTGTACTCCTTTGACACACATGATTTGAGTGCTGTGTCCCAGAACATGTGATGCATTGTGACAGGACCCTTCGATTCTGAAGAAGTACTTCAAAGAATACGCTGAGTGTCCTGAGTATGTGGTACAGGCCAGTGTTTCTCAAGGTTTCTGCGTTAACAAGCTGCAGATCACCGGCCGATGTTGCAGGAGTGCATTGATGGCTTTACTCGAAATTGGGAGACTCGCGTTTTCTGGTTCAATGGTGAGTTTCTGCAGCTCGGCCTGCAGAGTTCACAGAGATCTGGACTTGTGGACTTGTTGTTATATGTTGTCATCTTTGCCCAGGTATGCAATTGCCAACAAGGCAGCCGTTTCAACAGAGGACTGCGTGCATGGGACAGCCTTGCAATTGTGACGTGGCCAAAAGTGCCAGAGTTTCTGCTCTTTCCCAGGATGGCACAGAGGTCATTGTCACAGGCCTGCAACAGGCCTTCCGCGACGACAGCAGGCATTTTGTGGGATTTTGTGAGCAGGTGATGACATCCCAGAGGAGTTCCTTGAGAACGCGAAACGGATTGGGAAGGAAGCCCTCAAGGCCGGTGGCCTCCGGTGACCTTTAGGGCCCAGTAAAAACCAGGTTTTTATCGCGTCGGACTGGCAGGTTTTGCCCCAGTTGACAGCTCCTAGTGGAGAGTCCATTCCAATGAGTCCTGACTGAAAATTGGTGCTGCTTAAATTGGACGATTTTGGACGACTTCTGGGACGGTGAACTTCGGAATCTCAGGACCCTGATCCGAACTGATATTGGTTGCTCCGATAGCCAGGTCTTCGATAAGGACGGATGAATGTGACATTCGCATACGTTAGCATACGTTAGCCATATTAGCCTCAGGCGAAGCTGGTGCTTTTCATTTGCTTCCAGGACACGAAGTGGAACCCCAACAGCCGGACCTTCTTTTTGAATGAGATCGAGTGCCCACTGAAACCACTGCCAACTGCTAGACTTCTGACATCTTCTGACATTTTGAAGATGGAAAAAAGCTGGAAGTTTGTTGGTTGAACCAGGTACGGTGGAACCACCTATTTCATCCGACACCTCAAAGAAGATTTTGTGCCAAAGCTCTTGGTCTGCATGGTTTAAGGATGTTTAAGGATGTTTAAGGATGTTTAAGGATGTTTAAGGATGTTTAAGGGCTTGAACAAATGTTGGCTTCACACTGTGGCATAAGTTCTGGCGGGTTTTTCAGGCAGGACTTGGGGAGTGGCTTTGACTCTGTCAGTGGTGTGGTGAAGTTCTGCAGCGTTTTTTTGGTGTTTGTTGCCAAGATGCAGCTTGAAGTCAGGTGGGCTGACTTGTATGCCAACAAAGCCCGTGAGATTGCGGCCCTTCAGAAGGAGGAAGCCATTGAGGAGCCCCAAAAGAAGCGGCCTCGAACAGGCGCTGCAAGGTGTTTTTTCACATTCCAAGGATTCCAAGAGAACTGGAAAGTGTGGAAGATATTGGAAGGTGACCACAAGTTCGTGATCATTTGGGAATCACAAGATACAATATGAATCAATATGATAATGATACAGATGATACAGCAAGATGTTGCATCCACCTGGTTTGTGCAGATGGTGCTTGTGCGCCAATGTTGAATCCACACCACAGGTTGTCTCATCTCAGTTGCTGTTAAGAGTGCTTTTGATATTGTGCCTAGTTGTGGTAACGATTCATTTTTTTTTCTACAATTCGGTTAAAAGCTATGTTTTCCTGTGATGTGGGAGGATGATTTGGCTATGGTATAATTCTATCATAATTTGTCAAATCTAAGGTTGTCTTTGGTTTTGACGAAGATGAAAGTAGACCCCTGTTTGGACAGACCTCGGGATTTGGCAGTCGGAGCTTTCATGATGTGTGAGGCACTATGAAAAAGCCAGCCTCAGCAAAGGCTAGCGCAGCAGGCCGCTCGAAGTGATGCGTGCCTTGTAGCCTTTTCCTTTGCCTGTGGAAATCGTTTTGTGTTTTTTCACGAGAAATTGAATCTCAATCTTCTCAATCTCACTTTGCTCAGAGACATTGACGCTTTTATGGGGTCAAGGAACCTTCGTCCACTGTGGCGCAGGTGCCTGACTTCCCGTGCGTTGACCGAACTCTTGAGCGAAGCATCCAAACGGTCCAGAGAACAACCAGACACCACACACCTCTGACACCTCACCTGACAAAACCAGTTGCGGCTCTTTGTTGTTCGCTGAAAAAAAACTGGCAGATGTTTCCAGTGTCAGTGACTGCTCACAGAACCTCGGAGGACGATTGCAGGATGCTTCCCTTTTGAAGGGGTTGGCAGCATTGCTGCAACGTAGGGCTGTCAGCAGCCCTCGGGTTCACAGGTCCACCTAAGAGACCTAGAACACTTTGCCGAGGGGTTCCATCGGCCAAAGTGCTCTTGACAAAAAGAAATGCCTGCCATTCGCTGATCACTGGCACTGGAGGAGTTTTGCTGTTCATCCGACGATTGATCCGCGAAATTCCGCGAATGTCGCCAGTCTGGCTTGATCAGCTCTGGGATGGTGACAGGAAAATTCTGCCAAGAAAAAGATCTTGAAACATGAACTTCAAGGAGGCATCATTGTCTTGAGTGGATATGACAGTCAGGAAACATACCATGAGATTGATTCGCGCATCAAAAAGAAATAGCGTCCACATATCTGAACTAGTTATAGCAAGTTGCGTAGAAAAGCCTAACATGGACACTGCAAGGTCGTGGTTGCCTCAAAGTGAATTGTATTCATGCCAACTTGGGCAAACAGGACTGCGATTTAGACATGTGGCTCTTTGACAATAGGTGGTTCAGGTCATTATAGGACGGCTAATTTCCCTATTTTATTCCCTTACATTCTTCTCTATGATTCTGCATCAGCGTCATTCCGTGTCTATCATAGTATACGTACAATATATATATACACAATATATTATATAATTATATATATATATATAAATTATTATAATACAGTATAATGAATAACATGTGTATTTATATAATATATACATATACATACACAGAGAGAAAAATATATAAAGTATGAACATGGGAATAATATACAGTTCTGAGGCTTGGAAGCACAAGCTCAGCGTCTATGCCACCAGCTTAGACCGTTGCTGTGTAAGCTGGGGGTTATTCTTATGGCTCCCATACCCTCTGGTAAACTAACAGTTTGCTATGGAAAATCACCATTTTTCATGGGAAAATCCACTATAAATGGGCATTTTCAATAGCTATGCAACAAATTACCAGAGGGTATTCTTATGGGTCCCATAATTGTTGGGCAAACCTGTGAAGGCCCAACATACTGGGCGTTGGCGCCACGCAGCTCCCAGAAAATGCTCGATGGGTGGCGGCTCGCCGAAACCTCAGCGATGGCAGCGACAACAGTGAAATCTTACCAAGATAATAGTGGTATATACTTCATACATACAGTAAATTACAGTAGCCTCTGGTTATTTTTAGCGGTTTGCGAACTGGACAAATCACCACTTTTACAAACGGCAAATCATCATTTTTTGCATGTACACGGGCCATGGCTTGCACAAACTGTTAAACAACCAGAGGCTACTTCCCCACTTTTGGGGGGATGCTATCACGGTGACTAGAGCTGCGCATGTTTTGCTTTTGAGGTGGGACTGGATGTTATCATTTCCTCAACTCGGAGCATGTCATGCACGACCAGCGGCATGCAGCCGGAAGCTCAGCTTTGCAAGCTGCTGGAGAAGGAACCTTTGGTTTTGACTGAAAAACTAGTGGAAAAACCTCCAATTCCAACGGATTCTCATCATTTTGTTGATGATCTTTTTTAGCAATTTGGGGGTATGTCTATGTACTGTAAATCTCCCAATTTTTGCAGAAAGTCAAAGTCAAATCGATGATTTTTGGAGCCGCGAGGCCGCGCAAACGGTGATGTGGAAGCAGAGACGGCAGCTTCAGGTTGGAAGGGATGGCCCACGACATCTAGACATCGGATCCACGGGGAAAGAGTTGACTTGTATAGTTCTATCATGTATTTGTTATGATGTATTCATCGTGTATTTATTATGTATTGAACATACGTATATATTCGTAATATAATCGTAATATAATTGTATATAATTATATATATAGTTATATATGATTATATATAGTTATATATGATTATATATAGTTACAGTATATATGATTATATATAGTTATATAAGATTATATATAGTTATATATGATTACATATAATATAATATATACAATATAATATATATATATATATAGTAATATATATATAATATGATATCTAATATATTTATGATTCATATATAATATATATAGTCTCTCTCTCTCTATATATATATTATAATATACATATAATATATCATAATATACATATTATATATTATATATACACACATAACGACACTGATTCATTTTGTGTTTTGGCCTCTTTCATCTTTATTTTCTGTCTGTGAACTGTAAGACGCTCTTTTTGTCTCCTGCCAGGAAGAAAGTCAGCGCCGCAGCTTGAGACTCTTGGATCACATCACCGACGAGCAGTTGGCGACTGAGAAACAGATATTCTGCTCAACAGGGGGTGTTGCACCAAGATCACAAAATCAAATGGCCAAACTGGTCAAAATGGCTAAAATGGTCAAAATGATCAGAATTAAGTTTATCTCAACTTGTGAAGGTTTCTTGGACGTGTGAATTGACAAATGCGAGCATGGTTCAGCATTCAGCATTCCTTTGCAGGGCTCTTACTACACAGGAGAAGGCGGATGTAGATGTTCAAAAATGGTGAAGTGAGAGAATTCAATCAGAAATCAAGTCATGAAATCTTATGTACTCTGCGTTGTGGCTGATTCTCTGTATTTCTCCATGCAAGCTAATCTTTCACCTGTTCACCGTGTTGGCAGTTGCTTGCTGTACGAACTGGCACCTATGATATCAATGGAAAGGCTTGGCATCTTGCATTTTTGCTGTGTCTTCACAATGCCTTCAGCTCACAAGGAAGCAGGACTCAGATATGATACGGGGTAAATGACTAAAAGCACTGGGGCTGAACATTTAGACTTTTGTCCTTCTTGTACTAATTCATATGATAATATCCTTTTTTTGGGCAACATAATTTTGAAGGTTATTTAAGCTTGTTTGCTTTGACAGTCGCTTCTTTTGCATTGGCTGTTGTTGTGCACAGATCTTTGCGTTGGGAAAGCAAGCCACCGCACCGCCAAAGCAAGCAGCACGTGGCCACTGGCTGACCCAGGCAGGTGATGCTCGTAGTTTTGACAGTGTCCATTGATGCCCATTTAGTTCGGGGATTTCCCAGCCAGGTTCGATTAGAGGCTAGTGGATAGTGGTTGAATTCACACTGGCCTCAGGTGAACGGAAGGACAAGCTCCTACAACATCATCAATGGCATGTCGTGATGGTCCTAGTGTGCTAACAGGGTAATTTGTTGAGTATAGCTATATAGTATAATGGACAAGAATAGAAGAGATGCTCATGGTATCTCACGGTGGGTATAGAGAGCAAAGAAGACAGAGAGCAAGCTAGAGGAATAGGAATATGCAGGTGGGATCAGTTGTAAAGCCAGAAGCCTGCCAGCGGCATATTGCTAGCAAGGAAAACACGTATAAAAACTGAAGAGCGACAGCAGAGAGTTGCAAGTTTGAAGCTTTGGTGCTTTGCAGGAAGGAATCTGTTGTGTTTGCAGGATGCTTTCTGCAATGGAATATATGGAATATATGGAATATATGGAATATATGGAATATATGGAATATATGGAATATATGGAATATATGGAATATATGGAATATATGGAATATGCTCCCAAAGCATCTTCATCTTCCTTGGCATCCGCCACTCCTGGCACTTGTGGCCCTTTTTGCAAAGGTTGAATCCGGCTATCACTCGACACAGAGATGAAGAAACGCGGAGGTCTGCTGCACAAAGCAGCTTTGCAGGGAAGACTCTGTTAAGCCATATGGCTATGGATCAATACCTATTAATACCATTTTTAGTGGCTTATTCACATCCATTTACCAGCTATTTTGGGGTTCACCAGGGGTACAAGGTTTTGACCCATCCCCATATGTGAAGCCAATGTGTTGAAAGACTTTGGGGGAGATTTCTCGGTTGACGCCACCAGGCTGGATGAGACGGTGAAGGCTTCCTTTCCCGCGGGCGATGTTCAACCTTTGCGCTTCAACCTCAGACGACTGGAAATCCTCAGCTGATTTGGCTATGGATCAATACCTATAAAAATACCATTTTTAGTGGGTTATTCACATCCATAAATCCCAGCTATTTTGATGTGAACTACAGGGGTACCAGGTTTTGACCCACTTCCATTTGAAGCAGCAAAAAATATGTGACCTGAGGTGATATTGCTTGCTACGACATCCCTGGCTTCGTCCCAGTTAGGCAGCGGCAACTGCCTGGATTTGTGGAGCGAAGCTACACCTTGCACAGTTCTGAATAGCTGTCCTAGGGTGCGACCGTACAAAGCCCATTTTATGCTATTTTTTCAATATCGTTGATGCGTTGTGATGTCAGTTTTGGTTTTACTCATTGCTCTTCATTTTCATCCCCGTTCTGATTCTGTTTCGGGGTCTTGGATGTCTTGGACATTTTCTTGTAGAGATCCAGACATATCTCTGGAGGATGCGCTATAGAAACCGCCAAACGGCAGATTTCATCGCACCAACAGCACTCCGGCTCTCCTTTAAAAGGAGGCACGGCTGCGGAGCTCGCACCGTAAGGTGGGGCGCTTGGGAAAATTATGTGGCTCAGCAGCTTGCATCAGCTGAGGATCAGCTAAAGAAAAAAAGAACAGACTGATGCCCGGTCATCATCTTTCTATGTCTTTGCACTACTTCGTTTGAAAATTGAAGATCAAAGTGCGGCTTTTGGTATGAGTCAATGCCAGTCACTCTTAGGGCCGTAGGGGTGAACTCAACTCCAGACCTGGGAGCAACGTCAAGTTTCAAGCTGCTGCTATTTTTGGTTCAATAGTTCGATGAAGGTCATATCTGACTAAGAATTCATTGCAGATGCCAAAGGAACAGGTGTCAGGAAATGTCAGGAATTTTGAGGTTTGGCAATGAGGAGCACATGATGCAAGATATGTGTCAATACCTATGGAACCATTAGACTACAGGATGAATCCATTTCCCAGCGACTGTTTGTACAACGAGATATGACATATTGATACGCCGTATCATGGTGAAACGCGTGCGGGAATGCAATGTTTGCGGAGAGGCTGCAACCAAGATCTGCAGCCAGTGCAAGTGTCGGCACTACTGTGGTCAAAAATGTCAACGTCAAGACTGGCGAAGCCACAAGCAGTATTGTGCCAAGTCATCTCCTCGTGGAAAATCTGAAGAAGTTGAGGCATTGAAGAAACTGTGGCTAGGGCCATGTTCTGAGGATGAAGAGTTGCAAAGTGCCTGGAAGGACTTTCTGCAAAAGGCCGGTGGCGATACGATGGACCCAATGAACATGGAAAGTGTGGATCTTGAAAAACTGGAGAAGCTTGTAATGAATGCTATGAAGCAGAGCTTGCCAGAAGAGCTTTCGGACCGGGATGTAGTGGGCTACCCGATGCACGTGGTAAAGCAGCTTGGGCTTCTTCCATCCTTACCACTTCGCCCTGATGAATTTGTGATGTCATACTCGACCTTCGGTCAAATGGACTCAAGCACTGGCCAGCTGTTTTACTGCATCGCCTGCATGTCCAACCGAACGGAACAGGCACGTGCCATCGGATCTTGTACTGGACTTCCCACGGCCAGTGATTGCGAATCGGTGCTGTTTACCGCGATGATCAAGCCGATGAACGGGACTGGTGAGCCGATGCGGCCTTCCCACGTCCTACTTGCAAATCGCTGGGGCGCCAAAACCTATGAGATTCTGCAGCCATTTTTGATGGAGCATGGCATTGATGTGAGGCTCGAAACAGAGGCAGAAGCGAGACGATCTGCTGCACTGAATGATGTCGACCCTAATGGCTTCAATGTTTGAAAAGGTCAAGAGTGGAAGCATTGCATAGCCGAAGATGGTTTGCTTTGGTATTTCTTGAATGAAAGGGGACTCTGTGTCCGCAAGCCCACACAGAGGCATACACAGACAGTTTGAGATAATCAGTACATTGTAATAATAATACATTGTGCATTTGGTAGGAACACTAGTGCAGTCTTCTCTGTCAGTACTGTAGCTGCTTCCTTCTCCCTCTCTTGGCACCTGCCTGCGCGCATGAACCAATCTTCCCAATCCTGACCTGATCTGCTGTTTCGTGTCATTTTCATGTCATTTTCATGTCATTTTCATGTCATTTTCATGTCATTTTCATGTCATTTTCTGCATGCTCATCATGCTCGAGCTTGTGGCCCAAATCCTTTGACTTTGGAGCCCCCGTTGGTGACTTTTCCATGCGGCCTCGCATTTGATGAGCGAACGCCCCAGCAACTTGCTGGAGGCAGGGTCTGCTAGCTGCGCCGCTAAAGCGCGGATGTGATGTCTGAATATGGGTTTGTCTGAAAATAGGGTATATTCCCAATGAAATAGCCATAAAAAATAGGGATAATGATCAGCAAAACCATTGGGTTTAGGGGTACACTATTTTCAGACACACCCATATGGCTGACAGATCTGACAGGTGAGAAACACCTTGCATCATGTACTGCGTCAAGTGGATTCGAATGGGGTGACTTGGCAGCAACACTCAAAGCCAAGCCGCAAAGCCAAGCTACTATGTGTCGATTGCGCGTTGCTGTGCAGGATGGCTACATAGACAAAGACGAGCTCTATTTCGTGTTGGATAGAGTGGGCACGTTCAAAAAAGCCAAGTGGTCTTTGGCTGAGTTCCTTTCCATTTTGTGGCAGAAAATTTGTCGAAGATTCTTCCAGGCAATTTGCATGTTCGCAAATTGTCCAGGTCCAATTTGCAGGAGACACTGGACAAACTACTGGCAGGCTGAGCTCAGCACGGAACTGTGACCGGACGGCTTAAGTTGAAACGGACACGAAACGTCCGCAGGTTTGGACACGAATTCTGATGGCTTCGTCGAGACTTGGCCAAGGTCTGGAAATCATACTGGAAACAGTGCACTACACTGTATATTATAATATATTATATATACAATTATATACAATACACAATATTAATCACAATATAACATAACACATATTTATATATTTTATATGTATATATAATATACAATACATATATCAATATATATATATATATCAATATATATATAATATATATATATAATATAATATAATATATATATATAATATAATTATATATATAGTATATGATACAAAACCATGAAATGTGTCGTTCCTTCGCGCGTCACCAAGGACATACAAGAATTCATCGATTGGGCGATTGGCTTACGAACACAGGGCGTAATTTCTAAAGCGTTTCAACGGATTGGTTTTGTTGGGAAAATCTCAACCGGAAACTATGGGTTTCCTATGGTTTCCTATAAGGTATGGGGGTTTGCCGGTTGCAATTTTCCCAACAAAAGCAATGAATTTTGAGTGTTGATTCAGCAGCTCGAGGTTTAGTGGATCTGTAGGTACTTCTTGACAAGACCGCATGCACTTCGCATTGCCTCCAGATCCAGCATGTGTTCCTTTCTGCGGAGGACGGTGCCCACATTTTGAGTCCCTGGGTCTCGAATTGTCCTGTGCTGGTAATGTGGACCCAAAGCCATAAACCATCCGCAATGGTTGGCCAGAAATGGGACTGAACCCCTCCAGCATTCGAGGTTTATGAGTTTATGGCTGTTTATTTGGGTGAATCCCACATGAATATTAATATCATTAATCATAATTACAGTTTATTGGGTGATCATCATTAATTAATCATTATCATTGGGTTAATCACATTAATCTCATTAATCATTGGGTGATCATTAATTAATCATTATCATTGGGTTAATCACATTAATATCATTAATCATTGGGTGATCATCATTAATTAATCATTATCATTGGGTTAATCACATTAATCTCATTAATCATTGGGTGATCATCATTAATTAATCATTATCATTGGGTTAATCACATTAATATCATTAATCATTGGGTGATCATCATTAATTAATCATTATCATTGGGTTAATCACATTAATATCATTAATCATTGGGTGATCATCATTAATTAATCATTATCATTGGGTTAATCACATTAATCTCATTAATCATTGGGTGATCATCATTATCATTAATCATTATCATTGGGTTAATCACATTAATCTCATTAATCATTGGGTGATCATCATTAATTAATCATTATCATTGGGTTAATCACATTAATCTCATTAATCATTGGGTGATCATCATTAATTAATCATTATCATTGGGTTAATCACATTAATCTCATTAATCATTGGGTGATCATCATTAATTAATCATTATCATTGGGTTAATCACATTAATATCATTAATCATTGGGTGATCATCATTAATCAATCATTATCATTGGGTTAATCACATTAATATCATTAATCATTGGGTGATCATCATTAATTAATCATTATCATTGGGTTAATCACATTAATCTCATTAATCATTGGGTGATCATCATTAATTAATCATTATCATTGGGTTAATCACATTAATCTCATTAATCATTGGGTGATCATCATTATCATTAATCATTATCATTGGGTTAATCACATTAAGGAATATCATTTATCATTAATCATTAGTCATCATTATCATTAATCATCATTAATCATCACTGGGTGATCCATCATCTCCAGCATGTCCCGGTGAACTCATCATTTGGAGAATGGGGCCATGGCGGCCAGGACGAAGCGCGCATGGAACGCATTGCCCTCTTTGAGCTGGAAGCCAAGGCCGGGGTCCAAATGAGAAATTATGGTGAACACATTGAGGTACAACACAAATTTGCCTAGAACATCTTAGAAATGATATTGTCATTCTCATATGGAATTTTGGGTACATAGCCTATTTTAAGTACAAAACGATATCTGTCTACTCTTTGCGGCAACCGATCGATCGGCTGCAGGAAAACAATGACATCCTCGTGCGAGCTGGATTGGGCTCGCAGCCGAGCAATGGAGATAGCACTGTTGACGTTTGTTTAGCGGCTGCGATCAACCCCTGTTGGTTGATGATTTTCGGGAGTTACACTAGCCAATATGTTTGGAATATAACACTACCCAGTGTAATTAGTAATATCTGCTACCTAATAGAATTATTAATAATATCACAAGTCCTTTGCACTTTCCAGCCATGCTTTGCTGCGTTCCCTAACTTTCCTGACCTGGTTGGTCCAAATCTTAAAAGATATCTGTCAACACCCATTCAGACTGCAGGTTTTCGTTTTCAGACACATAAACCCTTAGGGTTTGAAGTCTCAGCGCGCCCTGCAAGATCAGGTTCCTCAAATCATTGTAAGCGGACATGGCTTTGATAAAAATCAGGATTTGATTTGAAGTAATGTAGAGTCTTGCCAAAAGTAGCATGGCGTGGCATGGTCTTGAAGTACAGGTGGTTCTATGTTCTGGTGGAGTAATTGAAATTTCTTGTGTAACTAATGTCTCTGACAATCTATGTTCGTTGGGCCCAAACATGTCATGTTGAGAAGTGACTATGTCACTCCTTTGGTCCATGCTGCAACGATGCAATCAGAATTCACATGATGAACAAACCAATAGCATTGTATATTCTTAACATATCAAACATGTTTAAGTCATGGTAAGCAGAATTAAGCCGAATTAAGTTTAAGTTGAACTTATGTATCAAGTGATGAACCATTGAATTAAGTGGAATTAAATTGAATTAAGTTGAATTAAGCTGAATTAAGCTGAATTAAGCGAAATCTAAGTAAAACTAAGATGGCTTAAGTGGCATTCGCTTGATTTTTGAAGACTGCGTTCTTGTGAAAAAATGCGTTTTCACCCTTCAAACAAACATGCATTCAACTTAATTCTACCTAAAATCAACTTAATTCTACTTAAAATCAACTTAATTCTACTTAAAATCAACTTAATTTTACTTAATCCAACTTAATCCCTTCAAAAGTATTGGAAAACACAGGAAATCAATACATTCTTGCCAGTGCAAAAAAAAACAACTTAATTCTACTTAAAATCAACTTAATTCTACTTAAAACCAACTTAATCATGTTTTTCCAAGAAAACGCTTTCTGGAGGGGTCGTGGTGAGGGGTACCCACAAACATTCTATGACAATCGATGTGGTTGGCACACTCTGATGGTTGATATTTTCTGGATACTTGGATAAGCCGGCGCAACTTCGTGAACGACTTTCCCAAGGTGAATTGATGGATCCCAATCGACTCCTCTTGTCAGTGGGATCTTCATCAACCCAGGCAGGACAGTTTCACATAAGACCTGAAAGCGGACTCCATGATTTCGCATTTTTGGATCTCTGCCCCGGAGGCCTATGATTCCAAAGGTCTTACGCTGTCAGTCCCAACCGGGACGAAGGCTGTTGAGCTGCAAAGCCGTGTGATGTGCTCAGTGTCTTGTGTCTCCACTGACTCCACTGCCATCAGGTGGCGAATGATGGAGCATTGGAAGAACTGATTTCTGCAATCAAAGGAGCAGGCTTTTCATACAAGCAACTTGTCGACATTTATTTCGGCTGCAGTCTTTTCGGCTGCAGCTCACATTCTTCCGATGGATTTCAGGCAGATCATTCTCATCAACTCTATCGGCTACTGTCCCTTGACGGCAGAGCCCTGTTCGGATCCATGTCCTCCTCATGCCGCTACAAAATCCAACGTAACCGTATAATGATCGAAGCAGAGATACTTCTCCCGCCTGCTTGCAGCATTTTTCACTGTCTTTGAGTATCGACCTCCATCTCCATCCTGTCTTGGACTCAGTACTACAGCCATCTGATCCTGTTCTTGTGGATCTGGACGAGCTGGCAAGACGAGCGCCGCATAGTGCAGCTCATCGCTTTAACAGCGCTCTTCGGAAGGCTGCGGTTGCTGCGGTCCTCCAAAAGGGCTGTGCACATCCACAGAGTTTGGCCAGGCATTCCCTGAAGCGTCGATACGCGTGTACAACAGAGCAAAGGACAGCTGTGCGTCTGTGAGGCTGTGCTCTTGTAGCATTCTGATTCAGCTTTCGAACATGTCCCAAAATACCACCCGAAAGAGAAAAAGGGGATGAGCAGCTTACTGTTCAACCATTGAACCATCGACTCAGTGGGGTCCGGGTTGAGCAGGACCCTGGTACAAAACGCTACAAGTTTCCCCAGCTCTTCAATGACTTTAGCTTGTCGTTGACCAAGGCTGTGGCAGTAGCTTCAACAAGAAAGCCTTCAACTGCTCATACCCATATGTATATGTATATAGTTATAGATATAGATATATCATGATATATCTATATAGATAATCAACATAAAATATCTGTACAAACCAATCACTTTTTTGTCAGGGTTGTGGCTTGCCGATGGTAGTATTGGTTGAGACCTCAGTCACAGGGTCACCATGGTCACCATGGATTTCCCCGGTTGCGTGCCATGTTGAAACCGAGGACTTTCACCCTGATGTCATCGTTGACTGGGGTGGAACATCCTACAAGGTCTTCCTGAACGGCAAACGCATCGGAACTGAGGCCACGTCGCGTCAGCGTCGCGTCGCGTCGTTGAAAGAATCGCCGCGGTGTCGCAGTGCAGGTCATGGATGCCAATGCATTTCTCTGTGAGGGTGGCATCTTGCGTAGAGAGCGTCCCTTTGCCTGCAATATTGGATTGGAATGGATTGGATATATAATATATTACTATATTATACTATATTACTGTAACAATTATATACATATATTCCGTTTATGTATTTATTTATGAACATATCAGGGATAGATGCCGTTTTTTGGTTTAGCCAAGTCATGGATTTTGTGGCATCCCATGGCGTAGTCCATGGCGTTTTGCTGAGGTATCCCGCAGGCCATCAAGGAAATTGAGTCGTCTGTGATGGCGCTGCTGGAGAGAGAAGGCCTAGGGACCTTCATGGACAAGAAGGCCATTCGGCTGGTGACCGGGTGACCCCAAAATTGATCAACATGGATGATGATCAATCGGAAAAGCAATGGTTTGGGTTGTATTTTGGGAAACCACCATGCCAATGCTGCCAGGGGCTGAAAAGAGAAGACTTTTAGAGGGTGGATACCTTTGCATGCCTTTTGATGCTCTGATAGTTTGAAGTTTTGAAAGGCTCAACACATGTCAAAGCACCAAACAGCTCCAAAGTCACCTAAAGCTTGCAATCGCGGAGGCCCATATGGCCCATATGGGGGGGGTCCTTGATATGATATTTCAGGCTGCACACCTCAAGACTGCATAGCAGCTGCCCACCAACCAGGTTTTGATCGCTCAAACCGGGAAAGCCCGTGAGTTGGCGTTGAGTACAGAGTGTCAGTGCTAGCTGACCTGTGATATATCTGTGGTGAACGGTACAGACGAACGTACAGGCACTCAGTTGGCTGCTCAAGGAGCAGTTGACTTGGGATTCAGATTTCCAAGCTTGTTTTGGAGCTCTTTTCTCAAAAAGACCTGATTTTGATACAGATACAGACCTTGCGCCTTACATTTGGTTTCTTCACCAAACAAGCTCTCAGTTTTGGAATCAAGTTTAGAGATTCCAAATTTGCAGCTACCATGTTGTGAACTCCCGAAGGGATTCGTGGATGCTGCAGACAAACAGATCAATTCAAGCATGGAGGGTTCAACGTCCCTTTTCTCGAAATTGCTCTGAGATGTTTGTCCAAACATGAGCGCAAGGAGTCACTCGAGACGGAAACATTTGCTGTCACAAGTTCTACTCCCGCGCATCTGGAAGTTTCGAACATTTCCAGTTCTCGCTTGTAGGCCGCCTGACAGACACAGCAGATAGTGTATGATACTCTCAAAATGCGCTGTCCAGTGGCATTGATCTGTTTCTTTTTCTACAAAGGGATGTCATGCCCCAAGGACTTGTTAGCTTGGTGTAGGACGCTTTCAGATCTTTCAGCTGTTGCTGTGCCCCTCGCTATGGCGGTTCCGGCTCCTGAGAGCATCTATGATCCTGAGGTGGTTGCTGATGCTCGGCAGATCCTGTCATCACCTGATCTCGTTGTCTCGTTGTCGTCGCCGACGACCAAGGAACTTCGGCGTCAATTTCAGGAGGCAGATAAAGATGGCTCCGGGGAGATCGATGCAACAGAGGTGGCAAGTGGGTTAACTGGGTGCGTGTTGAAGCGGTTTTTCTTCTTTTTTTGTTTTTTATTGCATCTTTCTGCTGAAGGCCTGTGCAGTATTTGCGCGGAGTTGTGAAGAAGGGGCATCAGTGAGCTGGCAGCAACATGCTCCAACTATGTTAGACTGTTTGAATGCTGCTTCAACGGCTTGCATTTGATTGGAGATGCAAATAGGACATTGTGATTAAAACTTTGACCTTGACAGCCTTGACAGGTTACCCGTTGTTGATCATCATTTTCCCCATCCAATTGCCATGAATGGGGCGTTAAGTCTCCCATTGTCAGACTGAACATGCTAAGGAAGAAGAAATTCGCAAAACGGCTGAACGCTTGCGAAATCAGTTAGACACAGATCGGTCAGGCCAGAGGGCAAAGCAAACACTTGAGTTCATGGATTTAGCACCTTTTTGTGACCATTGGCAGTAGGCAAAACTACGGTTCCGATAGTTGTGTTTGGTCTTCCAATGTGGTCCACCCATGGACTGAAGCGTTTTCAGGTACGATATCCTTTAATGAATATTGCTTTCGCTTTGGCCGTCGCTACCAAATCGAGCACAACCGCAGACGTCGGAATCGTATCTCTTTTGCACTCCTTGATTGACAAAGCCACGACTCAGTGCAGATGGGCATGCACCGCACAACATCACACCTGTACTAGGCAGGATTTGTGTCCGTCTCCACTTTGAGTTTCAATACTCTGAGGCTCAAATTCCAATGTACAGAATTCCACCAATGAAAGCGACAAGCTCAAGAAGGAGTGTTTCTTAACACCGGGTAGCCAGATGAAACTAGTACAGCTTGCATCTGTTAGAATCTGTGAGGAGCGAGAGGAGCTGGAGCGAGAAAGAGAAGCAGTTAGGCAAGTACTTTCCTGTTTGCATTCACCAACTGGAAGAGGTTATAGAATGTTATTGAATGTTATAGAATGTTACACACTATCCATGTTAAATAAATCTAAATACTTATGAAATCTTAAGAAGATTGTGGCAAGTCTCTCGGTAAACCTCACAATACCATGACATACGGTATAATGAAATACCACGAAATAGCATAAAACATATTAAAACACAATGAAACTCATCATGAGCTATCCATGAAATACCAGTCACTGGTGATTGAATTTTGGGTTGATTGCCACTTCAGGCAGGAACGTGAGCGGCTGATGCTGGAGCGAGAGCGTGAAGCCTTACGTCGAGAACGTGAAGAGCTGGAGCGCCAGCGCCAGGCTAGGCCACCTCAAAACCACGAAATCCTCTGGTTATCTGACTATGACTATGACATCTATGACTATTGAACATTGCCCATTTCATGAGGTATGTAAACCATAGTCATACCATTTCATTGATGCTGATAGGTCACCAGCTATGGGCTGGGGAAGAAATGAAGATCCATCTTCCTCCAGCTATTGCTATAAAAAAGGCTTGTGAAAGTGCTGTTGGGTTGCAAAGCCAGTTTATGATCGAAACTCCATGAAACTCCTATTGACCAACTTTTGAACACTGCGAAAAATTGTGAAGCATCTTGTGTTTCATAATGTTTCATACTTGGAAAGACAGCTGCATCTTCACTAGTCACTAGGCAAGCAGCAGATCTGGCCAGTCGCAGGCAAAGCTGCTGCTAATGTCTTTGTGCACTCAAAATGAACCAGCATAAAGTAGTATCCACTCGGAAGTTCTAGTTATTTCTAGTTCTGTGTGAGAGCCTGATAAACCTCATGATGTTTGGAAGCAGAAGACTGTTATGCTGTGTTGAAAGGACATGCTTAGGAACCTTTCATGCAGCTTGTTGGACCAGTCGTGATTCGCTGCCAGGCCTTTTCTGCTGGCACTTTGGTTCGAATTCAAGGCCTGCAGTCTGCTCCCGAACTCAATGGCCGAGAAGCGAAGATCGTGAATTTCGATGAGGCTGACATGTGGCCCTTTGCGGCCCTCGTGCTGTGCTGTATCATGGGGCATCGAGGTGTTGAAGCAAAACAAGAACAAGCCCAGCTAACTCCAGGTGTTTGGATTGAGAGTAATGTCAACCCTGGATTAATAAACCCCTGGTATTGGATTATGACTATTGGAGGAGTACCCCCCTAATTCATAAACCATGCTTTAGTCTCATCCGGGGTTGACATTACACATATTACACAGAGCATTTTGAGTGATGGAGACCATGGGGACCATGGAGACCAGGCCTCCTCCAGATATGTTGTCGAGCTTCCTGAAGGATCAACCAAGAGACTTGGATCCATCATCCAGTGATGATGCAGATCATAGGATCAATTTTGATGCCGAGAATTTGTGGTCATAGATATACAGCTGGATATATACATGTAACATCATGTAACCACTAAGTCACTATAACTATGGTTATGTAATGTTATGATATGTTATGTATATCCAATGTATCAAGACCATCTCGAGACATTTTTGAGCAGTTTGCATAGCAATACTGTACCAGCCGACAATTTCATACAATTTCCAAATAGAGATCATTAATCAGGGTTGTGAACATGGGGTATTTTTCCCAAGTATCAGCCGTTGGAGAGTTCATTCGGTTTCAACAACGGCTGGACTTTGGGGTACCAATTACCAATGGGCAGACAGTTACCCAGTTGTTATTGTTAGTAGATACACATCCATTAATCACAAGTTTTTCAGCCCAGGGATCAGCAGATCTCGCTTAAGGAAGATCAAAGAGATCAACTTGGTGCTGTCTCCTGGAAAGTCAGTGTTCTGAGCTCAGAGTTGATCTGTGGCTGATAGTTGGATTTAGCTTTCACTCATTGGTTTCAAATGGTGAAATGATTGAAATGGGCAACAATCGCTGTCCGGAGTCCGGATGATTATGGATTAATCATGATGAATCTACATCAACCATCATCAAACCATGTTTTTCAACACCCAGGTGCCTCACGCGCGACGATAGGATTCAAGACGATGATCATGGGTACCGTAGGGAGACATTCGAAGCTAGTTGTGGGCAATCTCTACAAGGGGCCTGCCCCCCAGTTGTAAGTTGGTCGATTAATGCCATTCATTAACTATAGTTATATGCATATATACTGTATATATATATATATACACTGTATATATATATATATACACACATAATATAAGTTATATCCCCCGTGAACGTAATAGTTAACCACCTTGTATCAACTTGGCAATTTGTCAAACCAGGTTTGAAAGATTTAGTGCAGCCGCAGAGAGTGCTCGGCGTCAGAGCCTGAAGCGGGGGAACATGCGCATTAAACCTACGGCTTTAATCCTCAAAGATAGGGATTTCTGGTGACATTTCCAGTGAGACTCAGGAAACCGTGATGCATTTTGAGACCATAAAACTGAGGAAACCTCCAACTTGGCTTTGCCAAAGCACAGGTGACGAAGCTGAAGCTGATATCATGTGAAGCTGTCCGGGATCAGATTTGGAAATTTGGCAAGCTGGATGCTTGCAGGTGTGGCTGGCACAATCTGGCTATGAGTGGTGGCACATTCTTATAGGAGTGGCCCTGGTGCCTAACCTGCATTGTGACGTGTATTCGAGAGAGATGAACTGGACAACGTTTGACCGTTTGACTGAAACTTTTCGAGCTTCTCGTAGATGGAGGCGCTTTGATAAACGCTACTTTCATTTTCACACAAAGCACACAGTGCTGTAAGGGTTGCAAAAATTGAACATGGATAAATGCCTAAATCAACAAATAACCCAAGGGCAAATATCCGCGTTTGAACTCGTAGATGAGCTGTGATGTGAATGGATATACTAGAACTCTCCATGGATATCACTTGCATTTTCCCAAGCATGAGCTAGAGAGCGCTGCCAGCCCTACTGGGTGATTGAGGTTGTCCTCCTTGTCGCGTACTGGATGCAGCCCAGCGTGAGGCGCCACACTGACCTGGTCAAATCTGGTCAAGCTGAATCGGACGCGCGAGATCCGAGGCCAAAGCCGTCCAGCCGAAGGGCGGAAAGGGTCTACCGAATCTTGGCACAGTTGGCACAGTTGGCACAGAATCAACGTCTTCAGATGGGTGTGTCTGAAAATAGGCAAAACCCCTAAACCCAATGGTTTTGCTGATCATTATCCCTATTAAATGGCTATTTCATTGGGAATATACCCTATTTTCAGACATACCCAGATGAATTGAGTCTATCAACTGATGAGGTGATGACAGTTACCAGGGCTATGACGACTACGAGGATTATGGCGGCTATGGCAGCTATGGCAGCTAGTCTCAAGTTCTTCAATGTGCTTGTCGAAAGCTTTTGACAGGGACACCTGGGCCTTCTCTTCTGAGATCGATTGTTTGTTCTCTGCGCTTCGGAAAGAAAGCCGCTAGGACTTTGTTGTCAATACATGTTCAACTGTGTTGTGAGTTCTCTAAGGATCAGAAGACAATGTATGTGCTAGCTTCTGTTTTTCTTTCTTACAGTTGCGAGGTTCCTACGGCAATGACTGGGGTATTGACTTTGGCGGCATGCAGATACCTGGATGCCAACAAGTGCTTCATGATCTTCATGTTCCAAACCCGCAAACCTGGCTTTTCTTCAGGTTTGTTTCTGTTTCTGCAGGTTTTTGTTTATCTCAGGAAGTACCTCATCCTGGGTGGCCTTGCTTTTCTTTGTTGGAAAGGAATCATACCTGTCCATCGGATGGACCCTCGGCCGCAGCGTTGAAACGGGTTTCAACAGATCTGAGACATGTATAGAAATATTAGAAATGTGTTAGATGCAGATAGATGATGATAGATGCAGATAGATGCAGAAAACATCAGGACTTCGGCTGCTTAGGATTGGTTTCAGTTGTATATGCTCTGGAACATGCTCCAGTCCAGTGGAATCCTAGGCAGGAGACTGTGCAATCCTGTGCGTTCTGACAATTTCCAGTTCCAGTGTCGCCAGGTGGAGGCCATGGTGGATTCGGTCGCAGAAGACGAAGCATGTTCTTCTAGCCGCCTAGCCGTTTTCAAAACGAGGACAGGAAGAAAGACCTCTCCACCCGTGCGGTATGGAGACCATGTCTGCTTAACGACGAGAAAAGGCCACAAGATACGAACCGCGTATATACTTGTAAGAAGTGTGGTGCAAGCGGTGGCTGATTTGCATCTCTCGCATTTTCGTAGTTTGGAGCCTGAACACTTTGGATCCACTTGCATGTGGGACTTTGCTGCCTCAATGAAACAGGACTTGCAAACATTTGCTTTGCAGCATGAGGCTCATGCATATGTACTTACATAATCTTACATACATAAATACATACTAGTACCACAATGACCGAGCAACATTCTTAATTAATTACCGTGGTTTGGCAGAACTTGCAGCATAAAGACTGGGTTGACAGAAGTTCGGGAAGTAAGATGCCCAAATCATGGTAAGCCGTCGCATCTTTTTGAAATGGTGATCGATAGACTTGCTTAAAAAATGGGTCCGGTATGAAACTTTGATACAGAAAGAGCGGATTTAAAGATGTTATAAAGATATTTAAAGACAGGAAGCACAGGGTTAAACCTGCTGTGGCAGTGCCATGCCGCCACGTTTTGTCATCGAACGTGTCTCTCCGTGGATCCGAGATGGCCACAATGCTTTCGGAGATCTCTGCAGATTTCTGGAGCTGTGCTCAAGATGGTGATGGCTGGCACAGTATTCGTGAAACCGCACCTTGGACATCCTCCATTTTTTGCTGCGGGGAAGGTCGTTTTGCCAGGTATCAGTAGTTCTTGGGCTTTGACATGCTTTGACCATGCCCTTCACAAATGCTGTGCTGAAACCAAAGGGTACAAGCCCAGGCTCGCTATATGATGTATGAGGAGAAGAGACCTTACCTCAGCTGCAATTTCACATGAGCACAGCTAAGTATCCTCGTTATTGGCTTTTGTTGGAGTTGTACATAACAGATTGACTGGGAGTTGTTAAGAAGTCCACTATGGGAATCCGCATCAACCAGAAAGTGACGAGGGTCAACACATCCGGAGAGTTGAGGTCCTGTACGTACATCGCTGCCGCGACTGGCGGGCTTGCTACCCGCCACTGGATCGCAAGCGGGGATCGCACTAGAGCTGAATCAGCCACAATTCCCCTGATCGAGGTCTGGCAGTCCCGTGAAACTGGTCTAACAGATCTTCAGTTGGTGCAAGGGCAGCAGCCTTGTCCCACAGGCCGGTTGTTGTACAGAGACAGTGATTTCATGTGATTTCGCCTGGTGAGAAAAACAGTGACAGGTGAGATCTTCTTCATGTTGCTGGACATCATAGTGGCTCATTCCTCAGATCTCTGTATCCATTGTATCCCATACGGCTGTGCCGCTCATCCACGCTTTCATACGCTTTGCTCGAGGTCAACACAGGAATGATGCGAAATAGCATGAAGGACTTCGACGACAACATTATCGAGCTCCTTGGTATTCCTTGGTGTTTGATCACATTTGTTCTTCATCCTAGTGATCCTAGTGTGGCACAGCTGTTTTCATATCTTTTCATGAAGAAATAGGAGTGGCGATAAATATATACCAGCTGCGATGGGTGGCTGAAAACATGTTTTGTTCATCCAAGTACCAGCGTCATCTTGAAGACCTTGCAAGTCCTTCAGGCTGGTGATTTTTGTGCCTCGATGACTTACTTGTGCTAAACGTAGGGAATGAGGGAATGATCCACAATAACTATCAATAATAGTCCCAGCAACCCCCATTCCCATCCATTCCCTACTAAGCACTAGTAAGATGATGTCGTTGCATGATTTCAGCATTTGCAAGTTCGCTGCAGGTTCGCGTGCCTTCGTTTGAGGCCAGGTATTGGGCAATTGTGGACCTATATATCATTGACCTTACTTGACTATATATATAAGGATATATGATATATATATATTATAAGACTATAGACTATATAGTAATAAGAATAATAATAATAATAACAGTAACAATAATATACGTATATACAATATATATATACATACATACATACATACATACATACATACATACATACATACATACATACATACACATGTTTGATGAAATTCTGCTGCACATGACACAGGCTGCTTTGAGCTCCGGCTGGCCTTTGTTTGGCTTGTCCCACAGCTGCAGTTTCCTTTCTCCGCATTCCATTCGTGCATTCCATGTCCAACAACCGAGGCTCGTGATCCTCCAAGAGGGGCTCTTTAAGCTTGGACGACTGGCAGCACATCAGTCGTTACTTGGCCCTGGAGGAGGATGAAGATGGATGAAGTCAGCCAAAAAAAAGGTTTGTGCTGCCTGGAGGTATAGTCTTGTGCGGCATTGGGGCAGCATGGCTCAGGTTTGCGAGGACTGAATCACGTCCGAAATTGGACACATTCTGCCTGGATTGAAGTCTGGAATGTGGTTCCAGGAAGCGCTTCCTCTGCGTGCAGCACTGCAGAACTGGCTTGAAGCAGATGCTGGCGAGGAACTTTTGAAGCTGGGCGCAATCTCTTATGGTTTGCATGAGATGAAAGAAGATTTGATAAGATTTGTACATCCTGTACTTGAACATGTTTGATGAAAGCCGCGCCTGGAATGAGAGACGTGTCTTTCTCCGGTGTCTTTGAGTCATTGAGGCCACTGCTTCCAATCGGAACTCGCATGTCAGCCACACGACTATGGCGCCGTTTGGTCTCCATGCCCGAGCTCTGTGAAAACGAACCAGGTTCGACAGCAAGTTGTGTTTCTGCAGTATCCACCTTCAAGATTCGTATCCGACATGTCAAGAGAGAAACTGCAGATTTTCACAGTTGAGTACAGACTCGTTCCCTTCATGGATGTGTATCAGTCACAGAAAGAGAGACAGAGAGTAGCGATAGTGACAAGCCACATCCAGTTTTCAGAGTCAAACGGACATTTGGAAAGCATTTGAGCAAGTTTAGGAAAACATGGAAAGCTCGTCATGTCATCGACATTTTGTTTTGGCACCCGGGAACCAATTTTACTTAAAACAGGTCTTTGTATTTTTTCAGATACGCCTGCAGAGGAGCAATTGCCGCGGCCAGAATGGTGGCAAGTGGGCTTTTGCCCGAGCAAGCGCGTTCTTGGAATGCTACAGGCCATGGCCAGATCTGACCGCGTTTTCCTCAAAAAAATGTGGTGATGTTAGCAGGCTGGCAGCAGGCATACAGTCGATTGAAAAGTTCGCCTCTTGGTTCAAAACTGGATGGTTTGGGAGTTAGCAGAGCTGGCTGAAAACACATTCCAGAGACTTGAAAGCTCACTAAGGTTAGATCATGCCCTGGAAGCAATCTCCTGGCACCGTCTTCTTTTTTCAGGCTGGTTTTTTTCAGTACCTGGAGGATCATCCCATCACTTTTTGTGTAACTGGTGAATAATCATGGCAGGTAAGTCCCTTAACCATCCTAACTGGAATTATCCCATATATTCCCATATAATGTATATGAATGTATACAATTGGATTATGACCCCAGTCATGATAATCATGAACCAGTCACTAAGTGGGATGGCCCTCCTGTCTTGGAGTCAGGTTGGCCTCTACTGGCAATTTTGCATCGGCTACAAGAAGCTTATGTCCGAGAGGCCTCGGTTGGAAAAAAACGGTAGGTAGACGTTTTTGAAGTGGGGAATCAACGGTTTCCTGGAGATGCTTTTCTTGTGATAGGGTCCACAAAGAAGCCAGGGTCAGGTCCAGGGTGGCGTAGCTTCGGCCAGGCACTATGTCGTGACGTGGACAGGTATGCCTATGCCATTCCCAGCCTTGCAGAACCTGAAAGTGTTTGGGTTTGTGTTCGCAGAGAAGCTGATGTTGCTCCTTGGATGCAACTCATCACTTCTGGTTGAACAGGAGTCTTATGGTCTTTTGTCTATACTGTTCAGGTTTCAGGGATTTTACGTATTTTCAGTTTCAAACATGCCAGAAAAGAGTTCACCATGGATCGTGGATGTTATCATTTCCTGTTTCCATTCCAAAGGTGGATGAGCGGTGGCGCATGAAGGGATCTTTTCCTGATTGTGGGCACATCGTTCGAGAAGTACGGGAAACTTTGCCGCTTGGCAACATTCAATCGCCCTTCTCCAGCCTGAAATGAGCAACAGTGCAGTTTTAGAAAAAAACTGCGGAATGGAAAAGGGGGCACCTTGCCTTTGAGCACTCCAGATGCCTCTCCCCAAGCATTGAAGAAAATCCGCGCAGTAACCTGGCTGCAGGCCCGAATCTTGCACATTTGTCGATGTAGGCGCCAATCTTGGTGGCTGCACTCTAATGCTGGGCAAGGACGATGGAGGGCAAAAAAATGGTGCGTTTGCCTTCTGCTGTCTCAAAGTTCATGAGAATTCAAGATTTTCAAAATTCATCAAGATTCTTCAAAATTCATCAAGATTCTTCAAGTGGTTTCCCTTCCCCTATATTTCTATCGCCTGACTTTGAGGCGAGGCGAGGCCCGTGGAGATTTTCGTTTCGCTAGCGACAAACATCCCGTGCACTCGGCGGACTCCAGGACAGGCACCCAGTCCTGGCGATTGAAGTGGTGCCAATCCTGGCGAAGCTGCTGAATGCTTCGGTGAAGCGCAACAGCGACTCTGCGACACATTTTGGCATTGAAAGGATGGAACAAAAACCATGGGGGATTTCATGGGATCCATTTCATGGGATCCAAAAGATCCAAACAAAATGGATTTAGATGATTTACAATGATTTTCAGCCTCCAGATTGAATCTGATAAATTGATGGAAAAAGAGATCTGAGACTCGGTGATTTCTCATTGATTTTCCATTGCCATGTTTGAAAAAACCGGGTGTCCATCCAAGTGGATGGTGAAACACCCAGCTGTGTCGGTAACAGGGTTTTGACCCAAAACCATAGAATGGGATGTAACAGGACGTAATGGGATGTAATGGGATGTAATGGGATGTAACAGGGTGTAATGGGATGTAACGGGATGTAGTGGGATGCAGCCAGACATATTTGGGAGGTGTCTCAAACAAAATGAACCCCCAAAACCCCCCAGGGTCTATCATCACTTCCCCGAAGAGGGCAGTCCGGGTGCATCCAACATCGATTTTTTTCGCACCCAAGTTTGATTCTCTAATTTTGCTCATCATCATCATCATCATCATCATCATCATCCCCAGATTCTGAACATCACACCTGGTTGATTTTGTTCGTAGCGTGGTGTCCCTCGTTTCGCCAAAGAAAAATTGCTCCGTCGGAGGCCTAACTTCGCACGTGGAGGTTCTGCAGGTGGCAGTTGGCGCTAGAAATGCTGCGGGAGCATTGCACTGTTCTGCTGGACACAGTGCCATTTGTCACGTTCTACCGAAGCCTGGCTAAGTGAGCCATAAAAAAAACCCTGGTTAATTGATTGCGAAAAAGGGGATTTAATCCTACCTGGTTTACTGGGGATTATGATAACCCATAGTAGGGAAACCTATCAACCAACTAGTATAATGAGATGGGATAGGGGTATTTTTAATGGCTCAAGTGATGGTCATGGATAGCTTGGAATCTGCTGCTGTTGTGGATATTTGTGGATGGGATCTCACTGCCAAGGACAGAGCACAAGACCGAGACAGAAGTTGCAACCGTGCCCTGGCCAAAGGAGATTCAACTGAATTCAACTCTAGGTCCTGTTGCTTTGGACTGGTAGACTTCCAGCTGGGCCCATCTGGGCCCCAGTTCTGCTCGCACCAGATGTCGCTGGACTCCATCCTCGAGATGCGGAAACTATCGCCGTGTGCCATTAAGATAGATGTGGAGGGCTCTGAGTTGGAGGTACTAAAAGGTGGGACGACCGCAGTTTGAAATACCTGCAGTTGAGGATATCAGTTTCTTTATGGGTATAACTCCATGGGATTCCACTCCCCACATGAGTTGGGATATAACAATTAAGTTATATAACCACTCATTAGTCGAACTGCGAAGTAAGATGCTCATGCCTTGGAAGAAGATTCTCAGCAATGAGTCTTTTGCACAGCAGGTGCCCCGGAGACCTTGAGGGAATCTCAACCCAGCCTTTTTCTAGAACTACATCCCTACGAATTGCGGGAGCGCGGAAGCTCGAGTGCCTTTCATTGAAAAGCCAAAAGAACTGGCAAAACTGCGATTGAGGATCCTTCCATTGAGATTCTTGCTGTTTTAGATTTTTCCCTCTCTCCTTAATTACACTTCGCATCAATCATTGCCAAAGTTTTGCTTGAAACTACTAGCATTCTAGCTCGACTCAAAGACCAGTTTTTCTGCGCACTAAGGTGCAGAAGTATTTGACATCGTTATCGAACATGGCTATGACATGTTTGAAAGTCCCTTGACAGCAGCATGGCAGCACTCTTCGATTCCGCTCAAAGTCCAATTTGGAATGATCACACAGGACCTGCCTGCCAGAGCAGCCCTTTGGAGGAACGAGATTTATGGAGAGGGTATCTTGGCAAAGACCTGCCAAGGTCGAAATGCCATTCTGTCAGACTCTTGGAAAGACCACAAATAATCAAGGTTGGGCCACAGAGGCTAAAAACCCAGCGCTGGAGCGCCTGGTTTTAGCCCACAGATGGCTTTGGCCATAGTCCCATAAACGTTAAGCAAAGGATTTCATTTGTTGAAAAACCTTAAGCGCCGGTATTAAGCCAATAAGATGATTTTTGTTTTTTGTTCTTTTTTTTGGCAGAGCTTTGCCAAACGTCAAGCTCAGGGTTTCATCCAAAGCTGGATTTGCAACATGAGAGTTAGTGAACGGCTGGGGTCACTGGTTTTCATCCAGAAACAACTGTTCCAAATAATTCAGCAGCTACCCAGGCAAAGCTTCAGCTCACAGGTTTTCATCCACAAATATTTTTTTTGTCACAGAAACTTGAAGTGCTCACGGCACAAACCCTTAGACCCAAGCAAAGGTTTTCATTCACAAGTTGTTGATGTGCAACTCTGGGGTACCAGAAACGTTAAGCAAAGGATTTTATTGGTTGCAAATTACCATTTTTATTGAAGGTTTTTAGTCCGGGGGTTGAAAACCAGGTTGCCTGTACAAAATGCACACCAGACGGAGATCAAAAATGGATCGGAAGTCAGGAATGGTACCTATGCCAATGTTCGCTGGGTACGTGCTGAACCTCTGCCAAGCATTCGCCTTCCCGTTATCCCGGATCATTGCTCCTGTGAACCTTGCTTCAAGGAAGGGTACACAGGTGCAAGGAAAGTGTTGTGTGTTGCTGAAACATGCGGAGCACGCTATTTAGTTTAATACATAGATAATACATAGATAATACATAGATAATACATAGACATACATGGCATGTTCCAGCTATCAGCAGCATCTCAGGAACAGGAATGTCACCTTCGGCTGCTGCCGTCAAACGGGAGTGTCTTTCTCAGCTGTTCCGACTTGGACGTAGCAGTACGACGTACTAGTAGCTAGAGTGAGCTGTTTAATGGGAACTGCGACATGCTACGACCACAAGGATTCAGCGGGAACTGCCGTTGCTGGGATTTCAATTCAGCCTCTGGCTCATGCAGCTTGTCCGCAAATTGGGATTTAGCATTTGATTAATTATATAATTATCTTCTTTGCCTCCTTTGGTGTAATAGACTTGATCCAAGATGCGTACTCCCTCTACCAGGTTTTGAGCTGCGGCAGGCACAAGTTTGGTTAGGGGAGGGGATGCCCATCGCTGTGTCTGCAGGTACTCTGTACAGGCGCTTCTTGGCCGAATGTCACAAGAAACGGAGAGAGCGCCAGATTTTCAAAAAAATCTGTAAATGTCCATTGAGTTTGATTGAGTCTTGATGAGTTTGCAGTTTTCCATTGCACATCGATGATTCCAGGGATTTGCTTTGTGCTCTTCAGCTCAGGTTGTGGAAAGCAGTTGCATGATGCTCTGCAGCCATCTGATGGGTGGTGGGCAGGCGAACTGACCGGCAACTGGCATATCTTCAGAAAAGGTGCAAGAGTTGGTCGACATCCCAATCTGATGCAGGAAAGTAGGCAGCCACCGAGTCTTTCTTTTGGGGTAAGGCACCATCCAGAAAAAATGTTTCATTCCTAGTATGCAGTGGTTGACAGTTGACAGCAAGAGTTGTTGAGAGGAGAAAGGCATTCATTCCAGTGCATATTGAAAGTCTCATGACATTTCTCTTGCACGTCTTTTTTTACATTCACAACTGCATCTTTGGTGGCTCACTGTAGTTCGGTTCAACCTTAGTTTTGCCGACCATGCTGGCTCCACGCTGAGTTTTTCTTTTGGATTTGAAATCATAGTATTTGTTTGCTTCAACTTACAACAATAAGCCCAACGAATATCCCTAACAGCAACAACCAAAGGAAAAAGTCACTACATATTTGTCGCAATCATGCTTGAGAGCTGGCGTAAGCCTTTGATTGTCTATCCTGTCAGTTCGGCAGTTCAGGAAGTTATTTGCAGCTCTCTTTTTCTCAGTTTTCAAATGCGCTCGTTTGAACACACAGCAGTGGCCCCACACAAAGCTTGAATAGTGAGTCATCATTGGAACAAAATAAACTTTGCTTGGAACCCTGTGCCTGGACACCTTGCTTGCAAATCTGTTCCTGGGAGCTTTGCTTGAGAACCCTTCCTTGGTCACCTTGCTTGGAAACCTGTTCTTGGAAACCTGTTCTTGGGAACCTGTTCCTGGGAACCTGTTCTTGGAACCCTTGTTTGGGAACCTATTCCAGGGAGCCTTGCGTGGGAACATGTTTTCTGCGAACCTTGCTTGGGAACTTTGCTTGGGATTTGTTCTCGGGAACCTTTAGGAACTGTTCCTGGGAACCTAGCTTGGGAAGCTGTTCTTGGGAACCTTTGGGAATTGTTGGGAACCTTGCTTGCGAACCTGTTTCCTGGGAACCTTGCTTGGGAACCCTTGCTTGGGAACCTTGCTTGGGAATCTGTTCTTGGGAACCTTTGGGAATCTTTGGGAACCTATTCCCGGGAACTTGTACTTGGTAACCTTGCTTGGGAACCTCTTCCTGTGAACCTTGCTTGGGGCCCTGTTTCCTGGGAACCTTGCTTGGGAACCTGTTCTTGGGAACCTGTAGGAACCTGTTTCTGAGAACCTTGGTTCTTGGGAACCTTAGGGAATCTGTGGGGGTCTGTCCTTGCCTGGGGACGTGTTCTTGGGAACCTTTGGGAACCTGTTCCTGGGAACCTGTGGAACCTTGCTTTGGGAATCCTTGCTTAAGAATATGTTCCTGACAACCGTGCTTAGAAATCTGTTCTTGGGAACCTTGCTTGGGAACCTGTTCACCTGTTCCTGGGAACCTGTTCTTGGTAACCTTGCTTGGAAACCTGTTCGTTGAAACCTTGCTTGGGAACCTTGCTTGGGAACCTTTGGGGGCTTGCTTGGGAACCTGTTCGTGGCAACCTTGGAAACCTTTTCTTGGAACCATTGCTTGGCAACCTGTTCTTGGAACCCTTGTTTGGGAGCCTTTTCTTGGGAACTTGCTTGGGAACCCTTGCTTGGGAACATGTTCCTGGCAACCTGTTCTTGGGAACCTGTTCCTGGGACCTTTTCTTGATTTTCTTGGTAGCCTTGCTTGGGAACCTGTTCTAGGGAACCTTGCGTGGAGAGCTGTCTTGGGAACCTTGCTTGGGGGCCTTTCTTGGGAACCTGTTCTTGGGATCCTTTAGGAACCTGTTCCTGGGAACCTTGCTTGGGAAGCTCCTTAGGGCCTTAGGGAATCTGTGGGAAGTTGCCGGACACCCCGCAGACTACCTTGAATGAACCTGTTCCTGGGAACCTTGCTTGATAACTTTGCTTGGGAACCTTGCTTGGGAACCTATTCACCCCGCTTCGCGTGGGGTGGCCGCCCACACCGCAGGTTTATTTCGGTCCGTGAGAGGGGCTAAGGGTGGTTTTCCCCCGTGGGGGCTCCCCAAGCTAAACATTTTCACTTTCCCCCCCCGTGGGGGCTCCCCAAGCTAGGGAATTTTCACTTTTCCCCCCCGTGGGGGCTCCCCAAGCTAGGGAATTTTCACTTTTCCCCCCCTGTGGGGGCTCCCCAACCTAGGGAATTTTCACTTAGGGAATTTCCACTTTTCCCCGCCGTGACAGCTTCCCAAGCTATGGAATTTTCACTTTTCCCTCCCTTGGAGGCTCTCCAAGCTGCGGAATTTCAAATAGCTAGACAACGACGCCTAGATAGTCCCCCAAATCCCGTGTTCTTTGAATGTGTTTCCATGTTTTTGCAATGGTTTCCTTCAAAGCACGGTACTTTACACTTTTGTCGCCATAAAACCGGTCGAAAACATCATGTTCGACAATGCTTCCAATTCCCTTATCTCCCCACCCGTTGAAAATACCGCTATTTACAGTGTTTTCTTCAATTTTTCCATGTGCCAATGCCGGTAGCCAACTCCAACATATATATAAGAAATCCTTCCAAAACATTGTTTTTGACAGTGTTTTTCCAATGTTTCCAGTCAAACAGACGGTAATTTACACGTTTTTTTGCCATAAAGGCAGTAAATCCTTCCAAAACATTGCTTTTGACAGTTTTTTTGTAATGTTTCCAGTCAAGCATACGGTAATTTACACGTTTTTTGCTATAACGTCAGTCCAAAACACTTGTTTTTGCAGTGTTTTCAATGCTCTGGCATCCAAAAACCCTGCAAAATCTTGCTATGTACAATGTTTTTTTCATTTTTGGCCGTTTTTCCATTGCCAGAAAGCTACCAAAATGACCCAAAATTCCATTTCAATACCCTCTTGCGCTCAGACACCCAAAAATCCTCGAAAAATGTCGAAAACACCACCGTATTCTGGTCTCGGTGCGAAACCGTTTTTGGGTCCCCCCCCCAGCTAAAGCTGATATAGCGACTGCTATATTAACAAATGTCATTGAGCATTTAGTGTTGCTGTTTTGCCCCCCAATAAGCACGCCTTCACCGCCAAAGCGGTGTGGGCGGATTTCCTTGGAATCTTGCTTGGGAACCTTGCTTGGGAACTTTCGTTGGGAACCCTTTGGGAACCTTGCTTGGGAACGTTGCTTGGGAACTTTCGTTGGGAGCCTTGCGTGGGGATCCTTTGGGAAGGTTGTTTGGGAACCTTGTTTGGAACCTAGCTTGGGAACTTTGCCCGAGAACCCCGTTCTTGGGAACCTTCGGGAACCTTGCTTGGGAACCTGTTCTTGGACCCCGTGCTTGGGAACCTTTAGGAATCTGTTCGTGGGGAACCAGTTCTTTAAGAATCTTTGGCAACATGTTCCTGGGAACCTTGCTTTGGGATGCTTTGGGAACCTTGCTTGGAAACCTATTTCCTGGGAACCTTGCTTGGAAACCCGTTCTTGGGAACCCGTTCTTGGGAACCCGTTCTTGGGAACCTTGTTCCTGGGAACCCGTTCTTGGGAACCTTGCTTGGGAACCTTGTTCCTGGGAACCTGGGAACTTTGGGAATCCGGATTTTGGTAGCTCAGACCTACTCCGAGACCTTTACTATGGCTGAAGACACCAAGCTTACAGTACGCTGTTGGGGGAAAAATTGATCAATCCTTCATTTTCAATCCGATCTATGGCAATTTGAACGCTGACATTATAGCATTCGCAGCGTCACTCTTTTTGATGGGAATCACGTTGCTGCTTTGCTTTCTCCTTGAACAGTGCAGCAGTGCCAAAAATGATGCTGGCAATTCCCAGGTCTCTTGATCATCAAGGGGGGGGCACTGCCCCCCTCCTCTCATAGCTTCGAACTTGAGCCATTTGGGCAGTCAGCTGCTGAGCCACTGAGAAGCCAAAATGACTTCGTTTTTGTCATCGATTGTGCACAGATGAGGCTTTAAACTTTACCTTACTTTCCTACTACAGGTTGAAGGCAGATGTGTACCTTCTTGGCCAAGAGCTTCACGTCTCGTGCAGGCGCGTGTTTTTCCAGTTCCACAAAGATGCTCTGGAACCTTCGATTTAAAACCAGTTTGTCTGGTGCAGGTTTGCATAGTTTGAGGCGCTCCAAGTGCTGGGCTTATGCATTGTCCTTTCAGGTGCCATCAGTATCCTTTTAGCTCCCTCCAGAATGTCATGACGATTGGACCTGTATACCTTCTTTTCTCTCGGATCCCTCGCCCGATCTTGATAATTGTGATTGTGATGGATCATCCTAAGCTTGCTAGATGATCTAAATTGTCTCGTTTCTTTCTTGATTTATTTTTAACGATTTCCCTTTCGGTTCGAGGTTGCCTTCTGCATCCTTTGCATCAGTTGTGCAAGAGCCGCGCCGTGATGACTTGCATGCCTCTTGGCAGCAGCAAACGATCCATTTCAGTTGGCGAAGCAAATCAGCTCAGAATGGCTTGAAGTTTGTTTGTCACACAACAATCAGCAATCAGACCCTGATTTTTGAAGATTTGTGGTTATCGTCATTGTGTCTGCAAGACTTACAGAAAGTTGTTTGGTGTCATGTAGGTCTCTTACAAGTGGTATGTGTACCTTTTGTTATTTTTGTTGGTGCCCAGCAACTTTTGTGGTGAACTCGGAGCTTGGTCAATGGTGACCTCAAGGTGAATCCAGCGGCAAGCTCGCCCGCCGCAAAATCGCTGAAGCTCTACTGGAAGCTCGCCAAGGCTGGCTCTGATTTTCCAACATATTTGGGGGTAGTCTCTTTTCAGACAGTCCGAAGATGGCTTATGGGATCTTTAGGGTGTCTCCAGAAATTGTCGCTCCATCAATGATGCTAGCTATCTCAGTATGGAAATAGATGACCGCGTTATATGCTGGACCCCACGGTGTTTGGAGCACCGGGTTAGCCTGCTACAGGGCAAATTGACTCTATGGGTTTCCTTGTCCGTCTGAGCCCTATCCTGCTCACTTGCACGCGTTGTTTTGTCGTTTTCTCCTGTTTCGATCGATGTGATGTTCAGCAGCTGAAACACCAGATCTTTCCATGCTGGCTGTTTGGCTTAAGACTTGCTGTGAGCATGGCATGTGGCCATGCAGAATTTGAAGCCCCTCGAAGAGGGTTGCAATGGTTGCGCTTGTGGTTCTGGCTCCTGCCCTTGTACCTTGGCCAACATCGGTTGCTGCTGCTGATATTCATCACAAGAACGAATCGATTCAATGGCTTTTCCACCAGTTCTCTGGGATGACTAAGCCCTGATGAATGGATTTTGATGCTTTGAAGATGGGTGGCTCAACCGTGCTCAAACGTTAAAAATTGGGAAAGTTAGATCAGGACGGGTTTGAATGTCTCTGTTCCCAGAGTAAGGCTGGAGGCTACATCATGCCCAAATCTTGAAGCAACACCAGACACTCGCTTCTACGATGAGGAGGCGGGGCTGCAGGGCTGCAGGGCTGCAGGGCTAGGGTAACAAAGTAATATTGCTAAACAAAGAAGCAATAAGAAGCACCGTGTCAACGTGGCACTTGGTCAAAGCCTTGCACACTTTGCTGTTTGTTCCCCAGGCTCAGGTTGCAAGGAGCACGGCTGGACTTCTGAGCATCATCCGGGAGGACATCACGCCCCGACAGCTACTCGAGATCCTCAATGTGAACCTGCGACAGTCAAATCGGATTTTTGGTGCTGCTATTGCCTTTGAGCCCGACTCCTATCCATGGATCAATGGAAGTCTCTCTCCCTCCTTCCCTGAACTCGGTGAGGGAGTACCCAGTTACTCTGGAGATTACACTTGGACAGGTGCCACTGCACCCAACACTCTTGCACCTCAAGAGGTATGGCAAGGTGAAAAGCGAGTGCTGTACTCGCCCTATGTTGCAAGGGGTGGTATTTCCATGGATTTAGCCGATTCTTACAATTATTTTGCCAATGGCACCGAATGGTATCATGATGCTCGCACCCGATTTCTCAACGAGGAACTCCTTTTTTTGGAAGGGGTTTGGGGATCACCATATTTCGATGCGGGGGCCGGTGAAATTTGCATGATCACCTATTCAGTCCCATTCACTCGCCTCATTCCAGTTCCTCAAGTTCCGGTTCCTGACTGGTTAGATACCTCACTCTATGGGCTTTCTGTGAATCGAGGGAGGCAAACGAACAGTGGCGTTCGTTATTTTTGGGGCATCGCCACCGTAGACATTGATCTCAGCATCGTGAGCTTCACCTGTGATCCCGACAAAGGCGCCGAGCCAGGATCCTTCTTCAACAATAAGACGGGAAGATGCGAACAGTGTCCTGTTGGGAGCAGATTGCTTGACAATATTTGCATCTCATGCTATGAATACGAATATTCCACGGAAGACAGGTCAGATTGCTTGCTGAATGAGCTGTACGTGCTGTATGGTTTTGTTTTTCATTTGTGGCTGGCCATCGTTGTTCTGCCTGCTGGCTTAAAGCTGCAAAGGCGTTTCTATGTTTTCGGAGTGAAGCATGATGGTGAGACTGGAGGATTCATTCTGCAGCTATGCAACAAGCATGGCATCCATGTAAGTTCTTCCAGACAGAAGAAATCCTTTCCACGAATCTACATGTAGCCTGGATTCGCTGAGTGATCTTTGATACTCCCATTGATTTATCACGATTGGGGAATCTCCTGGATATACGGTGTATATTAAGAATAGTATTAATTAATAATATATATATATATAATAATACAGTATATAAATGTATATAATATAATGTGTATATATATATATATATGTACTATGTAACATAATATATATATATGGTGGAGGGTAGAAGCGACATAGCACTTGTCGTATATTTATTTATTTATTCATTTATTGCTTCAATTTTATTTATTCATTATTTATTTATTTTTTTAATTTTACCTTATTTAATTTCGTGTTTTAATCTATTTATTTGTTTATTTTTCGAAATATATTTATCACTATTATTATTGTCTAAACTTGTCATTATAATGATATATGCATTTTTGGCATATCTTCTATGCCCCCAAAAGAACGCAGTGGACTAAGGTACGGCACTGGTCACGAGGTTTTGGACAATCCTCGAGATACAGTTCATTTCCGAGTCTATTCAGAGGATCAGCTACAGCTTTTGTGGATCCCAAAGACTCCAGGCGACATATGCAACCCAAAGTCTCCAACAGCCACGTTCCAAGAGCCTTGGGATGATAAAGACAAAGGACCATTCATGAATTTGACTGAGTTCACCAAGGTTTCAGGATATGTCAGATTTGGAGTGTTCTGGGAGCTGATGCATATCACAATGTGCCGCGTTCCCATTCTGATGTGGCTGGCACCTCCCTTCGGATTTACTTTAGGTACTGTGATCCTTTGGAGAATAGAGGCTTTTCAAAATGGCAATGGCGCACTGGCAAGCATCTTAAGTACACTTTTTGCAATCTTGTTTTGGGGGTCCTTCATCGTGACTACTCGCTGTTTTTGGCAGCAAACCGCTACATACAAGCAGAACCAGAGACACCAGCTTCTCAATGAACGAGCACTCATCGAGATGTTGGAGCAGTCCTGTTGGGCAAAAGACCATGAAGAACAGCATAAGGCGACAATTTTTGGGGTAAAAAAATCTGATTTGAAGTCAGTATATAATGTTTTGCTACAAACGCATTTTAGGGTATTTTAAATAGACACATCATTTGGGCTACACACAATTACAGACGCGATTCAGTGTTCAGGCTCGCACGGAACTACTCAAGCTTGGCCGAGAAGAACACGACATCAAAGACCTGACTGACACGATTCAAAAGAAACAAAGCCAAGAAGCTGGAGTAAGCGTTGCCTACCTTCGATCTGAAGAATTCCTGAAGGAAGTCGAGCATCGCTGCAAGCCGGATGATCCCAAAAACTTTGATCCCACTTTTTACACCTTGAAGGAGGCCTTCTTTTTCAGTACAGATAGTAATGATGATCCAATGCCACTTGGAAAGGACCGCATCTGCCCAAGAGATGGAAGATATGGTTGTGCATTGGTGGATACTCTTTCTCCAAGATACAGGCGAAAAGCCACACACTATTTGTCTTGGACCTGGAAATACAAACTCAGCCTCGTCCAAGACGCTCTTCAGTGCCTGCTGGAGGAATTGAACCTGACCTCAGATGATGTTTTCTTGTATATGTGTTTCTTCGTGAACAATCAGTATCGCATTCTTTTTGAAAAGGATGGTGTTGGCAGCTCAAATTTGGAACATGTTTTTGAAAGTACTCTAAATCGAATTGGGCACATGGTGGCCATTTTGGATGACTGGTACGCCCCCGTGTACTTGACCAGAATCTGGACAATCTTTGAGCAATTCACTGCAATCAAATTGGGAAATGTGAAAGTCACCATGGTGCTCCCACAACAGCAAAATCACAGTTTGGTTGAGCAGATCAGAGAAGGCGAGGATGGAATCCGTCATGTGACTCAGTGCCTCTGCAAGTTTCAGTCCAAACATGCCACAGCATTCTCTCCGGAAGATGAGGAGAATGTTAAGAAACTCATTAGGCCCACGATCGGCTTTAGAGAGGTGGATAGGAGGATTGAACAGTTCATGCTTGCCTGGGTTAGCCATGTCGTGCAGGAGCAACTTGATCTGAAATGGTGAGAGAAAGGGAACTCGGGTTGCAACTTCTTTTTTTACTCTTTAAAGAATGAGCAAAGTCATTCATCATACATCCCAATTAATGACATTATAATAATATCCGATTATATCCCCATTGTATCACCTCTTGGATCGTGTCCAGTTTGCAAAGATTGGAATTTTCTTATGGTGCTTATCTAGTGCTGAACCACAGCTTTGCTAAGATTGAACTGCTGGCGTCCTAATTCAAACTGTCAAATGACGCCTGATGAGATCATGTCCCATACCCTGCACCAGATGGCTTCGCACAATTCTAACCATGAATTGGTTGCAATATGTTGCAATGCTAGACTAAGCAGGGTTTGAGTGCTCGCCAAAGCACAGATTCCGTTTTCGGCAAGCCCGGCTTGCCAAGGTATATGAAGAGTTTGATGATCTACGTGTCAGGAGGGGACAACAATAGCCAGTTCTTCAAGTCAGAAAGATTTGGAAACATCGAAGCAAATCCAGAGGATCAGCATGAAGCTGCGAGACAAGCTGCCTCTGATGTCAGTGATCCAAAGTCCTCAGAGGTTCTACTTGATGTATTTTCACTTTGAGGGCTGGCTTTGATCGCAGGCTGAGAACGCGCAGCACGATTTTTCTTGCAGTGACACTGCTGTGAAATAGTGGTGCCACAGATGCATGTTTTTTTGGCTGAGCAGTGTAGTAGGGTCACAGGTGCCACAAACTTTTGATCCAAGTTCCGCAAGAGACAACCAGTCCCAACAGTGGCACCATGTGGCCTCACTGCAGTCACGTTTCACCGGCTCTGCTCGACTGGAAACCATGTCTTGAGGTTTTCAGGGCCAGTACAGAAGCTTGCGATCTGCAACAGATTGCGCCTGCAACAGCGATTTGCAGGTGATACTTTGGATTTTCGTGTTTGAAGCACCATTTTCAATGGGTAAATCCACTATAAATCACCATTTTCAATGGGTAAATCCACTATAAATCACCATTTTCAATGGGTAAATCCACTATAAATCACCATTTTCAATGGGTAAATCAACTATAAATCACCATTTTCAATGGGTAAATCCACTATAAATCACCATTTTCAATGGGCAGATCAGCTTTTTGGAAAGGATTGGGACGACTGTGGGGAAAGTGCAGCTGACCTCTGAGGCCATGCCGGGCTACTTTCTGGCACTACCTGGATTCGTTGATCCAACAGTGGCCATCGCTTTGTTCCGTGCCCAGGAGGTTTGAGGAGGTTTGAGCACCGATGTGGGTATGGGTCAATACCTATAGATACATTTTTAGTGGGATGAAACATCCATTTACCAGCTATTTTGGGGTTCACTAGGTACCAGGGTTTTGACCCATCCCCATGTTTGTAAGAAACAAATCTCAAATGTTACACCCCAGCAAGTCAATGAGTCAAGGAGCATGATGGAAGATAGGCTGCATTCTTTGGGAATCAAACATGGCAATGGATCCCTCATTTCTAGATGATTTTCCCATGAATATCTTCATTTAGTTCAAGATGTTCAAGGATTTCCCAGCCATGTTTGATTGGCGATTTTGATCCTTGGGGTCCTTTGGCCACTCAGAGTGCCCAGGTTCACGGGGAGTTTCTTGACCTCCTCTTCCGCTCAGACCATCAATCAAATGATTGAGGCCGACTGTGGACTCCCGTGGACCTTGGGCTGTGGTTGAATGTGTCGCTAAGTGAAATCCACATCAAGAAAGACGGGAGTTCACGAAGCGAATGTCGAATTTCTCTGAATTTTCCATGAAATCATCAAGTCTGGCTTGCCTCTTATCTTTATTTATCTTCTCATTGATAAGTTTCCTGCCATCGCTGAGATCCTGTACTTCGATGACTTCAGGTGAAGCGTGATGCTAAGATGAAGCGAACTGCCATGCGGCCTCTTCCGTCATGAACTCAGGGGCAGTGAGTTGTGACATGCTGTGACTATGGCACTATGGTTTAGGATTAGCTGCACACACCAATATGATCCAATATGGATGGTTTAGTCCTAACACATACAAAAATGATCAAACATGGATTCTTGGTTTCATTGCCACACCATTGTGGAGCCATATGGAGCCATACACATCCATCCACAATTTCCTTCTTTGTCGACGGAGCTTCAGTCATACCACTGTGAGTCCACCGTGGCAGGTCAGGGCTATTGACCCTTCCAGAGGCGGCTTGTCAGGAGCTAAGCCAGCTGGCTTGAAGTCAAAATCTCTGCCATATTTGCCACTGGATCCACTGGACCCCGCATCTTGTGAGGCTTCGCCGCTGGATCTGGCGCTCTTGGCTTGGGCATCCTTGCTGCTGAGAGCTCAGGAGTGATCAACTGCAGCAGTGATCAAGCGCCGAATCAATGAATGACATGAACATAACAGAACCCTTCAATAAATCAACGTTTCAACATGTGATAGGCATGTGAATATTGTGAATGTGGCAAGAGAAGGTGCGGGAAAACCAGCTACAATTTGCTCAGGTAGGCACTACAGCACCCACTGCTGCGGTTGCTGCGCTGACTATGGCACGACCCTTACGCTGCTGTTTGGGCATGTGAGGTGTGTGTGTGTGTATCACACAATTACAGCGACATATGGACCGAATATTTTTGCAGGTGCCAAAATTTCGCAGACAAAAAATCTGTTTATCCTGAGGCTACATATGCTGCAGTGTATACACCTATGAAGGCTCCGTCTACTGCACGAAGTGTAAATTCTCGTGCAGGGTCTAAGTAATCAGTGTACTGCCCCCATGCTCGCAGGTGCGCAGCCCTTACAACACCCATGTTGGTGCCATAAGTGGGTCTGGGGCTTAAAAAAAAGCCTCCCGCTATCTGATGCAAACTGTCAGCCGCTTTGAGGTCACTACCCACCCTGATGGGTTTCACCGCTGCTTTGGGCACTGGTCTTGCAGCCTATGCCCTCAGCTGTCCAACCAAGCTCTGCCAGAAAAGGTTCGATGATTCCGAGATATTCCGAGTTTCATGACGTGCACGTCGCTGTGAAAAGTTTTGAGGTCTCGCCTTGGTTCCCACACGCGGTGTGGATCTTCGGGACCACCATTGGATGATCACTGTGTGGGACATGTGGGACATGTGGAGATGTCAAGCCACGCCAGGATGCAAACATTGTGGCAGATGCCTCATTTCTACGCTCTGGCATGGATGGGCACTTAGATCGCTTAGATCAAAGAGTGATGTCCTGCAAGGAATCGAGGAATCCCAGCGCTGTTTGTATAGGTTGCATCGGGCCGACTACCTTCAGGGTGGATACAAAATGCGACTTGGAAAGCATACAATTGAGTTGGTGATAGTAGGTGAAATTGCTTGCTTATATGCGCATTTTGATGTAGCGGAAAATGATGGAACATGTTATCCCCAGGTTTCCGCTCACGGACGCTACAGGCGGCATGCTGTAACTGTCCTTTTGGTATGTCGCAGTTCCAAAGTTTTTCACAGCACCTGGCGATGCGCCAGCAGTTTGACAAGTCGTGGCGTAGGTGCCGAAACGGCTGCAATGTCAAAGCCGTACCTGGCAGCGCTCTGTGCTTTGCCTTGGGCCATGTCTGCTTGTGGAGCAGCTTCCTGGATGCTTCCAGTTGGAGCAGCGCTTCCCAGCGCCTATTGGTTTTGGACTCAGAGCTGGGAGGCTCATTTCAGGATTTGAAAACCCTGCAGCTCAGGTGGCACACACTTCAGGCTTTTGAGAAAAAACCAGGTGCAACAACTTGTCGTTCTGGGCTGAGATTCTGTTTGCATCAAATCATTCTGAATCCCTTTATTGATCTTTATTGTGAGTTTTGCTCTTGCGGATTTTGTGGGAAGCTGAGGACATTTCTTTCTCGGCTCTTTGTAGGGATCCCAAGGAGGAAGTTAGCACCATTTGCATTTATCTCATTCAGAAGCACGAGCTTGAATGCTGGTGCTTGAATGCTGGTGCTCTGCACAAACGGCCTCGCTCTATCTCATTTGAGGTCATATTTGATCGCTTTGTTAGCGTTGTTCACCGCCTATGCCCGGGTGGAAAAGGTTTCAGACGACTCCATCACGAACAAGGAGCGTAAAAGCATGCGAACGAAAGTCAATCGTACAAAAGGGATATCACAGAGTGGTAGATTGGTCTTCGAAGGTGAAAACGACATACTGTGTGAAGATTGGTCTCACACACATCCTGTGTGAAGCGTGATTTGATTGGCATTTTCTGATAGGATTCGCAAAGCAGTGGCCTTGAGCCTGCCTGGAGGGTTGAGGCCTTTGCTGAAAAAACGGTGAGGCTAGCTGTAACCGAACAAGAACTCAGATTGCAACCTACCCGTGGCACCACAAGAAGATCAATAAGGAAGGCTTGGAAATATGATGTTGTTGCAAGATCTTACAAGTAAACTATAAGAAACTCAGATTTTTTTTGGATAGCTATTGGAAACCCTTAGGTATCGCTATTGCTTACGCACATGGAATGGGAAGCTTTCGCACATGGAATGCCAAGGTCAAGCTGCGCTCATACCTCTTGAATGCATGTCCTCACGAACAGGCACGTGTAGTTTGCACTTGAGATCACGGCAGAGACAAAAGATAGCACAGACGTCCAGATGGTCAATGTATGTCAATGTTCTTTGCCAGGCATGCAAGGAACTTCTTCATACCGCTTGGCAGAATGGTGGTCTAGGACTTATGTCGACATCGATGCCATGCATAAGAGACAGGCGTTGAACAACCTTTGAAAAGCTCAGGTTGCCCAATCGCGAAACCGCCGCTTTAAATGATCAATCGATCTCAAAAAATATGAATACAGGAGGTAACAAAACTATGGAGCACAAATTTAGAAGCAAAAACAATGAAGATACGATTAATTACCATCTCCATTCAATTCTTTGCTAATATCGGTTTGAGGATTTTGTTGAACTCCTATTACTTACAATAATATAATATAATAATATAGATTATCAATAATATAAACCTATATAATAATAATACTACTAATAATAAAACTAATAATAATAATGATATATATATATACTATTTAAATAATATATATATAGATTATCAATAACATAAACCTAATAATGATAATGATATATATATATTATTTGAATAATATATATATATATTATTTAAATAATATGTATATATATGTATATATATATATATACATATTATATTATATATAATATTTTATAATATATATATATGTTTACATAATATATAATATATATATAAATATTATAATATAAATATTATAATATAAATTATATAGATATTATAATATATTATATTATACTATACTATATTATATTATATTATATTATTTATTATAGATATATTATATTATATTATATTATACTATATTATATTATATTATACTATATTATATTATATTATATTATATTATGTTATGTTATATTATATTATATTATGTATTATTTATATTATAATTTGAATTATTTATATTATATTATATTATATTGTATTATATTAGATTATTTTATATTATAGATTAGCTTATATTATATTATATTATATTATATTGTATTATATTGTATTATATTATATTATGTTGTATTATATTGTATTATATTATATATATACACATTATATTGTATTATATCATATGATGAGATATGATATTAGATGATATGATATTATATTATATGATATTATATGTTATGAAATGAAATGAAATTAAATGATATGATATTATATTGTAGTGTATTGTATTGTATTATATTTTATTATATTATATTATATTTTATTATATTATATTATATTATATATTTTTTTAAATATTATTATATATTGTCGAAGGAAATTTAGAAATTAAATTTCCGACGATATGGTTAGATAAAAAGGAAAGATGGGAAGAGATAGAGAAGAGAAAAGAGAAGAAAGAAAATTACAAGAGCGAAAGTCTTAGAAGAAAAAAGATGTAGGTGCGCGAAAAGGTAGGAAAGTTACGAAAGCTTGTTTTTCCAATAATTTGGGGCTGCGGAGGGTTGAAAAGTAGGTTCGCTAAAGCGGCGGGTGCGGAGCCAA
>CAMXCT020000827.1:0-105000 GCA_947184155.2 Cladocopium goreaui
AAGGCAGGCGAGATTACCTCACAAGCCCGCTTCCGGGTCAGCATACGTCGCAAGTTGAGCCTATGTTCCATTCGAGAAATGGCGGTTGATCTAAATTCCTTTATCTGCAAACGGCCATTCTTCGCGAATAAACAATTACAGTTCTGTCAGGTGCGATGGATGACACGCACAAATCATAGAAGTGCACCTGTATACCGCAGGCATTTTGGTTTGGAAAAGTGGCGCGGTTCTCAAGGGTTATGAGCCCAACCAACGAACCCTAAGGCGCTATGATGTCGAGATCCCTTTCGGTGCCTAGCAGCAGCAGGGATCATGCAGCAGCTGATGGAACTGGCACGAACCCGTTCTACAGTGAGCGGCTGCAGCAGGAGATAGCGCTTCATGAAAGAAGGCCAAAGCATCTTCCTGCAGATGATGAAGGGCGAGTTCCGCCAGTGCAAGATGGAAGGCCACCAACTGGGAAGGGTCGTGGCGGGGATGGAACTGGTTTGTTTGCAACACCCCCAAGCCTGGAAAGACCTACAGTGTTTGGCCAGCAACCAACTGGGATGCAATCTCAAGGGGCTATGCCAATGGAAACTCCACCAACGGTTCAACAAACTATGGGAGCTATGCATGGTTCTGAGAGACATGAAGAAGTTGGTATGCATGTGAAAAATGTGGGCAGTGTTCGCCCGGCAGTGGATGAACTGCAGCGAGACCTCGAAGTTGAGCTGGTAGACTTTTTGCGTCAACAGAACGCGCAGCTGATGACGCAGGTGTCTGATTTGAAAACGGCCTTGGAAGCTCGAGGTGATCAAGCTTCTGCAGGTTCGTCACCATGGTCAACCGTGGTGGAAGGTGAATCGTTTGGAAAGCGGTCGGCGATGGGTGCAAAAAGGTGGTCAAGTAGGTCCCCAAGACCAACTAGAAAGCAGGGTCATGGAAGTCCTGTCAAGCTAGCTGGGGATGGGCGTGTGAAAAAAGATGACAAGTTGCAGTGTACCCCCAATGGAACACGAATTCCTGATGGGCCTCCACCAATGGATGATGTTGTTCGCATGCCTTCATGTCCACCACCACCTGTGCCTCCGTTTCCAATTCCGCACACTGCGGATGCTGTGTCTGATATGACGGAAAAGATGGACCTCAAAGCCTATGAAGTCTGCCAGGACGGGCCACTGCGTGGAAGAATGGGTGATCCGGGTTGGAAGCCCACAAATGAAAAGTCTCTCTCACCCCAAGACGCGAAAAGTGCATGGTTGGAGAGAGAGGTGAACTCTTTGAAAAAGGTTTTGGAAAAAGTAGCAACTGATGGAAACAGTTTTGAAATTTCCAAAGCATGGCCATTGAAAGAGGGTCAACAGTTTTGGTCGTCTGGAATGCCACCGATGCCTGTCGAAGCACCGTCACTGGAGCAGCGGCGTTTGTTGCATGGTGAACTTGTTCATGGAGATCGGGCTTCTTTGCAGGGCGCTTCAACACTGCATGGCACTGTGCTTGGTGAACCTCAACTTCAAGCTCGGGCTTTGCATGGCGTTGGGCAGAGTGTGCATGGCGATGGAGCTCTTCATGATCGGGCATTGCATGGTGCTGCGCTTGGCGATGGAGCTCTTCATGGTCGGGCTTTGCATGGCACGGTTCTTGGCGATGGAGCTCTTCAAGGTCGGGCTTTGCATGGCACGGTTCTTGGTGATGGAGCACTTCATGATCGGGCTTTGCATGGGCTACGGCGATCCCTGGGCTTCAAGATCCTCTTCAACAAGGGCATCCTCTTCAAGGAGCACAAGGGCAAGGAACTATGGGTGTTGCACCAATGCCAACATCATGGGAATCTGCTGGTGGAGGTAGTGGCGGAAAGTTGGAGTTGCCAACGTTGCCAAATGGTGCCTCGCCTTTGGAATTTGGAGATTGGCTTTGTCTTTGTGGGCCAATCATGAAAGACCTATCTCATGTCGCTGGAAGATGGTGGGATTCAACGGTGCGGCAAGCACATGCCTTCTACACGGAATGGAAGGGTCTATCTCCTCTTCAGCGAGTTCAACTATGTCCTCGTCTTCCTGATGAACTGATGGTAAGTAGCTTCATCAGAACGGAGCAGAGGGGCGTCACTTTGTTGCTCAAGGCGGTGAGCGAGGAGCAGCAGAAGGAGTTGGTGGTGGATCGAGATTTGACCAGTACGGCAATTTTGTTCCGTCTCTATGTGCGGCATCAACCAGGAGGACCAGGTGAAAAGGCAATCCTCTTGGGGCAATTGACCTCACTGCAAAAGGCATCTACGATGCAGGACTTGGCTTCGTCTCTGAGAACATGGCGGCGATACTTTGCAAGGGCTAGGGAGGTGGATGCAAACTTGCCTGATGGAGTGCTGCTGATAAAAGCACTTGAAGCTGCGGTTGTCCAGATCGCCAAGGAAGATGCCCAAGCAGCGTTCAGGCTTTCCACAAGCCGACAACAACTTGCACTGGATCAACGTCCTACGGAGCAGTCCATTTGGAGCTTCAGTCAGTGTTTGTTGGCTGAGGCAGAAACTTTGAGCTTGCTGAAGTCCTCTTCTACGACGTCTACAAGTGCCAAGCAAATGGATGCCGAAGCATCCAACTCACCTCAAAAGCCAGGCACTCCTGGCAACTATGGCAAGTCTGGCAAAGGAGTGTCAACCCCTATGGCGGAGCAACCATGCAAGTTTTTCAAGAGTGATGGTGGATGCAAGGCTGGCAAAAACTGCAAGTGGTCTCACAGTTGGGACAACATAGAGGACAAAGGTAGTAGATGCTGGATATGCGGCTCCAAGGAGCACAGAAGGACAGAATGCCGTGTCAAGGGTTCTGGAAACAAACCTTCGTCCAATGACTCTGGTTTGGGGGGAGGACGTGGAAATCAAAATGCAGCTGCAGCAAACAACAAAGCGGCTGTCAAGCAAGCTTCAGTTGGAAAAGGTCATGATGGTGGAGTTGCAAGCTCAACAACTGATCAAACCTCTTCTAGTACAAGCGCTGATGGTCCAGGACTGGGTGCTGAGAGTAACTCCCTTGGGACTTCATCTAGTGCAACCTCGGAGGTGGATAAGGGGGGAGCTCCAGCTGCCACTCCTGCGACCACTGAACTGTTGGCAGAAGCCACTCAGTTGCTGAAGTCTTTGCGTATGCCCAACCTGAAGGTGATGCGACTGTCAAACCTGCAGCCTCATGCTCAAATGGTGTTGCTGGACTCTGGTGCAACACATGGTCTACGTCCTGCAGTTTCAGAAGAAGAATGGCAGTCGGGCACAAGAACTCAGGTGATGTTGGCTGATGGTGTCACAGAAAGCCTCCGTTTGAAGCCTGGCACCAAAGTTTTGCTTTCAGATCCTCTCCTTCGGCCTGAAAATACCTCTTGGATCGTTCCAATGGGATGCTTGAACGAGCTCAACTACAAGTTGGTGTGGAAGGACCACATGTGCCATCTCTACACAAAAGCTGGAGAAAAGATTGATGTGGAACTTCACAATGGATGTCCCTACGTTGCTCATGAATTTGGAGCAAAGCTGCTGACGGTGTTGGAACAGCATCAAATTCAACAAGAGCTGAAAAAGATGACCTTGAAGTCTATCTTGACAAGAGGGGCTGCCGGTCTTGGCAACAACATGAGCATTGAAATGGCGATGCTTGTCAAGCTCAAGGAGGTCATGCCGACTTTGCCTGAAGATTTGGCGTTGAAGCTGGTCCCAGATCTTTCAGTGCTCACGGACCCAAACATCGGCTTGAACATTCCATGGAATCGCAGAAAGCGAAAAAGACTCATGATGGCAAAGAATGTGATCATCCACATGTACAGTGGACCTGATGCTTCTTACTGGGAGCGGCGTTTGTCAAATGAGCACACTGAGGTGCTGTGCGTGCACTTGGAAGCCTCAACACCTTCAAATGCTTTGGATGAAACAACCTTTGCGTTTTTGCTTTCCTTGTGCGCCAGCAAACGTGTTAAAGCTCTACTTGGTGGTCCTCCATGCAGAACAACAAGTGCTCTCAGGTTTCAAAAAGATGATGGTCCACCAATTCTTCGAACAGAAGATCACCCATATGGTTTGCCATCATTGACTCCACAACAAGCTGAATTGGTCACCAATGACTCAATTCTGTGGCTTCGGTTGATGCTGATGTACATCCTCTGCGAAGAAGTGCGTCCAAAAGAACAAGCTCAAAGTGCATTTCTTTGTGAACAGCCTCAAGACCCAGCGGAATACCGCAAGAAGGAGGATGTGGATGAGCACCAGTACTTTTCAATGTGGAGAACTCAGGAATGGAAAAGCTTCCAAGAAGCCTACAACGCCAAGCTGATCTCCTTTGATCAAGGGCCTTTTGGACACCCAAAACGAAAGCCAACCACTTTGGCCTTGATCAACATGAATGAGATGATGCAGCTACAAGATGTGCGAGGTCGTGGAGCTGAACCTGAAGTTGCTCCGCTACCAGAACTCAGCGTGAAAGAAAGATGTGCTATGTCAAAAACTTGGGCGGCTTGGGCACCTGGTTTGAAGGCTGCAGTTGCTGAAGCAATCAGCAGATGGATTCGCCGTGAAGCGCCTCCACGTGAAGGACCTGAAGATCATACTGGCGTTGTTTACGCCGATGACGATGTCCGACCTGTTGGTGTCGCTGCAATTGGAAATGTTGCCCTTCAACAATGGAAGCAACACTACATGCAGGACCACATGCCGGCCCGTCGAGATTGCAGCCACTGTGTACGTGCTCAAGGTCGCAGTCGAGCACATCGCCGAGTTTGTCATCCTGAAAGCTTCACTTTGAGCTTGGACATGTCTGGTCGGATGACTGGTGGCAAGGACCAAACTCCTGGTACCAACAAATACTTCTTGGTTGGAGTTTACACATACCCCGTCAACAAAAAGGGGAAACCACTCTTGCTGCGGCCTGACCAAGATGAAGAGGAAGATCACCCATTGCCTGGCCTTGATGACCCTGAACTCTCTGGTGATCCTCAAGAACAACAACCTGGAGATGGTCAACCACCTCAACAACATGTTGAACGAGATCAACAACAAGCGAGCCATGAAGCTCAACATGAACAAGGTCTTCCTGCAGGTGTTGCACAAGATGAACCTGATCCTCTCCAAGAAGAATCGGTTCCTGACCTTGTGGAAGATGAAGACGTGAAGTCAGCCTATGGAATGCACGACACTTGGACGCGTCTCATCAATGAGTCCAAGGATGTCACTGTGCGCAACCTCACTTTTGCAGAGCCCATTGCAGATCGAAATGTGCACAACGTGCTGCCAGCGATCGCCAAGATCTATGCTCGTTTGCGCTCTTTGGGTTGCCCTGTGTACCGAATGCACAGCGACCGTGCACGTGAATTTTTGGCAAAACCTGTCCATCAATGGTGTCTTGACCGTGGAATAGTTCAAACTATGACACCTGGCAGTGCTTTCAAAACAAATGGCAGAGCTGAAAACGAAGTTGGGATGATCAAAAAAGGTGTCCGCACTTTGATCTCTGCTGGAGCATGCCCTTTGGACAGATGGCCTCTTGCGGTGCGACATGTTGGAGAAAGACGTCTCCGCAATCAACTCAACCAAGCAGGCTGGCCAGTTGGAAAACTTTTGAGGTTTGGCTCAAAAGCCTATGCCCTCAAGAAAAGCTGGCAAGATCGCTACGCTCAATGGCGTGATTGCCGAGAAGAAGTTGTGGTGTGGGGCCCCGCTGAAGGATCTTCTATAACCACCACAACATACTATGTCAAAGCAATTGCAACGGAAAGGTGCTTCTACACTGATGATGTGGTGATTCCTGCGGATGATGGCATGAATGCAGCTGTCGATGCTGGTCCCGGGGGAGAAGTTTTGCCATATCTCCCTGAACGTGATGAAAGACAAGCTCAACCGCTTTTTTGTGATGGTGTGCCAGCACGAAGATTGAGATCAAAGACAGCTCCGCCTCCAGCAATTGCCACTATGTCAATGTTGCACATTGAGGGGGAGAAGCGCATCCTTGCAAAGTTTGGCAGTGTGTTTGAGTTTGCGCTGCCGCCTGACAATGAAGTTGCCTCTGAAGGTTCATGGACTTTGGAAACAACGCTTTCTCCAGCACAACAACATCCACCTCAAGAACAACAAGAGGTTCATGATGCTCCGCGACCAGGGCATGATGATGAAAAGGATGGTGATGGGGGGCAAACAGAAACTGATGAAGTTCATGATCAAAAGGAGGAGGAAAGTGATGTGGAGGAGGATTTGGGGGAGGCGCCTAACAGCAGAGACGGTGGCTCAAGCTCTGCGGCCTCAAATGTATCAAAAAATGTTCTGGTTAGAATGTCAAAGATACAAGCCCTCCAAACCATCCACGACAATGTCTCGGACTATATAGCCGAGGAGATCTGCAAGCTTGATGGCACCTTCCCTGAACAAATGTGGTGTCTCCCTGAGCTCAACAAAGCTCTGGTCAAAAAGGTTGAAGTTGAAGAACAAATCCAACTGCTTGCGGATGAAGATCGAGTTGAAGAACAACAACAGCTTACTCATGAGTTTTTGGTCACCAAAACGGTCAGCAACAAAGAGGTTCGTGAAAACCTTGCCGACTGGACTGAATCCATCAAGGCTGAGTACGAGCAGCTTGTCGTCAACAAAAAAGCTGTCAAACCAATGACAAGAACGGAACTCCAAAAAATGGCTGAAGTGCAGAACAAAACTTTGGAGATCCTTCCAGCAAAAATGGTTCACACAAGAAAAGCTGGAACAGGAGCATATCGCTCCAGAGCAGTGGTGTGTGGAAACTACCAGACACCAAATGACGACAACACGTACGCTGGAGGTGCTGATGCAACACAGATCCGAACAATGCTAAGGATCAGTGCTCAGTACAAGTGGAAAGCTGCTTCAACTGACATACGAACGGCGTTCCTCAATGCGCCGAGAAGAGACTCCAGACTCATAGCTATGGAAGTGCCGCATGTGTACAAAATGTTGGGCCTGGCTGGACCTGATGAAGTTTGGCTCATCATGCTTGCAATGTACGGACTCCAGGCTTCACCAAGGGACTGGTGTCTTCACCGTGATGCAGTTTTGCCAACACTGAAATGGACAAGGCAAGGTCCAAAGGTCGCTGACTGGAAGTTTTGAGAAAACAAAAGATGAAAATGTTTGGCGCTTGGAAGAACTGGATGAATCTGGCTTCATCCACTGGAATGGCCTCATGTCGGTGTATGTGGACGACATCTTGGTCACTGGTGAAGAGTTTGCAGTTCATGGCGCTTTACAAGCTCTTTCTGGAGTGTGGACAACGTCTTCTGTGGAGTGGGCTGGTGTTGACAAGCCTCTCAAGTACTGCGGTTTTGAGATTTCTGAAGATGCCAAAGGCGATGGTTTTCATGTCAACCAGCACATGTATGAGCAGGAGATGTTGCAACGTTGGAATGTTGATGAAGGAGTTGAATATCCTCACTACAAAGTTGCTGAGGATCAAGAAGTTGAAGAAAGCCCTGACCCAAATGATGTCAGGACAGCTCAAGCTATGGCTGGTTCTTTGCTGTGGTTGAGTTCCCGAACACGACCTGACCTTGCTCATGGAGTTGCAACAATGAGCAGGCTTATGACAAAGGCTCCTGTCAAAGCCATCCAGATCGGCACAACGTTGATGAAATACGTCAAGGGAAACCCTGGCGTTGGTTTGAGGTACACAACACATGTTCCTGATGACTGGGGTGCCCATGGCCAGCTGAAGGTGAAAAGAAGTGACCTGCTCCTGGAGATCTTCTGCGATATCGCCTACTCAGCAGGTTCTGGCCATAGAAGCGTCCAAGGAATAGTTGTTTGCCTGGGTGGTCAGCCGATCTGTTGGCAAACGAGCCAACAGCCTTTTGTGACGCATAGCACTGCAGAAGCTGAACTGGTCAGTTACTGTGAAGGTTTGATCGCCGGCAAGGCAGCTGAAGCTCTGGTGATGGAGCTCACAGGTGTTACAGCTGTGATGAAGGTCATCTATGGTGACAACATTGCCGCGATTGGACTGGCCAATGGAACTACAGCTTCTTCATGGCGAACAAGACACTTGCGCATCAGAGCAAGTCTTTTGAAACAAGCGCTGGATGAAACTGATGCAGCTGGAGGCCAATGGAAGCTGATCCATGTGCGTGGCCTCGACTTAGTTGCTGATGGTTTTACAAAGCCTCTTTTTGGAGCTGCCTTTCAACGTTTTGTGGAAAACCTGGGCATGAATGCGCCGTTTTTGAGGCCCGAAGACCCTGAAATACGTGCTGCTCAAGTGCGAAGCCATGGCAGCAGAGAACGGGTTCATGCTGGTGCAGCTTCTGCAATGAGTTTTTTGGTGGGGCAGACTCTTTTGGCCGAAGCCGAAGCTTTGGAAATCAAGGGAGAACAAGATGAAGCGGATCCACTTTGGATTGCTGCGGTGGTTTTGATGATCCTGGGGGCAATCTATGCTGGCAAGCTAGCAGTTCAAGCTGGTCAATGCTGCATGCGTCGATTGCAAGTGTGGTTGTCTGTGCCGTCAACGCCTTCTGGTGAGATGCAAGCTTCATCAACATGCTCCACTACCAAAAAGGATGATGAAAATGATGATGAAAGAAGATCTGGGTTGAGGTGGCGAACGAGCACTTCAAGCAGTTTTGGCCCTGTGCAGGCCCCTTCAGCAGGATCTTCGAATAGCGTTGGCCCTGTGCAGGCCCTTTCAGCTGGATCTTCAAGTGCTGGCCCTGTGCAGGCCCCATCGCTATGTCCTTGCGTGTGTCTGGCCCTGTGCAGGCCTCAAGTTCAACGTCTACAGTCTCCATAACTGCCGAGAGTGCTGGCCCTGAGCAGGCCCATTTTGCTGGATCTGGTGTTGGCCCTGTGCAGGCCAGGCGATCTACGAATGCGGCTGCAGGAGCGTCTTCGAGCAGTGCTGGCCCTGTGCAGGCCTCTTCTTCAAGCAGCGCTGATCTTGGCCCTGTGCAGGCCTTGCGATCTATAAATGCGGCTGCTGGCGGATCTATGAGTTTTGGCCCTGTGCAGGCCTCTGCGGCTTCTTCTGGCCCTGTGCAGGCCTCTTCGTCGAGCGGCGCTGAACATTTTGCTGATGCTTCCGGCCTTGAGCAGGCCCTGGCTGCTGTTGCGCGGATCTCCCAGAGCGCTGCTGCTGGCGATGGCATTGAGCATGCGCTGATGCAGCGTGCTGACGAAGTGAGCGAGGCTTTGAGGGTTGGTGCAGAATCTAAAGTGACTTTGCACAATCCATGGAATCTTTTTCAACATCAAAATAGAGGCAAAGGATGGTCGCCGGCAAAGATGTCGGCCATGTACAAGAAGTGGCGACCGTCCGAAAAGGATAAAATGCCTTGAGCCTACTACCAATTTTAGGTTCCTATTTTTAGGTCCTTTACTTTTTGTTCAATAGCTCCGCTACCAAAGGAGGTTCAAATTCAATTTGGCTGGGTGCCAAAAATTCGAAGTTTTTCCTCCAACGAATCGTGTAAACACGATTGGGGGAGTCTGTCAGGTGCGATGGATGACACGCACAAATCATAGAAGTGCACCTGTATACCGCAGGCATTTTGGTTTGGAAAAGTGGCGCGGTTCTCAAGATAGTATTTTCGCGAATCTTTCGCGAACCCCACGCTTATCTTTCGCGGGGATCTCATGTTAAAAGATTTCGCTAAATCTTTGGCCCAAAATAAATTACTTTGGCGAACTCCGGAAAAAAACTTTCGCGGGGTCTCATGTTGGAACCCTGGCGGCCTTTGTAATGGACAATCTCCACATGGACCTTTAGATCGACGATCAAATTTATAATTGTTGCAATTTGAGCCCTAAACACTCAACAAACCTCGCAAGTGGAACCCTCAATCTATGAAAGATCAATCTACAAGATGGTGGATTTTGTCCATTGCCAGCTTCGGCTACTTCGGGGGGGGGGGACACTGGGGACACCGGGGACAGCTTTCCAACCCAAAACTCGGCTAGGGCCATCCAAGGCGATTCGGTCAAGGGGCTGACACTTCGCAGAGTATCCGGCGATTCCTTTCCCAACCTCTTCTCTCCTAAGTCGTGGCCATAGCCCCAAAAATGACCAAAAATGCCAAGATTGAACACTGGGTAAAATAGCAGCAAACCCAAGGGAGTATTGGACACCTGAGGAAGTTCCAAACCTTGTTGGATATCATGATTGCTGGCTATGCCAATTTTGTTGGTTCCATGTGCATGCGAACATGCGAACTTGCCATCCCCACTGACAGGCTGCATGCCTACTCGCGTTGCTGAAATCCAAGATGTTCCTGGTGACATCTCTCAAAATTCTTATGTTTTCTTACCTCAATCCGACTCAATCCCCATATTCCATGGGGGGTACTTAAGGAACAATCTACAGGACATCCGGGTCTTTAAACCCCACAATATAGAGGTTTCTTGCAAACGTTCCCTTAACCAATCCAATGAAAAACGACAAAAACATCTCTAAAAACATGGGTGTCAAAAACTATTGACGTGTGCAATTTCCGCAAAGGTTCCCTTCAAAAAATCCTCCCCAAGACGTAACTCCAACCCATTCAAAATGCGCCCAGCGATGCCAAGCGGCTCCCCGCCACCACATGCAGAAAGAGCTGTTGCGCCTCGTCCGAGCTCGGGCCTAGCAGCGCCTGGGCAGTGGATATCAGGAATTTAACCACTACAAAAACAGGGTGATACAATTGTTTTGTAATGATATATGTAATGATTATATATGGGTGATACAATCTAACCAATTATATATATATATATATATGTGTGTGTGTGTGTGTAATGATTGTCATGGTTCAAGGTCAAGACTGAAGTGTTGAGGGTCACAGAATATCCGATTTTGGTAGTTTACGACTGGTTGGAGATTAGGCAAAAACGGCAACAATGGATATGGTCGGTAGGTGTTGTAGTGGTTGTGCTTGATTTGGTTCTTCTTGGCACCAAACACTGGGTGAAGCTCATGTTAAGTGGTAATGTTCTGGTTCTGGTTGGTGATTGCTGATTGATGTGGTGATTGTTGCGCCACCGACCATAGGTGAAACTCGGCGTTGACTGCTGTTTCCAGCAGGGATGAGCCTGAAAAGTTTACAACGAGTAGGATCATTCAATGGTCAGTGAAGCTGGGAAAAGAGCATCCAAGCAAGCAGAAGTAGCCAAGAAACTGAACTGCCACACCTAGCCTGGAAAATCATAGTCCAAACTCATGTTCCGCCTTTTTTCCCGGAAAAAAAGGATGAACAATTATGAGCAGTATCCTCTGGTAAACTAACATAACTATGGAAAATCACCATTTTTCATGATAAATTTCACTATAAATTGTGATTTTCCATAGTTATGTTGGTCATTACCAGAGGGTACCATACAAGTGGCCTTTACTGTAACTAAATTGTATACTATCCATTTACCACCCAGCACCATGATGAATCAGCGGGATGATTTGGATGTATTGACCCCATTCAAACTACTCGTCATAGGACATGATCATCTCAACTATTCTTGAAGATCATAAATAAGAAACGGTTGAAACCAGCCATCTTTGTGATGTTCTTGGGTGGTTCCCCCCAATCTTAACCATCAATTTGGGATTTAGTTGCCAAAGACGCTATCATCCCAAATATGCTTGAACATCTATTTTAAGATGCTTGAAACCACCAACTGGACCGGACCTAGCCGGTCCCAGCTATGCTTGAAAATAGTGAAAGAAAACATCAACTGGAATCCACCATCAAAGACCTACCGTCGACCCAGGCGGCACCGCCAAGTTGTGTTCAAAGGTCAAGGTATCTGGATGATCTAAGCCTCGGTAGTGCCGACATGGCGACCAAGCAAAGGCCCAACAAATATGCTGGTACCCTCTTGCACAGTTTGCTATCGAAAACAACCACTTTACTAAGCAAATCATGGAAACGAAATGGGCCACCTTCCCTAGCTATGTTAAATTGCTGGAGGGTAATCTCATCTTTTTGCTGCTTCAAAACCCATTTCTTAGTGGACTACCTCAGAATTGGTAAAAACATCAATGTTTGGGTGGAAAAACGTGTAAAAAACAACGGCTTCCTAGACATCCGGGGCATCAAATACATATGGATTTTACAAACTCTTTAAGAATTAAATATGCATACAGCATACATGTCATTTCATCATCCAAAAATTGGATCAAATGCCCCCCCAAAAAAAAAAATGAAAAAACATAATTCAAAAAAGAAGAGAAAAACACTCGCCTGAGATGCAATACCCCCCTAAGCCCCTAAATGGTCCCAAATATCTGTGAATCCTGTAAATGGGAGCGCATAACTGGTGATATGTCCATAATGTTCCATATATTTAGGGCCTAGCGTTAACCAATTATTACCAATTCTGATTCTTGCCAGTTATTACCAGTTACTATCCACTTACTATCCACAAAAACTGGGAGCCCAGCCCCAGCTGCCAACAACGGGCCGCAGCCCTGAGGCGCCCCACCCAGCTTGGCGCTGCCTCCAGCCCGCGCTTCGCGGTAGAGTTGCTCCGCCTGCGCCGGGCCGGCCGGGCCGGCCTTGGGATGGGTCAAATGTATCAATCTGAGACTCTAAGATGTGTCATCTGTTTATCTAAGATGTATATGGTATGATCTCACGGATATATGCAAATGTATGCATATGTGTGTCTCTCTCTCTCTCTCTCTGCGTCTATATACATATATAACGCATAACATGACATGACATGACATGACATGAACGTAAGATGAAGATGAACATGAAGATGAACATGAACATCAGCATTGCATAAGATAACATAGCATAGCATAACATGACATAACAGAACACACCTGCCATCCCACATGAATCATTTTTGGGCTCGGACCGCGGTCCAGAAAACCCTCCCAGTGGACTGCCCCAGCTTCAACTTCTTCAACTTCGCCTTCTGGTGGTCAAAGCGACTTTTATCATCCCTATCCTTCAAGAGCAAGGCGTGGTTGTTTTTCACTCCTGGGCACACCGATTCAGCTGGAGCTGGGTATTAAACCAACAAAGCAAATGAGGAAATCGGAAAACCAAAATGTGAGATTGAACTGTGACTTTAATATTTAAGCAACAAAAAATTGGTTTGTAGCCAAAAGGGGGATAAACAGCAAAACTAATACTTAAATATTTAAAAACACACACACATGTGGATGTTATCCGAATTATCCAAACCCATGGGCACTGATGGTTTGGTCCGTGGCTGCCGTGGCTCTGTAGATCTCCACGTGATCCTCACCATGTAAAGCCTCCGCGAGTTGAGTAGGAAAATGCGGTGTTTGGTGGTTGGGAAATCTATGGAAATCTCCCATAGAAAAATCAATCAGCACCAAAAATGCATCTAGATTCTTGGATTACCAAAAACCATGAAATCCATGGAACTTTTGCCAGAGTATCCCATCTGTTTTATCTTCCATATAGCTAATGCTGGAAAATGTTCTGGAAATCTCCCAAATTATCCTCCAATAGCATGTAGATTCTTGGATGAGTTTCGTAAAGGTTGTCTGGATGACTTCTATACATTCCTCTTAGAGCCTTTGCGGATGTCCCAGCTAGTCAGGTTTGGTTGGCAAATATTGGGATTTCAGCTCTGAATTTGGATGATAATTAGCTAAGATACATAAAAGAATAACAATGATAACAAAATGTTTCTAAGTCATCATTATAATCTGCTGGATCAAGATTTACAAGATATATATATATATGCTGTACCATGCATGTGGACACAACCGACCTGAACTGGAACTATATATCTTGGCAGCAAAGATGCGTGTAAATGCGATGTTTGCCAAGTTATTCTAAACTATTTTAATTGCGTGCAAACACTTTTTCGTGCTGGTTGAAATATCAAAGTATGCACCACGCATGTCGAGCCCGTGTTGATAATAGTGGTTGAATGATCATGGGATACTCCAGATTTGTTTCTTGAAATCCCCTGCTTAAAATGCTAACCTTGATCCATAAATATGTGTGCATATATACATATATATATATATATATATGGATGCATGGGATAGGATGGGAAATGGGAAGATAGATAGAAAGATAGATAGATTAATCAATTGATTAGATAGCTTAATTAATTAAATAGAATAATTAGATAGATAGCTTAATTAGATATATCAATTAGATAGATTAATTAGATATATTCACCAGATAGATTAATTAGATCGATTTATTAAATAGATAGATTAAATTAGATATATCAATTAGATAGATTAATTAGATAGATTACATGGACTATATATAATTAGATAGATTGACTAGATAGATTGATTAGATAGATTAATTAGATAGATTCATTGGATAGATTAATTGGATAGATTCATAAGATAGATTGATTAGATAATTTAATTAGATAGATTAGATATATTATATAATTAGATAGATTATATCGTTAGATAGATTATATCATTAGATAGATTGGTTAGATAGATTAACTAGATAGATTGATTAGATAGATTGACTAGATAGATTGATTAGATAGGTCAATTAGATAGATTGATTAGTCACTTGGATTAGATAGGTTCATTTGATTAGATAGATTAATTAGATTGATTAGATTGATTAGATCGATTAGATCAATTGGATTGATTAGATTAATTATATAGATTAATTAGATTAAATAGATTAATGATAATAATTAGGTTAATCAGATTAGATAGATTAGATAAATTAGATAGATTAGATTAGACTAAGATTAGATTTAGATTCAGATTGTCCAGATTAGATTAGATTAGATCGATAGACAAACAGATAGACAAACAGACAGACAGACAACCAGATAGACAAACAGATAGACAAACAGACAGACAGACAGACAAATAGATATATAGCTAGGCAGGTAGATGCCTCGCTTTTCCTTTGAACAGTGAACATATGTGAAAATGTGTGGCAATAGGATCTGTTATGATCTTTCAAGCTGGCTTTGGCTGTTCCATTACTCGGCTAATCATGGGAATCATGGGATGATCCAGGTGCGAGCCTTCCTCCCCGCCAGAGCGCGTTCGTAGAGAATCTGCGCCTGCACTTGACATTACTACGGTGCAAGGTCACTCACCTGTTGAAGAATATTTAACTATATATTATATACATATATATATATATACATACAATGATGGAGGCCACAAGAGGCTCCGTTCTAGTCATAAAGTCATTCAGTTCATTTTGATATGATTTAACCCCAGCAGATTGCTGCCGCAACTGTGCATCAGGAATACGTACGCTGCAGTTACTTAAGTTACTTACTTCACCCCACGAATCTATATCAAGTATTATAATTAGTCTGTCAGCATCCATCACCATCTGCCCAGCTCCCCCGATACCCCTCAATCATAATATCAAATTATATATATATATATATGTACATGTGTATATGATCATCATTATTTATATGTGTATATACCATCTGGTTATTTAACAGTTCGCCATGGAAAATCATCATTTTTAATAGGTAAACCATCTATAAATGGGCCATCTATACCATGGCTATGTTAAATAACCAGAGAGTATGTGTACCACCTTTTGATATCACTTTGGCCGTCGAACTGCCCCATTAAAAAAAAACTCCGGCCTCATCAAACTGCCCTTTGAGGCGTAAGAGGCCAGCCAAGTCGTTGACCGATTGCAGCGTGTCGTGGTGCAGCCCTTAGGCTCCAATTTCAGCAACGGAGCCACGGAGAAATTCTGGGATTTAGTGGGCGGCTGCGATTTAGATATTGAAAATGGGATTTAATGGTGCTTGAATGGTGTTTTAATGGTGTTTTTAAATGGGATTTATATGGGGTTTTCATGGGGTCTACTGTAATGGGATACTTAATGGGACTGAATGGGATACTTAACGCTACCTATTCTGGATGAAGTATGATATGAGCTGAAACGTGCTGCCAGCTATGGGGCAATCTACCATCAGTGACATCCAGCGAGGCCACCATAATCTATCATGAGCTATGAGTGGGATACTGAATGGAATGCATAATGGGATATCAGTGGGATACTGAATGGGATATATACTTGATGGTGATATTAGTGGGATACAGAATGGGATACTTAACGGGATATCATTGGGATCTTGGATACTCATAGCTGGCTCTCCAGTTCTAAGTTTGTTCATCAACCCCATTAACAATAGCTATAATATGTTATAATCACCACAAACCATCGGTTTTTCCCCAGTTGGAGTCAAAATCCAACTTCAACAAAATCCAACCATAGATTAACCATTTATTAACCATCATTAACCATCATTAACCACCATTAACCACCATTAACCATCATTAACCATCATTAACCATCATTAACCATAGATTAACCATAGATTTAACCATGGATTTAACCATGGAGCTACTAAGACTTCCCACCTTAGATAGTTCCCACCTGCCTTCGGGGCGCACCCAGCTTCACCCAAGCGTCGCCCATGCCGTGCTTCTCGGCTCTCCAGGGCTCGGCGGTACAGGACTTCCGCTTCGCCGTGCCTGGGGCCGAAGAGGGACACCGTTGCAAGTTGTGGAGGAGGGTTATTACTATTCATCATGTTATTTACCCTCTGGTAAATTAACATAGACCCTGGCAGATAGGGGTTGGAAGACTAGTTTCCATTAAAAATTTGTTATTTTCAGGGTCTATGTTTATTTACCAGAGGGTATATATATATATATATTATTACTCAATCATTGGCAGCACAAAGATAACTGACGAAAAAATTTGGAGCAGAAGAGGGTCAAATGTTACAACATGTTACAACTATGGACATTCATGTTACTTGTCTGCATCTCTTCGGGTGGTAAAATGTGGGTGTCACTTGCAATGAGAGGCCCCATGTCGGGTGTAAGAGTTGAACAGGAATACCTTCTGGTAATGACTAACAGTTTGCTATTGAAAATGGCACATTTACTTCGTTGCTTTACCTATTAAAGATGGTGATTTTCCATAGATGTTTGTATGTTTACCAGAGGGTATCTCCCCCATCAGGCCCTATCATAACAGGTAAATCATCATGCTTATCATCTATAAATGGGCAATTTTCCAGTTCGCTATGTTTGTTTACCAGAGGGTAACCATCATTATTAACCATCATTAACCATATGTTAACCATTTATTAACAATTTAATTATTAACAATCATTAACCATCACTAACCATCATTAACCATCATTAACCATCATTAACCATCATTCACACCATCATTAACCATCATTCACCATCATTAACCATCCATTACTGGAAGGTATAAGTTATAAGCTGAAACTCCCACAGAAGTGTCCGCTGGGATGATCGCAATCCCTCGCCTGCCCTTTTCCTTCAGCAGCCCCGCCAAGTTGGCCATGCTCGCCGCAGTGACCTCCGGAAAAAAAAAAAAAAAACTCACTGGATTACAGATATATTTCACAGTAATATTAGATATTATATATATAATACCTACATCATATATCATCCACAGTAAACATTCCAAATTATAGATATTATATCATATTACAGAGTCTGGATTGTATTTATGGAGAGAGAGATATATATATATATCCATACAAAACAGATACTCTATTTATATTGGTTTATATGTAACCAATGGATATATAGAATATTTATATTCCATACAGATTTCAAATTGCCATTACTTGCTATGGAATTTATGGATCAAATGAAAGTTTCACTGACTCTCATGAAGCTGTTAGATCCTACCATCGCAGCTTCGCCAAAGGATGCAAACCTTGGGCCCCCAAGCGACCATCTTGAGGGGAACTCTCCGCCAGGTCGACCAAGTGGCTTCTGAAAATACGCTTTTCCAATCGGTGAATCATCATTTTCCCATCAATTGCCATCATTTTTATGGTGTGTTTTTATGGTGTTTTGTTTATGGTGTTTTCGCCCCGTGTTTTTTCGGAAAACCCCAAAATTTGGGTGCGGATTCCCGGGGATTCCCCGGGCATAGTTTGGAGCCAAGCAACGTTATGTGATGGACCCAGGTGAGTCTCGTGACTTGTCAGCACGCGACGGTACAAAGGTTCCGCCTGGCCACGGAACCACGGCCAGAAGTCATAGGAAACCAATGACTTTTGTGGGAAATCAATGGAAAACTCATAGGAAACCAATGGAAGTCAATGGAAAATCATGTGTTTTCTTCCAAATCCGAGGGGTACCCATGTAAATGATCCCCAAACCAATTCTGGTACTGGTGCTTCCACCAATGATGATCCTGCAAAATCACTGGGAATTGTCAGAAATGATTTCTAGCACAGGCGCAGGAAAAAAATGAATAAATAGGAGACACAACACTTTCCTGCTTTCAATCTGATCTTCCCATGTTCCTCCCCCTTTCCATCCACCGGCGCCTTGTCCAGCTGCCCTAGCATCTTGTACATGTACGCCAGGTTGGACATCTGAGTTGCAGCCAAGAAATATCCAGAGGATATGATATAGGCATTTTTGATGTGGAACTGGAGCAAAGCTGGAGGCCACATGATTAGAATGTCTCATTGTGGTGAATGGTATCTACGGTGCCATCATCCAAACACATTCAAACATTAAAAAAACAGCAAAACGCGCCAGACTCGCACCCCGAGAGAACTAGTTGCAGCCCTGCATGATTTGGGCGGCCACAGCTCCAAACCCACCATCGCCCCAGATCCCTCCAGTCTCGGCACCGCTTGGAGCGTCTCCAAATGGTCAGGGCCCAGTGAGGACTGGCGCAACTGGATGATTTTCAAATGGTACTGCTCCGCCTCACAGCGCGGCTGCGTCAAATGTCCAGGATGGCTGGTGATCTCTGGTTTAACTCTTGGTCCTTTTGGTTCAGTTGAGCAGCAACTTCACCGGTTCCCAGTGTTTGGCATGCCTTGGTGCTGTTTCTCCTTCTCTTTTCCCGTTCTTCTTTTTGGTGCGATTTTTCCATGGTTTTCATGCATGTGTTCACTATCCAGCAGGTAACCCATGATTTGATGGTTTAAGGGGATCAAATGCAATTTACTTAATGGCAATGTGTTCTCTGATTTGCCTATACTGTCCCCTTGGTTGTGGTGTGTTTCCCTGTTTTTCCCGCGTTTTTGTTGACCGCGTCTTCCAGCCTGCTTCAGGCGCCCCAGAACCATGGAGGTCTCCGCGGAGCGTTCCAGCGTGGTGAGCCTGGCCGGGCACAAACTGACTTGAAGAATGATGATTGATAGATATGCTACTGGATTTTCTGTGGTTTCATAAGGAATTAATTACATATATATATATATATATCCGTGCGTGCGTGTGGTTTTGATATGATTTTATATGGTTTATAAGGATCTGTGTGGATTTGATATGGGTATGGCTCAAAAGACGGGTATGGATCGTTCCGCGGTGATCCGGAAGTATGGAACGAGTGAGTTACATAGGAGACCTTTGACCCAGACCTATTGAAAAGGTACAATAAAGTGGCCTGGTATAAGTACATCTTGTCATTTTTGGGTATGGATCAAGGGTACGGTATGGATCATATCCCTTAGAAAATGTATGGATCATGGGTAGGGAGTACTTCCTAGTTGCGACATCATACATACCTGATGAAACAATGGCATTCTGATTGCGAAGAAAGAGAGTTGTTTGATTGCCAGTATGTATCGGGGGTTTGGATCGCGTGTGGGTCCAGGGTATGGATCGGGGTCTTGCATTTTGAGCCCCGGCCGCCGTGGCCAAATTCCTATATGGATAAATGATAAATACATCTATATACAAATATAGATATATAAAGATAGAGATAGAGATAGAGATATAGATGTGTGTGTGTGTTGTGTGTATGTGTATATATATATACATGTATATTGATATTGTGTGTGTTGTGGATTTTATATGGTGTTATAAGTGTTTGATGATTACGATAGGTTCTTGAAACATATTTTAGGTATTTTTATGGACATTTTGACGTTTGATAGCTGTTACTGGGACTTTTGGGCATTGCTGAGGATTTATATTATTGTCTATGTATGTCATATTTGTTCATATGTGGTGCGTGGTACATTGTTAGAATGCATGCTTTGTACAGTACTGGTAACATTGGCATGGATGTGTGAGAATGGGACAAGATCAGCAATAAAAAATCATTGGCATATGCGGCATACCCCCTTGGTATTGCAATCCCTTTTTTGCACCAATCGACATATAGCCCATCACAAATCGGAAGCTGAATAAAAATGCAACAATGCTGATAATAACAATCATAATAAATTACTGTACATAACAATAAATATATTAAAATGTACCGATGTATCGATATGTATATATATATATATCGATGCTGGTTACAATAATCATAAATACTCATAAATTATATATATATATTATATATAACAATAGTAAAAAATCGATGATGGTCTCGTCCTCTCGAGCCCAGCCACGTGTCCGGGTGAAGATGTCCCAACTTCCGTTCCTTGGATTCACCAACGTTTTTCGGGGTGGCCATTGGGATCCATTGGCTTTAGTGGTTGATGGCGAAAACCACGGCAGAGTGACACTGCCAAATCCATAGATTTTGATATGTTTTTTTTGGGAAGAAAGGCTTGGAAAACCTGTGGTTTTCGGCTCTGTTTTTGTGGTAGTGTCCCTGTTGCCAAGTTCCGTGACATTGGTGGAGTTGGAGTCTCGTGTGCACCATGTTTGCCCGAAATCTTGACTAGGATCACAAGCAATTCCAAGTATCAAATCCTTTCAACACAAAAAAAAAAAAACTTAACCACTCCTTCACAACCCATTTCAAAGCAGAAAGTCCGCCAAGATCCCAAACATCCTATAAATCATCTATAGCATCTATCATAATCTACAGTAAAGTCATTCAATATCCATCTCAAATCCTATATAGCATCTATCAGAAACTGCTTCGACCTCGCAGCCCCCCCGGGGCGCGCCCAACACGTTGGTCCCAGCGGCTCTCCACTCGAGCACCTGCTGAAGCAGGGGCTCGGCCATCTCGTGTTTGCCGCGAGCACTGTAGATGGAGGCCAAACCCATGGCACTTTCCACCTGCGACGGGACATCTTTGTTTGGAACACCCTTGAAATCTGCTCCAAAAAAATGTGGAATTATTCCCGAAACAAAACCATGGTTTAACTAAGGAGTGTTTTTCATATTAGGGCTAGGGGATTATAGGGTGGTTTTTAATATGGTTGGTTTAATGATAGTTTAATGGTAAAAAAAGAACATGGGGAGGGGGCGACCGGGTTCTAATGGGGGTTGCGGTTGCGAACTGGCGACCTGGGAGGTCATCGTTCTCGCAGGTTGATTGACACTGGTGACAGCACGTCTGACCATTTAGCCATCAACCAGTGGATCAACTGGGCATTGCTTATCTGAAGATATCTGAAGTACCAGTTGATGGATAAGTTGGGGATGGACATTGGTTCTGCTAGATTCACGGAATTGACGCACTAAAATGGGCCGGATGATGTTGTTGTTGTCTCAAAGGTATGGCACCACACATTGATCTCTGTGATGCACTACCCAATTTTGGGGTACCAAATTCTGACCCATAGCAACATGACATCCGCCAATTAAACAAACAAAGCTCCTACTTCCCCATGAATATGGCCGACGGCCAAATCACAACTGAAAAAACTGGAAAAGAAGCTGAAGGGTGCAAGGGCACCACAATTTATCCTCTACCCTCTGGTAAACTAACATAACTATGGAAAATCCACCCTTTTTAATGAGAAAATCCACTATAAATGGCAATCTTCAATAGCAAACTGTTAGTTTACCAGAGGGTACTTGTTTTGTTCCACATTCTTGGTCATCTTCAATGGGGACACCGTGGAAAATCCCTGGTTTCCGCTGGGTTCCCCTGCCGTGTCTGGATGGGTTTCTCCCAACTTCGCCTGAAACGAGTCGCGCTGGGCCGTGGATGATGAATGCGTCCACGTTTCCAAACACTTTGATATATGAAGATCATACATACGTATATACATATATATGTATATTATAATAATATATGTTATTTATATAATGAGACATGTGTATATCTATCTAGCTATCTAGCTATCTATCCATCCATCCATCCATCCATCTATCTATCTATCCATCTATCCATCTATCCATCTATCGATCTATCCATCTATCCATCTTCTATTGATCAATCGATCTATCGATCTATCGATCTATCGATCTATCTATCTGTCTATCTATCTATCTATCTATTTATCTGTCTATCTATCTATCTACCTAGCTATCTATCTATCCATCTATCCATCTATCCATCTGTCCATCTATCTATTTATCTGTCTATCTATCTATATGTCTATCTATCTATCTATCTATCGATCTATCTATCTATCTATCTATCTATCTATCTATCTATCTATCTATTTATCTGTCTGTCTATCTATCTATCTATCTATCTGTCTATCTGTCTATCTGTCTATCTGTCTATCTGTCTATCTGTCTATCTGTCTATCTATCTATCTATCTATCTATTTATCTGTCTATCTATCTATCTATCTATCTATATTCTGTTTGTAATCTACAACTGAACCATAAGGGAAACATAGATGTGGATAGATATTATCGGTCAGAGCCAAAGCCGTGGCAATGCAGTGGCATCTTCGTCATGCCAAAAGGTGGGATCAAGTACTCGACCTTGGGATATTCAGGTGACCATCCTCCATAACTGCTTGGTGGCTGTTGTTGGAGCAAACTTTGTCCATATCGGTTGCAAAGTCCCATGACTTTCAACCAAAAACTGGAACCCCCTAAAAACTTGCAATTTCGAACCGCAAATGTCATCTTACCCTACCAAAGTGAAAAAGGTCGATCTTAGTTTTCAGGTCAATTTCGGAGACTCCTCAAAAACCACTGCAAAAATTGACATGAATTGTTGGTCCTTAGGGGTCCTTGTTTCCGATTCCTGATTTCCCGTGAAGCACGCCGTCCACCGACAACATCCCATGGCGCACCTTGAACCCCTCCAAGGCCTTGATCTGCACGGGTTCTGCTTCCTGGGCACGGCCAGTAGCAAACCCATGGCGATAGAACCTCAAAAAACAAACATGGTTGAAGAAGGTACCCTCTGGTAAACTAACATAACTATGGAAAAACCACCCATTTTTAATGGGAAAATCCACTATAAATCACCATTTTCAATAGCTACAGTTAAATTACCACAGGGTAAAAGGATGTGAAAGGTGCAGATTCAGAAAGAATATGAAAGAATCATAAAGCTAGCATGATACCAACATATACCAACCAAACTTAAGTTGATCAATAAATCGTGCAATCTCCCCCTTTCTCGGTCCATCGGTCCATCGGTCCATCACCCAGTCGTCCGCCTGTGCACGGCCCAGCACTTCCATGACGGAGGCTAAAGCCGCACAGTTGCAGAGGGTATCCTGGGCAACAGGGGTCTATCCGGAAATCCCCGCTGGATGGTTTATTTCAAGTTGATTTCATGGAAAATCTATAAATTGACCTCCATATCATATGTAACACATGATGAAAAACCAGGCGAGCATTGCCATGTGCAGAACCGTACACGGTGTACACCACTCAAAGATCCGCTCGCAGCGGATAACGGCTGACTCCAGGTTTTCACTGCCGAGTGTCTGGATGCTGCGCTCCCAATTTCTCCTTCATGCCTGCAACGTCGCGTTGCGACATAACGGTGACGACACACCGGCTTGACCATCACCATCACAACAAAGGCTGGCAATGTCACCCCCAATGGGAAACGGCACTATACTCAAGTTTGTTCAATTTCTACCAGTTGGGAAAATAGCCATACCCAAGTGAGGCATAATTGATGAACCCTTTTAACCCCTAAGCCATGGTTCCTGAACCATGCCCTTTTGCTGCAATGGGCTATTTGGATGTGTCCAAAAATGGTGGATGTACAACCAAGGTATTGCTCTTTTCATTGGCCAAATGATGGTGGCTGTACCCCGTTCTTAGACAACCATAGACAACCCATTTAACACCAACAATAACAATAAAGACTTGGTAGACTCCAACTCGCTACTCATTGGCCTGAGCATGCATCCCAATCAGTAAGTGGTTTCTAATCATGGTGAGTGCCCCAGTTCTATGTGGTACATCTGCCGTCTTTGACCCGCATAGCCACAAGATGCCATTAATATCCATTAATCCCTATGCATCCTTATGATGTTCCTATGAATGGATTGTTTGTTTCCCATCTTGTGCACCATAAAATCACCATGGGAACTCCCAAAACTCAGCACCGCTCGGCCCCGGTGGGGACCCCTGGTGCCTCGCACCACGCGCTGGAGAAGCTGTTCGGCTTCCTGCGCGTAGCCGCGGGTCTTCAAGACCTGTGCCAACTTGCTCTGGCAATACCTCGGTTTCCGTTGCTTTTTTTTGGTGAAATTCAGGAAGAAATGATGGGAAATGATGGAAAAATTATGGAAAATGATAAGAAAATGAAAGGAACATGATGGCGGAAATGATGGAAAATGATGCGAAAATAAACGATTCGAAAATGATTCGAAAATGATGGGACAATTAAGGGAAAATGATGAAAAAATGATGAGAAGATGATGGAAAATGATGGGGAAATGATGGGAAAATGATGGAAAAATGATGGGGAAATGATGGGAAAATGAAGGGAAAATGATGGAAAATGATGGGAAAATGATGGGGAAATGATGGAAAATGATGCGAAAATGATGCGAAAATGATGGGAAAATGATGGAACAATGAGGGAAAATGATGGAAAATGATTGGAAATGATGGAAAATGATGGGAAAATGATGGAACAATGAGGGAAAATGATGGAAAATGATTGGAAATGATGGAAAATGATGGGAAATGATGGATTTTCACTAATGGAAAATTGATGAAAATTGATTTTTGTCAATGGAAATGATGGGTTTTACAAACAGAATTTGTGATTAAACCATCAAGAACAGTGATTTAAAGAAGAAAATGATGGATTTTTGCAAACAGAAATGATGAGATCACACGCCAAATGCTGATTTGACCAGCAAAAGTTGTGACTTAACCATATTTACCCGATTTAACCATGCAGAAATGTGGGACTAAAACATCTAAAACCAAGAAGAGTCAGAGTTGTCAACAGTCAAAAATTGGAATTGAACCGCCAAGAATGGGGTCAACAATAAAAGAATTGGGAAGTATCTATGAAACATAGTGAATTGCGATCAAGAAAAAATGGTTGAGAACGGTGAATCATGGCGATATTGGCGAGTCAACCATCAAACATTGGCAGCCACGAGAGGGGACCAAGGAGGAAGATCCGGAAAAAATCAGGGGATTGATGCAACAAAGACATGCGTTTTGGGGGGGTTCTTGATGAAGCAAAACATTGGATTTATTCTTCTTAAAAGCAGCGATAGGCGGCCAACTGCTGGTCACAAATGAACACCAAAGACCAAGGGGATAGATTTTTCGCACCCCTTTCCACTCCACATCTGCCGTGGTGCAAGGTGTCCAAATGTTTGGACCCCAGGTGGGTTTCAAGGCCCTTGGCACTCCGTCTGTACAGCTTCCTCAGTGTCATCTCTCTAGGACGAAAGAAGCGAAAATGGCCCACTGGTTGTTTTTGGAGAAAGGCCATGCTAAGATGCTTGTCTATCTGTCATTTTTACTTTGTGTTGCCTATGTTCCCACTGTTTGTTCTTCATGTTGCTCTGCAGCTATTGCTTTCGTTGAAGAAATCGTATGAAATTTCTAGCGACAAAAACAAGGCGCGTTTCTTAAATCCCCTGTGTTGATCTTTCTTCCAGTGTGAATACATTTTTTTCCCCCATGTCCGTTTGTGAAATCATCTATTCTTGTCGCTAAGTCCCATTTTTCTTTGGATTTAACCCACCGTGGAGTGTCTCCTGAAATCCTACCGAGCGACTCTGCTTCGGTGGTGTGTCCCAGAGCCGCCAGCAACGCGGCCTTGTGGGAAACATGGATTTTCCATAGCTCATTGGGTTTGTTGAAGGGTAATTCCTTACAGTAATCATGGAACATCTACAGGAAATCGGAACTTGGAACCCAAATTGATTTTTGGTGTCAACCATAGTTGCGAATTCATATATAGATATATATATATATATATACATATGTCCACATATATATATATATATATTTGTGTGTGTGTATGTATATAATGTATGTATGTAATGTTATTTATGTATGTAATGTGATGTGATGTGATGTGATGTAGTGTAGATGTAATGTAGTGTAATGTAATGTAGCGTAATGTAATGTAATGTGGTGTAGTGTAATGTAATGCAATGTAAGGTACGTACGTACATATGTATATATATATATGTGTGTGTGTGTGCATATTTCTAGGTATTACACATATATCGTCACTTATCATATATATCATATATCGGTCTGTACATCCCAAGAAATTGGTGCCACTGATCTGCTATTTTTTTGGCACCAAGGCGCTAGGTTGCAGGCCGTTCGCAGCGTGTCCGGATCCTCAGGACCTTGGAATTTCAATGTCACTTTAATGTCTTGGTAGAAAAATGATGTTCATCCATGAAACACTACAAGATGTTGAAACCTCATGTCTTGAACTACATCAAACTAAATTAAGTATCATTGAATAGTATGAAATTCAGAAGTAGAAAGGCTGCAACGTGCTGCCAGCATTCTCTTTCAAGACCTTGGACTTGGGATGTCTTGTTGTTCATACTGGTCCACAACATCACGGGCAACCATGGGTACGAGTACCGCGGGGCTGACGCGAGGTGCTGGGGGCGCGGACCTAGACGCGCCTGCAAACACAGCAAGGTGGATCTGTACAAGGGCTCTGCATCTGCGAAGCGGCCCTGGAAGGTCGGGTGAAATGTGGCCCCCTTTGGAGAGGCTCTGACGTGACAATACCTATCGAATTACCTATCTCTCTTATCTTATCTAAATAGGTCTAGATCTACATCTATATCTACATACAGGCACACCCATGAACTCCAAGAAAATGCTGTTCCAATCAACCATTGATTGGTGGTTTTCAGACTTCGCTTAGAAACCCTGCACACATCCACTTGGATCCCCTCCTGCGCGACGATCAACGCTGCCAATTCCTGGCAGGATATTTTCACAACGGGTGATATGATGATACTCCCGGGGGGATTTGGGGAAAGCTGAACTGCTTGACTCCTTGGGTCCTGATTCACAACGGGATTACTGGGGATCATTGGGATCTGAATGTTGCTTGATTCAGAACAAACGTCGGACGCTTTTCTCCATGAAAGCAGCGCATTTTCGGGTGCCCAGGTTTGATCCATACCTGTTTTGTTTGCACTACATGTTTGTCTGTTGACTCCTTGATACTCCTTGTTATCTTAACGCCTAAATCCCAATTTCTACTGATATTTTTTATTCAAATAACTGTTCTACAAGTCACACCCTGATGCTTCTGTGAAAAAACTCCTACAATGACATCGACCTTGATTTATGACGATTTGGCCTCTAAAATTGCCATTTATAGTTGATTTACCCATTATACATGGAACATGTCCATAGCAAACTGTTAGTTTACTAGAGGGTAACCCATGAAGATTCTCAACCTCAGATTTTTTCTGATTAATACGGGGTTAAATCATGTTAAATCCCCGTTTAAATCCACCGAGGGTAACACGCCAGGGCCACGTTGCTCGCGATGAGCGTCTCGGGATGCTCAGTGCCCAGCGCCGCTTTTCTGGCCTCCAATGGCGCGAAGTCCAGGACCTCTTTGAGTTGTGAAAAATGAGAAAAACGATGGAAAAGTTGGAAAAGGTTGGAAAAAACTATGGAAAACGATGAAAAACGATGGTTAACTTGTTTAACAACCAATCGAAACTGTTGGATGGAATGCTGGTTCAAGAAAATGGTTTGGGATTAAGTGTTGATTTTATGGCTTAAATTTCCCCGTTCTACTGATGCGAGCTGTGAGAAAAAAAGTGTGATTCAACCAACCCCCAACAAAAAAACGGATCGCAGCAACTGATTGGCTGATTTCCAACTCCAGCTGATGGAGATTCCTCGGCTTGATAGGTGACTGCAATAAAAATTCAGCGCCCCTGGCGAAGGAAAGTCTGCAGTTGGAAACCACCATAAACTGTAGAAATGATCTGGGAACAAGACATCAAATATATTTCAAAATAGTTATCTTTTCATTGTCCTTCTTTATGATGGCCCGACTCCATCTCATCAAAAGAGGTGTATGCTTGTCGATCTTCCTTGGGAACCCCTACATCCCATCAACATCCAGTTTATCTATCTCTATTCCATCCATCCATATAATCTAATCCAATTCATCATTCATCTACCCTCCAGTAAAGTAAAATAACATAGATATGTACAATTATGTACATCCACCATTTCCTAAACCCCAAAAAAAACATAAATTCCCATAGGTTTTTGTAAATTTACTGGAAGGTGTCCAATCTCCACGTTGCAAAACTGGCGCTCGTCCTCCAAAATTCGCAGCAGCCGCTGCTCGGATTTGGAGGCGGCCAATTTCATGCACCTGGGAATGTCAGGGCTGGCTGCATGTCGTTTGCGAATGTTAGCATAGTTGGCTCCCCATTTCATCATATTTCATCCATTTCATAGGTTTTCTCAGGTTTTAAGATGTTTTTCCCATTTCATCCATAGCGTTTAAGATGTTTTAAGATGTTACTATAGTTAGCTACTATACTTAGTTTTTGCTACTTGGCTCCCCATTTCATAGGTGTTCAAATGTTCTAATAGGTCTTAAGAGGTGTTTCCATCTTTTTTTCCATTTCATCCATAGGTTTGAGGATGTGTCTAAACTTACTGGTGCCAAACGCAGGGAATGAGGGAATGATCCCAGTCATCACTAGTAAGAATCATCCCAGCAACCCCCAGCAACCCATCCATTCCCTACGTTTAGCACCAGTAAGTAAAAAGGTGTTCATAAGAAATACCCTCTGGTAATTTAACATAGCTATTGAAAATCACCATTTTCAATGGTAAATCCACTATAAATGGCCATTTTCAATAGCTTTTTTAAATTCCAGAGGGTATGCATAGCCATAGCATGCCATAGCTCCACCGCTCCCGGGCATAGCGGTCGCGGACTCCGCGGTATTCGCCGAGCCACGCCGCCTCTTCGGGGCAAACGATCCTGGGGGCTTCGCGACGATGGCTTGGCAGCCATTAAAAAGCGTGAAAATAAGCAACAATATACTGGTTTAGTTTTAAATGGTTGGGAAAACTTATTTATAATCTATTGTTAACCTATTGTTAACCAAGAACAGTAGAATGTTCTTTTTTATGGCAATAACAATGGCAATAACCATTAAATTATAATAATCGTGAAAATCATCAACAAACGAATGTTCAGCAATAATATTAATACGTCAAAAATGATCTTAATAACTATACTGACCATATGGAACCACAATTTAAAAAATAATATTTAAAAAAAAACATTTTAACCGGCAAAAATTGCAATTTAACCAATACAAAAAATGGGGTGGTAATGTATGTCAATCTAATTTAAAAATCGAGAGTTGACCAACCCAAAGATGGTGATGTGAACTTCAAAAAAAATCGGACTTAACCAACAAACGAATGTGAATTATATAAACAACCACAAATTGCGATTTAACAAACAAGACCCCCCAAAAAAAAACGTTGTTTTTTTCAGGGGAGGGACATCGACCGACGATTGACCGTGAGTCATAAGCACAGTGAATATTAGTGATTGGATTCGGTGGTTACCCTCTGGTAAACTAACTGTTTGCTATGGAAAATCACAATCTTTAACAGGTAAATCAACTGTAAATGGACCATTTTCAATAGCTATGTTAAATTACCAGAGGGTAAAATGTGTGAATATGAGTGTGATTTAGTCATATTGTGACTGGCAAATCAGAAAAATCTCGGATATAATTGACCATTATATTTGAATAATATTGACCAATAACATCCAATAACTAATCTTTAGTTTATATATGTTTATATTCACTTATTCGTGACTAGTTATTAACCCATATCATTTACTATTGGCCAAGATTAACCATCCGTACCAATCAGAACCCATAGTTGATACACAAGATTGACCATCATCCAAGATTTACAACAACAACACATGTTTGGCTGGTTGACACCCCAAATGGGGGTTCCTTCAAAACCATATTTGGAATCACTTTACTGAATCATGATGGTTCAAACCATTTCAAACCCATATAGTTGGGTCTTTGAAACCCATATAATATATATATATATATTTGAAACCCATAACACACACACACATATATATATATACATATGTATATATTAAAATATGTAAGTATAAATATATATATATGCATATTTGGATAGTCGAAGATCCCTTTCCCAGCCCCAGCGCTGCAAAATTTCACCAGCGTCTTCCAAATCTGGTGTGGCGAGTCGTTGGGGTTCGTCAGAACCTTCTGAACCATCTCCTGCGCTGGGGAAAAGATCCCCTGATGTCATGGGGTCTATGGGTTTATCCCCTTCTAAAATTGCATCTATTACTGGCTGAATTAGAATAATTCACTAGCGTGAACAGTAACCTGAAATGAGGCCTCTCGTCTTCCTTTCCCCTTACTAATCATCATTCCAGTGCCGGCACAGTGAGGTCGTTATAATTCATGAAGATCTATACATGGCATATTGAAAAATAAATGGGATATTGAAAAATAAATGGGATATTGAACAATAAATGGGATATTGAACGATAAATGGGATATTGAACAATAAATGGGATATTGAACAATAAATGGGATATTGAACAATAAATGGGATATTGAACAATAAATGGGATATTGAACAATAAATGGGATATTGAAAAATAAATGGGATATTGAAAAATAAATGGGATATTGAACAATAAATGGGATATTGAACAATAAATGGAATATTGAACAATAAATGGGATATTGAACAATAAATGGGATTTAAGATGGCATTCACACGGCATTCATGTGGATATCAAATAGGTATAGACGACCCCGTCGTAGATCTCTGGGAAGCTGATTTTGGTGGATCCAGTCGCTTCCCGCGGTGTCCGGGGGGTAGTCGTCCTCTATTTCGAAGAAAGGGATCAACACCCACTGTGACTACATTAACCATCATGGTCAAATTCTGATTCACCAAGATGTTATCACAACCAGTTCACTATCCATCATCACCCATCATTCTTAACCGTCTTAACCCACCTCATCGGGGAAAAACATCGACCCAAGCGCCCCATTGCTCTTTGGGCACCTTTATAGCCAGGCAAAACTTGGAGCGGTCTGACCTTTGGATTCGCTGGAGGGATCGTGGAATCCTATGACGGCTATGACGGCTATGACGGCTATGAGTCAAGGGCCCCTGGTAGCCAGATGATACCCTAAATCCTAAATATATCTAAATATATCTAAATATGGTCATAGATTTTGACCCATCCCCGTATCAGAAAGACAGGAAGAGAAAAGTGACGGGGATTCGACCATCAAAATCTGGATCTGACTGGTATTCTCTTTGCGATGGGGGTTCAACGGTTCAACGGTTCACCACCTGGCGACCGACCGACCTGTCTATCAATGTTGGAGTGTAATGAAGATCGGGAACTGGACTTGTCGTAACCATGATCTTCTGGTTGCTGGGTTTTTTGTCACCTGTGGATTCATAAACGCCTGGGTTGAACCGGAGGCTACCATTTTGACAGACGACGCTACAAAATTGATCAACTAGGGTTTACATAGAAATATCCCAACGACTGCGGGTAAACTCTGTGATTGGCGTTTCGGAGCAGAGTTTATTATATAATCTTGGGTTGGCAACCATAGGTGCATGTACATCTCTTTTAAAAAAAAAAAGTGGTGTTTTCGCGAGTCAAACCTAACTGTTCCGAAGAAATGGCTACAGTATTGCACTATTTCTCTCCCATGTTGCTTTCAACCAGGCAAGGCTTTGTCCAACAAAAATGGTATCCCACTCAAACCCCGCAAAAAAAAACACTGCGGCACTGCGTGATAAGAGGCCAACAAAAGCAAGTGACCGTTTTGGTTGGCGAGCCCAACCCCCATACATATGCCCAACCTCAGACACCTCCAAAATACTCGAAAAACAATAGAACCATTCCTTTGAGTAGGGCACGCTTTCATTCACGGTTCCAAGCATTTACCCCGTAGACCGCCCTCCATCATTCGCTTCGGCACGGTAGGCCACTGCTGGTGGCGCGCACTTCTTCGCTGTTGCTGGTTTTGTTGGATTCCTGGGCCTTGGATGGTTTTGGAGATACCCTGAAAAGATAAATATATAGCCGGTGAGTCCATTTCAATCCATTTCTGGGCTAACCCTTGTTTGTTCGATTGATAACAAAACAAGAAAAAAAAACGCTTGGTGGTCCAACAAACCGCATGTTTGGCCAGTATTGAGGCACCACGTGGTCAGCTCACCTTCCCTATAATCCTTGTAGATGGGTATGACTGTGATGTGTATGAATCTCCATGGATGGAATTCCATGGTAAACCCCTGGTTGATTCAAATGGGGCTGACAACTGGCAGTGGAAATCATCAAATCAAAACATATCAAAACCATGTTTGGAAGGTTGACTTCTGCTTCGGCTTCGGAAACTGTTGGATCCTGGGTTTACATTGCCGTCAAGATACAAAATCTACTGGAGCCATGGACGACGCCACTAGGCCACTAGGCTCATAGGTGTCGCGGTTTTCTAAAAACATATTGCCACAATTGGCAGCTTGCATGCCCCTATATGTTCGTCGTGTTCTATATGTTCTATGCCTCTGATTTGGAACTAAAACATGTTGTCCTTCGCCATTTTGGGCCATGTATTCCCCAACCATCACTGGGTTCTGAAAACATGCTACGATGGTACCCAACAAATTGACAGTTCATAGTTCATCATCCTCTTGCTTAAAGTTCCCACTTGGCATACCTGATGATACCTAAGATACCCCATTTTCGGACAGACCCGTCGACCGAAATCAGTCACCTGCAACGCCCCACCTCCATGACCTTTGCTTCGAGCTGATCTGGCTCTTCCGACAGCCCGCGCACACCTGAATGGCCCGCCCCATCCAGGGGCAGGAAAAAAACGAGTTCGCCTCCACTTCTGCAGGCTCTTCCGTGTTTTTTAAGGATAGAAAAATTATGAAAAACTAACCAGACCTGGCCGAAGCCTGGTTTCAGCAAGAATTTTTGAAGGTTTACCACTCCATGGATGCAACTCTCAAACGTCGAGTCATGCACCCAAGGGACTTCCATCGGCATCTTTCAGGGCCGACCATAACTCTGGAGTGAGATACGCGGAAGAACAAACCGCATTGAAATTTCCCTTGGTAGTGTAGTGAAACCTCAGAAAGTAGCAACCGTGGCGGATGGTTTTTTGAGTCCTTCTGCTTCGGAAATGTTGACCGGGGTGAGCGCGAAATTCCAGCAAATCAAACCAAATGATCCTGTGGAACGGTAATACTAGATATATGTGTCTCTTGTTTCTTGCTCACCCTGCGACAATCGGCAATCAGACCCAGCAAAGGAAGATACACCATGATGATCTATGATGATAATTTACCCACATGGACAGCTGTCCCAACTCGCAGCTAGTTCGTCATCAAACTCTGCTTGCAATGACTTGCTCCAGTCCCAGAATCGTACCAAGGGCAAGTTTATTTCACACATCGCCGAGGGGCAAAAGTGTAGCTTCATCCGAGCGATATCTGGAGGATGCCAATTCGATGGCTCGACGCCAGATGAGCATGCCTTAACAAGCATTATGCAGCATCAATGGATGATTTCGTGGAAATTGGGCGGGAAGCATGCTGTTTTGTCATCAAATAGCTGGGCTTCCTGAAAATTGTCCCTAGACTGGTGAAGTTTCGAACTCGGGTAGTCACGTTTTTTCCCAATCTTCCCTCGGCAATTCATAAGGTTTCCATACATTTCCCAATGCTCAAATAGGATTCTCAATAAGCCAGTTGGTGGCTGCAACCCTGAAAAATCCTGGCCAATTTATAGTTTATATATCATCATCCCAAATAGTCCAGCAAGGAATAACATGAAACCACCAACCAGTGATCCATAATCCAGCTCCCATTTTCCGGCAAACCCTTGGATCCCATTATATTCCACTGTGTCACTATGTGCATCCCTGCAAAATCCCATGAAAATCATAAAATGGTCCGTAGATGCGCAAACTGACAGTTAAACCCCCATTGTGGATATGTATCGCATTACAATTAAACAGTTAAACCATGTTAGACCCCCATCTATATCCATTTCAGTTGGGATCATTCAATCTTCACAGCTGGCCATTGCCAAGCAACCAGTGCCTGGGTGCTTGTACAAAGGCGTCTGCATCTGCGCCTGCATTTGAACCAACGAGCTTGAACAGACATCATATGAAATGCACCCATGTACATATGCATTCATAGATGCACATAGCAATTTATTCAAATACTTGAATGCGCATGCATTTGTGTATGTGTGTGTGTGTGTGGGTGGGTGGGTGGGTGGGTGGGTGCGTACATGTGCACATGTATATGAATATAAGCTCTATTCATCTATTTTGCTATTTGCACTTATGTTCATATGTATTGTATATAATCATATACTCATATATATATATAGATAGATAGATTAATATGTATGTTATCTGTGCGTCTATTTCTATTCTATGTATACCATGCGACTCGACGTATTGAAAGTTCTCGAAAGGACCAGCTTCGCCCTGGCGCCTCCAGCTTGTACTGGGTCTCCGCCGGGTTCATGTCAAGCCCGTCGTTGTACTCGTCCTCGGCACCAAGATCAAAGGGGGGAAAAACCTGCCAGGGGATGGTTGAAATCCCACCCGCTTCTGGTAAAATTGGGGGTCTATTCATGTTTTTTGGGTTTTTGTGGGCGGTGGGTTTACCCTCTGGTAAACTAACAGTTAAACTAACATAGCAATGGAAAATCCAACCATTTTTAATGGGAAAATCACCATGTTTAATGGAAAATCACCATTTTTAATGGGAAAATAGCAGAGGGTACCACATCACAGGGGTTTGTCCAGCCTTTATCATAGTTTCTCCGTTTCTCATTCTGAAATCGGGCACCCAAACCTCCGTGGTCTGGGACTTCCGTGGGGGCAAACAGATGTTGGAAAATTTGGGGCCTGAGTTTGTAAAGTTTACATTCCCTCTGGTGAAGCAACCCTGGGACAAAACCATTCCATGTACCAGCTTTGGTGGGCTGCATTGAGTTGTCCATATGTAGATTATATATGCAATTATATGCATATGCTGATGTTCTCTATCTCATTCTTGCTCGGTTCCTCGTTTTTCCCGTGGTTATTGCTGTTCCTGATGCCGTTTCACTCAACTGGCGCCCCAAATCCAGCCCAGTCACGGACAGGAAGTGGTCCCGAAGAGCGCCCTTGTGGAAGGGGCCGTAAGTTGGTCAATGCAATGCCAGAAACCTCCAATTTTGGAGGGTTTCTACTGTTTCTACTGTTTCTCGCAGCCATTTCTGGTGGTTCTGTATTGGCTGTGCCACATTCATCCAATTTTAGATGCCGAAGCTTGATGGATCGCCTCCTTTATATAAAGCACAGCCCTCACAGCAAAACTTCGGCCATGGAGCAAGATGGGACACCATCTTAAACCAACATTATATAATGAAATAGACACCGGTCGATTCTTCCTTGAGATTTTCATGTAGACCGGTGATTGTTGCCAAACACCTTTAAGAATGCAGTTTGCACAACACCCCGCAAATTGAGACAAATGTCCAAAGATTCAAGATGTATGTATGTGACTGTATGTGCGTATGTGTGTCCATTTTTGTGCATGTTTCTGGAAATGAGTCCATGTTCAACCCCAAACATGGAGTCATAGAGTCTGGATTTAAATCGCTAGTTTCTGTTCACTTCAGATGAACATATTCACTGGATGCAAAACTCGTAGGTTTACCGTCTATTTGGGCTGTAAAAACCATAACCATGCTATCCTGCGCTTACCCTTTTTGGGGCGAAAAAAAAAATCGAAGAGCGGCCCAGAGGCCCAGGATGTGATTTTGCAAATATCTGCCAACCATACCTGGTGGTTCACCCGAATGAAGTGGGTCAACGCAGCCCAGTGGACTAAACCTACCCCCGCACCTTCTTCACAGGAGTCGACCAGGCGGTGCCCATGGTACCCTGGACGCGCGTGAATGATGTTCAAGTGCAAATATATCTGTGGGCAAAAACAATGCCATCTGCAGCATCTCCCAGTTATCACCATTTTTACAGATGGTATGTTTATGTTTACCATTCCCAGTCCTGGGTGGTTTGTGGCCTACCCGTCCCTGTCATCCCTGTCCCAGCTCGTCCCGTTGCCGCGCCGTGCGCAACATGCCCAAAGGGCTTCGTTGGGGGCTGGGCAGGGTACCTGACAATGAGATCACTGGTGCAGTGCCCGATGATTCTTGATGTATCTGATTGACAGGGGTTCCCATATTTTCTTTGAAATCAATTGAAATCATCGATTAGGTGGTAAAATCCAGATAAATCATAATACATAACCATCAAGGATTTTTGCACATTGCTCACTTGGCTTATGTTCCGGGGGAAAGAACACATCACACCATCTGAATCTACAGGGCCGATCTTGCCTGGATCGTTGTATAATAACCAGTGCTGAATTTTATACTCCTCTATTGGGCAACGAAATGAGCAGTGGCTGCAGTGGCTGCTAAATAAACCCTCTGGAATGACAGAACAGGGCTCCCACTTCATAGATGATGATATTTCCCTATGTATGTATGTATGTATGTATGTATGTATGTATGTATGTATGTATGTATGTATGTATGTATGTATGTATGTATGTATGTATGTATGATGTATGTATGTATGTATGTATGTATGTATGTATGTATGTATGTATGTATGTATGTATGTATGTATGTATGTATGTATGTATGTATGTATGTAGTATGTATGTGTGTATGTATGTATGTATGTATGTATGTATGTATGTATGTATGTATGTATGTATGTATGTATGTATGTATGTATGTATGTATGTATGTGTGTATGTGTGTATGTGTGTATGTATGTATGTATGTGTGTATGTATGTATGTATGTGTGTATGTTAGGTTAGGTTAGGTTAGGTTAGGTTAGGTTAGGTTAGGTTAGGTTAGGTTAGGTTAGGTTAGGTTAGGTTAGGTTAGGTTAGGTTAGGTTAGGTTATATATTGGCTAGTATATGCTAGTATAATCCCAAAACAGGGCTGCCCCAAGACGGCCTGCCGGAGAGTCGCCGGGGACATCAATGCTGATCCTTTTTTGATGGTTCTTCCTGGCGCTTGCAGCGGGGCCCAGGGGCCCAGGTCCCAGGTGATTCGAACTGGTGCTACCTCCATATTCGGTCTGTCTCGGTTGTCGCGAGTTCTACACTACCACCAATTTTGGGGATGAAGCCTGGCCATAACAATTCACTGGGTAAAACCTCCGAATTGCTCGCATTGATATCTTTGCATACTGGCAGGAGCTGGTGATCAGAAATCATGCAAATACGCAAATCAGCAATCAAACATGCCAATGGGAAATCCCCTGTAAGTGGAGGTTTCGATGGTAAAATCATCTATAAATGTACAAATGCTTGATTTTCAATTGCCATGTTTGCTTACCAGAGGATGAGTCTGAAGAAACCCTATGCCTTTTCCACTTGACATCGATCAGCAAGAATTTTATTCCCCATGCTGGCATTGTGTCCTCCAAAATCGCTAATGGTTTATGGTGACTGTAGAGGACTTAGAAGGCCCTCGGCTCAAACCTTCCACTCAAATGTTCCCATCTCATTGGATATGCAATGCGTCATCTTATCCCATTGTATCATATTACTGTATATCCCATCATTTTCTATTATATATATATGTATACATATATCATATTATCTCGCAGCCTATCCCAGTATATCAAATTATATCCCCATAGAAAATGGTTGGACCCACGTTAAACAGTGAAACCTGCAAACGCTGAATAGCTGTGGTGCAGCAAAAGGAATATTGAAAGGGGGGGATCCTATTATGTGCCGTAAATATTACCATATCCCATTCTATGGCAAACCCAAGATCATCAGCATATCCAAGCACATGAAATAGCATGAAATATCCCCATTAAATGCGTGTTAAAACCCCCATTGATCATAATGTTGCCTATTTGTTGAGCAGGAAAAGACTAATTGTCCAAGTTACATATAGCTATATATATATACCATTTGTCTGCGCCCTCCATTTGCTGGATATATATATATATGTGTGTGTGTTTGTGTTTATTTGTTTATTCATTCATGCATTCATGTTTTATGTAATCATTTACAGTATTTATTGAGTGATTTCTTTATTTATCTATGTATTAATTTTAAATATACATATAGATATATATATATATAATTATATATATATATAATTATATAGAATTATATTATACCATTATATACCGCATTTCGGTTGTATCCGTGGTATCAGCACTCAACATCACCCAACATCTCCGTCGTCCTGTGTGTGTTCAGCGAGTCCCTCATAGACCCACCAGGCTCGGGGCCCACAGTGGCGTCCGCCGGCCGAGACCCGGAGCAGCCCATGGCGAAGAAAAAATGACCGTGGCTGAAAGTTGGGTATGATTCATTCACAGGATCTGGTTGGTGGTATACCTACCCCTCTGAACAATATGAGTTCGTCAGTTGGGATGATGAAATTCCCAATATATGGAAAATTGCAAAATGTTCCAAACCACCAACCAGTATTTATTGTTGAATTGCCAAATACTCATCTAAGCTCTATCTTTTTGGGGATTACGGATTACGCCCAGTTGTGGGGAAAAAAGAAAAGACTTTTGGGGCTGCTTGCTACCCTATTGTAATAGAGTTGGCAAGTCTTATTATGGAAAGGTTGTCGCAATGTATGGTGGCCAAAATGTTGACCCAGGAAAGAGTTGCTCAACTTGCGGACTCAAATTGAGAGAAGTGAGTCTGTTGGCTGAATTCGTTGGTGCCTGCTTCAGCTCTCCCCAAAGCCTTCGGCTGAAGGGTGACTCGAGCCTGAAAAAAATGCAAATTGATCACCCCATTTTTTGCCCTCGCCAAGGTGAAATCAGCTGCTACAGCTCATCCAACCACTCGACCCTCCTATTTCAATGGCAGTTTCAACACCTACATAAAAACACGTTCCAAAATAGGTGTTCGTAGCCTCTATTGGGTTTTTCGGGGAAATGAGCCACATCTCGCCAACCATCGCAGTGCAAACATGACTTGGGATGCCAAGGCATCTTTGGACGAACCCATTTAAAAGAACGATCATTCAATGGTTTGGTTTAAGGGAATATCTACAAGAACCTCTGGTTTTCGCCTCCAAATGTAGAGGTTTCCTCTGGTTTCCTGCAGATGTGCCCTGCAACTCTCGAATTCAATAGGTGAAGTTTACTGGCGGATCCTGGATCAACACCTAGGTCCGCTCTCCAACTCCCATCCCTTCGCCCGGCGTTGGAACAGACTGTTCCTTGCTCTCGGACACCACCAAACAGGCCAACGCACACAAGGGATAGGCACCTTGGCAGCCAGGGGCCAAGTCATCTTCACTAGCCTTCCCACCACCCCCACCTCTGCCATTAAAACAAAACATATCGTGATAGCCGAAAAGTAATTCCTTCTGTTCAACACCCCCAAACGAAAACATGGTGGGTGTAGGGGATGAAACCACATATTTAGGACCCCTCAGGATGTAGGGCCCCCGGATCCCACATGGGCGTGTCCGAAAATGCTGGATGCAACCCGCCGACAAACCAGTGCTTCCCCCAAATTTTCAAATGTACAGACACACCGACCTACAATCCATAAATAAATTGGAAACCAACAGTTCCGCTGGTTTGGCCTGCAATGTCCTGCAATTTTCTTGCCCCTATCCTTATTGATCCTCCAGTTGCCCATCCCCCCGGCTCTGTCACCACTTCAAGTCAGGCGGCAGCAGGACAGTCCTGGGGCGAGCGGCTACAACAATCCGGACTTGGAGGGCCCAATCCTCCTCCCCCCCCTCATCCTCATCATCATCCTCATCATCATCATCATCAGCAGCAGCAGCATGATCAAGACTGCTCCAGCTCTCCTGGAAATCTCTTACTTGCGCGACATCCCACCATCACCCCCACGCCATATCAAAATTCCACAGAAAAGCTGGTGCCTACTCTTCCCCTAGCCCTAGGTTTTTCGACCTATTCTGGGCCATTTCTCCCGTCCTATGAGTCCCACGCCCAGCACGCGGAAGGACCACTGCCCGCGCTTGAACTCTGGCCCCGGCAGCGGCAGCAGGGCCACCAGTGCCAGCGGCAACTGCAGCAGACTGACGCCGCCTGGGGCGCCATCACCAATGATAAAAATCATCAACTTTCTATGAAAATGACCCGAATTCCAAGAGATCCATTTCTATCCATTTATATCCATTTATCTACTGCAATGATCCAGTATGGAATATAGATATATGTATGTGCATTCAAATATATATATATATATAACCCATGTTCATTCCATCAAGGGTGAGAAAAACACATTTAAACCGTGACCCCCGGCTGCCAAGTCACAGCAGAGTTTCGAGGAACGCTCCGCCGAGCGCCGTAGTGCAGGGTACGAAGCCACCATGGCTCCGGGCTTTCAACGGCTGTTGCATCAATCTTCCGGCTAAATGATGGGAACGTGGTTAATAAACATATCCGTACCCCAGTTATATATATATATATAAGTGTGTGTGTGTGTGAGTGTGTGTGTGTGTGTATGTATGTACTAAGTAAGTACGTACGTACGTACGTAAGTATGTGTGTATGTATGTATGTATGTATGTATGTATGTATGTAAGTATGTATGTATGTATGTATGTATGTATGTATGTATGTATGTATGTATGTATGTATGTATGTATGTATGTATGTATGTATGTATGTATGTGTGTATGTATCTATCTATCTATCTATCTATCTATCTACCTACCTATCTATCTATCTATCTATCTATGTATGTATGTATGTATGTATGTATGTATGTATGTATTACTGTACTGTACTGTACTGTACTGTACTGTAACGTAATGTAATGTAATGTAATGTATGTACGTATGTACGTATGTATGTACGTATGTATGTATATATGTGTGTGTGTGTCTGTATATATGTATGTATGCATGCATGCATGCATGCATGCATGCATGCATGTATGTATGTATGTACGTATGTGTGTATGTGTGTATGTGCGTATGTGTCTATGTGTCTATGTGTGTGTATGTGTGTATGTGTGTGTGTATATGTGTGTGTATATGTGTGTGTGTGTATGTAAATGTATATGTATGTAAATGTATATGTATGTAAATGTATATGTATATGTATGTGTATGTGTATGTGTATGTGTGTATGTATGTATGGATGTATGGATGTATGGATGATGTGTATGTGTGTATATGTGTATGTGTGTGTGTATGTGTGTGTGTATGTATGTGCATGTATGTGCATGTATGTGCATGTATGTGCATGTATGTGCATGTATGTGCATGTATGTGCATGTATGTGCATGTATGTGCATGTATGTGCATGTATGTGCATGTATGTGCATGTATGTGCATGTATGTGCATGTATGTGCATGTATGTGCATGTATGTGCATGTATGTGCATGTATGTGCATGTATGTGCATATGTATGTGTGTATGTGCATATATGTATGTGGGTATATAGCCCCGCGAAACGGGGACTTACATCTGGCTTATATGGTTTATTAACCACTGCCTTTGTGTTAACTCACTTAAGTCTTAAGTTCATTTGATATGACGCTGAAGTGAAAATTCCCGCATGTTACAAAGTACTCTTCCGGTCATGTTCTACTTTCATAAGATTCTGTTTCTTGTTCGCGGCATGCGTGGAAAATCTGTTCGGCTGGAACCTGTCTGGAACCTGTCTGGAACCTGTCTGGAACCTGTCTGGAACCTGTCTGGAACCTGTCTGGAACCTGTCTGGAACCTGTCTGGAACCTGTCTGTTTCGATGTTTCGATGTTTCGGGCGCTTCGCTGAATTCATCAAGCAGATGATTGTTCAGTGTACTGTTACCCTTGCGCGAGCTGAGTTTTTTGTTCAACTATGATGGAGTGTGCTGACAATATCGCAACTTATCTCGGGCTGTGAGCCACCTCCCAGACCGAGGGATTAAGAAAAACCAGAGATGACATGCGGAGATACGGACTCGATCCGATGATAAAAAGTGCTTGAAGAACCTAGATATACCATCTAGAGAATTAAAACAAAAAGAACCGCTCCTCGACATATTCCGGGCCATTATTAATCGATTCCCAATAATGATAAGATCCTTTACTATGACTATGAGTTTTCTGTGAGGTCGCAGCCAGTTTTTATTGAAATCCGATAGCACTTTTGAAGAAAGATAAGTGAATAAGCCCTTGACTACTTCCATATCATGGAAGATATACCCAAAATTGGCTGGACCTGCAAAAATATTCATCTTTAAAGAAGTATATAGCAGAAGTTATCACGCCAAAAAAATGTTGATATGGATTTGCTTACAGGGTCCCCAAAAAAATAGATCGAATCCCCTTGGATTCCCGAAATGTGGGTTTCCCATTGGGAAACCTTTGAAAAATCAAACAAATCTGGATAAACTACGTATATTATGTTTATATATATATATCTCTCTCTCTCTCTATGTGTGTGTGTGTTATATATATAACAACCAAGCAAGTTTTTGGTATAGTTACCCCTACTGACCATCACCTTTTCGCAAAGCCAGGTTCACCCGGCCCTTCGCAGCGAGCTAGGGCGGCTGAGGCGGCTGGCCGTGTTGTTGGTACATCTCTCCGGGCACCAGGCACTCCAATACCTCGGTCCATCGGGCTGTTGGCGCATCCCCCAACCCCAAAAAGTTTGATCAGTTAAACCTGGTTGAACCATGCCAAAATATATATATGTGTATGTATGTATGTATGTATGTATGTATGTATGTATGTATGTATGTATGTATGTATGTATGTATGTATGTATGTATGTATGTATGTATGTATGTATGTATGTATGTATGTATGTATGTATGTATGTATGTACGTACTGTATGTATGTACGTACTGTATGTATGTATGTATGTATGTATGTATGTATGTATGTATGTATGTATGTATGTATGTATGTATGTATGTATGTATGTATGTATGTATGTATGTATGTATGTATGTATGTATGTATGTATGTATGTATGTATATTATATATATATATTATATTATATATATATTATATATTATATATATTATATATATTGTATATATATATATATATTGTATATATATTGTATACATATTGTATACATATTGTATACATATTGTATATATATATATTGTGTATATATTGTATATATAATGTATATATTTATTTATTGCATATATATATATTGTACATATATATATATATATGTATAATGTATATATATATATTGTATATATATAATATATATTGTATATATATATAATATATATTGTATATATATATATATAGCCAATCAATTATTCAATATATATATATATATTATACCCCCCAAAGCTGGGGCCCCAAAGTAACTATTGCATATATATATATAATGTGTATATTTATATATTGTTATATATTGCATATATATATATATATTGTTTTATGTATTGTATATATATATATTGTATATATATATATAATGTATATAACTGTATATATATATATAGCCAATCAATTATTCAATATATATATATATACCCGGGGTGTTGAATTTTAGGGGAAGGGGATGATCGAATAACAATCAAGAATCGTGGCAAATCTCTGCATGGTGCTGGTGGCTGGTGGTTTCAAAGGAACAAAAAACGTATCTCCAATGGGGATGAAGACGGAGACTGCGCAATAACAAGTGCAAAGCCAGCCAGTGATTCACAATCCTTCCACCTTTTCAACCCACACATGCTGTGTGAGTCCCGCCTACCGATCTGGTGATGCAAAGTGAAACTGTCTGGTCATTCCCAGTTTTTAGGACGCCAGGTGCTGCATTTCATGGTGAGAAAATTCCCCTCTGTCAAGCACCCCCCCACCTGCTCAAAGTCACAGAGGCACAAAAAAACAATCATGCATGGATATGAGTGAATATTACCGTAATGGATATCAACTGGATATTAGTGGCATATGTTCTTCAGATTCTTCCTGATTTGATGATGATCCCCACCACGTCCGCGGGCCATGGCCCAATTCGGGCCCTAAAAATCCTCTGGCTCCGGCGGAACCGGCTGCAACAAAGACTCGTCCGGACCTGGGCGAAGTTTTGATGCTACAATTATCGCAATCTGTCTGCCAATACCCTTGCCAGTGAACTTTCTGACCAAGTATGATATAAACACACATATATATATATAAATATATACATATTATTACATATTTATAGATATCCACTTCATAAATAATATCTTGCCCAACATATCGTTGCCATTCCCTTGGCGAATTCGATGCCATTCGCGCCTAGGCGTTGGGGCGGCAACCACTTCTTCTCCGCGATGTCGTAGGCTTCATAGGTGTCCAGGACCACCTCTGAGAGCACCCTCTGGTAAACATAGCTATGGAAAAGCACCATTGTTTTGGTAGATAAATCATGAAAAATCATCTCCAAAAACCATTTTCCATAGCTACAAACTGGGAAATCACCATTAAATCATCATGAAATCATCATGAAATCCCATGAAATCGTCATTTGTTGATGGTTAAACCACCATTTTCCAAGCTTTTTCAGCAGCAATGCTGATTCCCATGGTCCCACGCCTTGCCATCCAACCCACCCACCACATAGATCCGCCCAGCCAGCGCGAAGGAGGCGTGGCCCACCCGTGGAATACTCATGGAGGGCAGCTCCTGAGGAAAATCCACGTCTTTTGAAGGGGATCATAGGGATTCGCAATCAAAAAAAGCTGAAAAATGTGTTTTTTTTTTCACCTTTATCGATCTTCACATCTGTTGAAGGTGGAAATGAATATGGGTGTTGAAGGAAGGATTCAGCAACAAAAATGGCGGTAAAAGGATGCCATAAACGGAGATGATCCTAATTTCTCCAGACAATTTAGCCAGTGTACAAGGTCAGAGCCGCCTAGATAGCTGAGCTGGTCTCTTCCTAGGTGATCACCACCTTGCAGGTTTCTTTGATGATTTATCAATGTAGTAACCTGGACATACATCTGTGTGTGTGCCTGCACATGTATCTACATACGCATATATAAGCATGTGTATATATATATATTATGTGTGTGTGTAATGTATATGAGCAAATTCATATTCAGTAAATATGTTTATTTACATGCATACAGTAAGTGATTTCAAAATGCATAAAATGCCCTGATTACAGTAGATGACCCAAGGGTAAAATGCGTTTTGAGAGTCTTCTGGTTGGTGTGATTCATCACACCTAAAAAATGAGACGGCCAAACTTCCGCCGGTCTGGATCAAGGTCTGCCCAGCCCATTGTCTGCAGTTATTTGTTGTACATATCAGCCACCATCAATGGATAGCTCAATTTTCCTATGTTCTGCTGGTTTATTTAAATGCCTGTTCTCTTTGGTCATCTTCCCAATGGTTGTTAGTCAAACAAATATCCAAAATCAACAAACGCCAATGAACAAATATTGATTGTTACCTATCCAAGATTTGCATAACTCCTCCCAAATCAAGCACGGAATCTTGAGCAATAATATCTATATCATCAGATGCCCACTGGTAATTTAACATAGCCATGGAAAATTAGCCCTGTGCAGATGATTTACCTATTGTATTCGGCCCATGGCTTTCCATCGCAAAGCCTTAGATAACCAGAAAGTAATGATTGGATCAAGAGTACCACCTGGGCGTTGAATCACCCAGATACAAACAGCCCATGATCCTTCTCATTTCCCTTTTAAAGATGGTATGATCATCCCCCTGTATGGCTTTTATCTATTGAGGGAGAAAGAACGCGACATTATTTGTGGCTCTCCGAGATTTACATTACATACCTCCTCCAAAATCAAGGTTCACAATGACAAAGATCATAATTAACACAAATGAGAAGTATCAACATATGACGAGCCTCCAAATATCCAGATATCATAGAAGATTTTGATATTCACACATTATCTTACAGTGGATCTGGCTGAATAATACTTCACTAACCTGAAAATAGCTGAAACTTGCGGCCATTTGGGAATGATTCTCCGCAATCTAATCATCATTCCATTGACGTCACAGTGAGGTCACAATAAATTCATCCAGATTAAGACTCCGTCATCTCCCAATATATCCCATTATACCACCATGTTTGTTTGTAGATCTCCTTATATAATATGAATCATGAACAGTGCTTAATTGTTAATAATGGATCAAAAAAATGTCGAACATATAACAACATATATGATTATGGTTCATACCAATAATATCCTTAGTTGTTAATTGATATAATATGTCATAATGAGTTATTATGGAAGCCTCGATGGATCAGAAAATCATGAATTATCAATTCATAATTGTCAACATAAGTCGGTCAACGATTAAGCTAAGATCATTGACAATGTCACCATAATCATGCCCCCAAGGGATCCTCAATTGATCGTTCATCATGAAACTAATAACTGGAATATAATGGATCATCTATTGGGATTATATACATATATATGTGTGTGTGATAGAATTTATAGAAAAAGAATTGATAGTGTGGGATTATTAATTGTCAAAGCTGGTGGGTGGTTTCAACCCCTCTGAAAAATATGAGTTCGTCAGTTGGGATGATTATTCCCAACTGAATGGAAAGTCATAAAATTCCATGGTTCCAAACCACCAATCAGATCATCATCATATTCCCATTGTTGCTGGTTTATACCAGATTAACCACTATTAATATCACTATTTTCCAAACCACCAACCAGAAATATTGTTATTCCATAGATTAACCATAGATTAACCATAGAAAAAAGATTGAAAATCTGATCGGATCGCTCCTCCCAGCTCTGCTTCTTGGTGTTGAAGACTTCCATGGAGGTCAACACATCCATGCCGTCCGACCCCCCAGTGACCTGAAAAAAAGAACGGTGATAAATCACCCAGCAAAACTGGGGTTTTACCAGTTTTGGCAGTGTCAGTTAGCGACAAAAAGAACGGATTGAACCAGAAAAAAACCATTCAAAGGATTGGTAAAAAATGGGAAAATGACCGGAAACTATCGAATTTTACACTCACAACTTTTTGGATTTCCTGGTTTTGTTCACACCCAGACTGAAACCTTTCGCAGGGTGACCGTTGTTGAGCAAGCCAACCCACAAGAATCAGTGCAGCATCAGTATCCCCTTTTTTGGGAATTCAATGCCAACAAGATCTCAAACAAAAACTCCTTCAGATTTAGAACTGTGGTTAACCCTTCCTGGCACATTTCTACGTGCTAATGTCAAGTTACATGGTTTCTGGTTTATGGGAATCCAAACACCATGGGCACATAAATGCCTGAGCAAAAATGGATTTCTACATTCAGTCCCCGAGAACTAGGCATGCAATCCAATTTCATCCAATAGTTGGTTATATATCCCATCAATTCCCATGATCCCATGAAATCACCATAAAATCCCCATGGAATCCCACCATTCTTCACCATAAAATCACCATAAAATCCCCATGAAATCACCATTTTTCATGGCTAAATCCAACCTTTGACCATCCCCCAAGATGGGAAAAAAAGCGCCGAGCCGCATAGATCAACTCCTCGCCCTGGTCGTTGGGGAAGACACTGCAGGCCGGACCAATGCGCCCAACCGCCATAGGAGGCATCGGCAGCCACCTGGCGGCTGGGGGTATAGTGATATAATAGGGGGTTAGCCATCAACAAATGAGGACTTAGTATTGATTTTTATCCCATAGATTATCCAGAATAAGTCCTCATTTGTGGATAATTGATGGTTTCACCATGTGATACACCATTATTACGGATTTGTTTTGATGGTTTAATAGGGTTTAATGGGAATATCATGGACTATTGGGTCAAATAATGCCATAAACCATCCCCCAGTCATCACCATAAATGGGTGGTATAAACCATCAATATGTATATATATATATACTGTATATATCCCCATGATTATCCCATTGTAAAGTCATGAATAGGTGGTATATGTATAAACCATTCCCAGTCATGGCTGGTTTATGACATTGTTTTATCCACATTAGCCTCTGGTAAATGAAGAGGTCGACCCGAACAAAATGATCCTATTTTTGAGTGGTGGAAACGAGTTTCTTCCAACCCCGAATGCCAGGGTCATGTGAATTTACTGGAGAGTGCGGGAGATGGAATGTGGATGTAAGAAAAAATCTACATTACCCTGCGGTAATCAAACATGGCAATGGAAAATTCATCAATGGAATTTTAAATGATGGGAAAATCATCTATAAATGGGGGATTGTCCATTGGCGTGTTTGATCACTGGAGGGTAAAAGCAGTTTTCAACTCTGGTCTTTGAAAAAATGTGACCATCCGGTCATCTCAATTGCACATCTCCGAATAAAATTGGCATAAAAATCAAAATATCCTCTATACATATATATATATATATATGTGTGTGTGTGTGTTTGCGTGCGCGTGTGTATATATGATTATATATATATATATATGTGTGTGTGTGTATGTATATGTATATGTATATGTATATATATGTATATGTATATGTATATGTATATGTATATAATATGTATATGTATATAATATGTGTGTGTGGGATATTTCTATTATGTGCCCAATTGACCACACCCATGTGTTTTTTTTCGCTCTCTCTCTCTCTCTCTTTCTCTTTCCATATCGCCATCAGGTCACCCTGCCCTAGCATCGGCTCTCCCTCTTTCGAGATTGCCATGTCCATTAAAACGATAAATTACCTAGTACAGGGTAAAACAGGGACCAAGTTTTTCACACAAAAAAAAGACATCAAAAACCCCTCATCCATGGATATCTCCCATTTACAATGGGAATTTCCCATAGAAACCTCCCATTTTTCATGACCATTTCCGATGAATTCATCCCCCAGCAAGCCCCGAGCCGAGCCCCAAGCCGCGCCTCTCGCAGTAGAGCTCAAAAACCTCCATGCTTCGATGGGCGCGTGGCCGACTCTCATCCTTCACCTGTCGTTCCTGACCTGGACCGGAACGACCATGGGGCCATGAATTTTGAGATCGAAATATCTCGAAATTGGTTGGCCCAGGGAAGTTCATTGTTGGAATCCAGGGCTGTTCAAGAATGACATGTGGTCGGTGAAAGCCCCCAGAGGATGGCCCCCGAAACGCGACGGGAACCTCGGGAACCTTTCGGCTGCAAAAAGTGGTGCTTCCGCAGCTAAGAATGCATGGCTAGTTCGCCCCTAGATATCCCAAGCAATATATGTCCAAATGCAAACAAGCCAAGGCTCGTATAGGCTCGTCCTAGTTGAGGACTACTTCAGCTCGTGTTTGCATTATATGTATATATGTATGTATATATTTACATCTATATGCCTATATCTATATCTATATCTATATCTATATCTATATCTGTGTGTAGTTGTTAATATCTTCTCAAAATCAATACTGGATCGAGGTCAAAAAAACCTCTAGCAGGGCCTCCAATGGCGTAGACGTTGCCACCACTGGAGGCCATGACGTGATAGGACCGCGCCACGGCCATAGGGTCCATGCTGCCGCTCCAGGAGTTACTCCTGGTGGGATGGGAATTGTGGCGATTTCATGGGATTTCATGGATTTTAATGGGGTTGGGGTGTTTTTAACGGGTTGAATGGGGTTTACAGTCATAAGACTTAGTTAGCTAAGTTGGTTTATCACTAGTGCAACAGTATCACTATGGTTTGTGGTCGATATATCTACCTAGTTAATCGGGTTTATAAAGCAACTTATACCTGGAGAGGGGAAGCACTTTCTGGGGAATAGATCACCGTTCTATCTTTTTTGTGGTGACCCCTTGTGACCCCAGCAAGCCTTTTTTTACCATAAAAATTATGATTTAAACAAAACACACGCGATGGAAGTTATACCCCCAAGTTTTTTTGGAAGCAATATCAATACTTGATGCTTTGATCATATGTTCAAACTCTCACATTATATAATGAGGTAAACCCAGTTTTGAATAAACCATCAGAAACCATCCTGCATTTCATCAGATCTGGTTGGTAGGTAGAAACCATCCAAACTTCAGGTGTTGGTGATATGTTCAGATCCTCAAAAACCATAATGATACAACAATGATACACAAACCATGGACCATAAGGGATCCTTTGTTGGGTGTTGATTACACCCTTTTCAAGGTAGATGGCTCCGCCCTCTTCCAAAGTGCGCGTATAGATGGCGCCGACTTTTTGAATTTTGACACCCGAAAAGGGCGTGACATCCATCCCCGTTATTTTTGTGGGCCGCGCCATCTATGCCAGAAAATGTTTCAGGGTTGCGCCATCTATGCAAGGATTCTTAAGTCCAAAGTTTCCAAGCCTCCATTTCCCTTCTCCTCTCCCTTTGCCCTTAACTTCCCCTTTCTCCTTCCTCCGTTCCCTTTCTCATTCCCTTCCCTTTTTCACCTTCAGCTTTCCTTTTCCCCCTTCCTTTTCTCAATTCCCTTTCCCTTTCTCCTTTCTCCTTTCCCTTTCCCTTTCTCCTTTCTCCTTCATTGTTCTCCTTTCTTCCTTTCTCCTTGCCCTTTCTTTTTCTCCTGTTTCCTTTCTCCTTTTCCTCCTCCTTTTCCTTTCCCTTTACACATGGAACGCAGTGGTAACCTATAGATGGCGCAATCCACAGTTATGGTTTCCCCCGAAAAAAAATCCTGTTGCCTGTCCCTTTCCCTTTCTCCTTTCTCCTTTCCCTCCTCCTTTCAATGTCCCTTTCCCTTTTTCCTTTTCCCTTCTCATTTCCCTGTCCCCTTTCCCTTTCTCCTTTCCCCATTTCTCCTTTCCCCGTTCCCTTTCTCATTCCCTTCCCCCTTTTCCTTTCTCCTTTCCCTTTCACTTTCTTTTTCTCCTCTTTTCCCTTTCCCTTTACAAATGGAACGCACTGGTAACCTATAGATGGCTCAACCCACAGCTATTTATGGTTTCCCAAAGAAAAATCCTGTTGCCTCCCTTTCGTTTTCTCCTTTCTCTCCTCCTTTCAATGTCCCTGTCCCTTTTTCCTTTTCCCTTGTCCTTTCCCTTTCCCCTTTCTCCTTTCTCCTTTCCCTTTCTCATTCCCTTCCCCCTTTTCCTTTCTCCTGTCCCTTTGTCCTTTTCCCTTTCTTTTTCTCCTTTTTCCTTTCTCTTTTCCCTCCTCCTTTCCCTTTACCTTTACAAATGGAACGGTTCGGTAACCTATAGATGGCGCAACCGACAGTCATGATTTCCTGAAGAAAAGCCCTGATCCCTGTCCGTTTCGTTTTCTCCTTTCTCCTTTCTCCTTTCCCTCCTCCTTTCAATGTCCCTTTCCCTTTTTCCTTTTCCCTTCTCATTTCCCTGTCCCCTTTCCCTTTCTCCTTTCCCCATTTCTCCTTTCCCCGTTCCCTTTCTCATTCCCTTCCCCCTTTTCCTTTCTCCTTTCCCTTTCACTCTCTTTTTCTCCTCCTTTCCCTTTCCCTTTGCAAATGGAACGCGCTGGTAACCTATAGATGGCGCAACCCACAGCCATCTCTCCGTGTTTTGACTTGAGCCATCTCTCCATGACACAAGCGGATGGCACTGTCCCAGGGGGTTGCGCCATCTATTTAGTAGTGAGGGGGAAAAAAAAACGAGAAAAACTATTGTTGAACACACATCCCCGTTATTTTTTCAACGCTTTGATGACCGAAATGTCCGGTCCCGGAAGAAGGGATTTAAATTAAAAATGGGGTAGATGGCGCAATTTGGCCCATTTTGCACATGTAGGGTTGCGCCATCTTCTGGGCACTTTTGCTGTTTCGGGTACATATCCTTTAAAAAAAATCACTGTTAAATAGATGGCGCAACCACCTCTGAAAAAGTAGGTCTGAGCCATGTACTTTGAACCCGGAGTATAAGATTTCTTACAGCCAAAACAGAAACACACACATTGAGTAGAAAACCAAATTATACTGTAAACGATCCTGTGTCTCAACTATAACCCTGGCCATACCACAGCTAAATGAACCATTCCCAAAAATGATTATGATTAACTATAAGATTGCAATGTTTAAGAAAACGGACTGATGGTTAACATTGTCAAACTAGTTCATCTACTTATCGGGTCTAATTACCGCTAGTAAAGCATGGAGTTCTACTAAAACCAACCAGGGGTATAACAATTAATTCTATCCCCCTATACCAAACACCCCCCAGAACCCATTCTCTAGTATAGAATTTGCACACAGGTTTAGGGAATTTAGGGGGTGTGTCATATTAGGGGTCATTATATCCCATTAGGTCCCCATTAAACGAAATAACATCCCGCTAAATCACCATGAAATCACCATAAAATCTGACAAATCCCCCATTTGTGGATGGATAAACCCCGTGGATGATATACCTTTCATCCCATCCGTAACTGCCGTAACTGCCGTAACTGCCGTAACTGACCCCGTGGAACCCCCCACGAACCACCGCTCCTGGGATCATAGACCTCCGCAGAGGCCAGGTCCCGGATGCCGTCGAAGCCTCCGGCCACGTAGAGCCGACCTGGCACCGCCACGGTTTTTCCCGAACAAAACGGGAGGGCAAGATGGTTTTCATGCTTATATATATATATATATAAAGAAAGAGAGAGAGAGAGAGGGAGAAAGAGAGAGATATGTATGGATGTGTGTGTGTGTGTGGATGTATGTGTATATATATATGTGTGTGTGTGTTATATGCATTTACAAAAATAAAGAATATGAGGTGTGCAAACCTAAAAATTGGTTTCAATGTGTTTTTTGATTTGAAACCAGGATTTACGCACTTGAACATGGGTTTTTTGATCAAGACAAGTGTGGCTTTGCATGGTCTTACACATTAAATCTAGAGAGTGCAACGTTGTGGGGCCCTCATTTTTAGAGTGTTTTCTGATGTTTTCTTTGATAAATTATGTTTATTTATCCTCATATTGTTTTTGTTCTATTTTCTATGTTGTTGATATCACTTTGTTTCTGTTGCATTGCTACCTATTGTATCTTAAATTTGGCTCTGGAAAGTTCATATAGAATAGCATAGTAGGGGTGGAGATAAAGCTCATACCATTGGTTCTACACTGTGTTCCTTTGCAAAAGCAGATTATAGATAGACCCATGGAAAGTAGCAAATTCAATATTTGTATCATCATATGAACATGCAACATGTATATATATATATATACAGTTGTGTTACAATACCCAAGAATGATTAATAAGATAAGCTAAGTAAATCTCATAGTCTATGTTAAACAAGTGCCCGTTTTGACATCACCATATAAACTTTCTCATGCAACTGTATTACTATTGCTTAGATTTGGTGGTTTCTACTCTACCAGAAAAAAAACTAAAGTACAGCCTTGCAACATCAGGCAGTTGTAGTTGCAAAGGTTATATCAACAGGACTCAAGTTTTGTCCAAAGATCAACAAAAGTTTGAACACAGATTTCAATGGCTCTACCAAGTCTTGCAATGAAGTGCAAGCTTCATCACAAACTAATAGTGATCATGAAAAAGGCAGGGAGCAAATCACTCTTCTCACATATGTACTGTACAGTGCAAACTCATTTGTTCAAGCTTTTAGTGCGCATGGAATTTTTAAGAATACTTAGAACCAATCTCGGAACAACATGGCAAAATCAATCTTACATGCACGTAGCAGTGATCACCTTCAACCCATCACATGCATGGCCATTCCAGAAGCTTAGTCTCATGGAAGAAATTATGACAATCATTTTTGTATACATGTGTATTCTTGTCGGGGGACTACCTGAACTTGTACATGTTTCTCTGGTAAGCCAACAATGCAGACAAACAGGAAACTTTGCAAATAGTGTTACATACAAGCTGCAATAGCTACACAATCACATAGCATACATATACATGACTCATCATCATGTTCTGGAAATTGCACATGACATGTCCTTCATTGGCAATACCTTTGCAGAGTGGTGAGTTGTATCGGGCTCTTATCATGCTACGCTATGCAATCTTTTTTTCAACAAATATGGAAAGAACATGGACATAGTATGGAAAAAATCCTGCAATCAAAATCAAGCAATTTGGTTAGCCTAAATGGAATTTGCCTGTGACCAGCGCAATCAAACAAGAAAATATCTTCGAGGGTATGCCTACGTATAGCCATGGCATGCCATGGCAAGGAGCAGACCTACCATAAAAGTGAAACGGGATGAAAGCAAAAGCTTAAAAACTCATGCTAAAACCTTCCCAACGATAAACTGGATGTTTCCGTATTTTTCCAAAGATATTATCAGATTAAGATACTGCAGCAAGGGTGATCCTAGCTATCTCTTGAAATACCATGTAAATAACCCATAGAAGCAATCATTGCACCATGTCATACGTTGCCAGCTTGTGTTTGTAGCTTTGAAAAGTTGTGGCACTATTGTTGGCTCTATATATTTGAAATCGAGCTTGAATTGACCCTTGTGTCGAGTTGGACTGCACAAAGACCTCAATGATCTAGCTGCTTGCTCCCCTGGGGTGACTGTAGATGGTCATTCAAGATTACTCATTCAAATGATATTGAGCTTCCTGGCCATGACAAATGTAGCATGTTTTTGAAATAAATGAAGTTCTTCAAATAATATATATATATATCCATATATTTGTTTTAAATATATATATATATGTGGTTATACATGTATAACTGTTCTACTTTCCGTCCTGTTTTCTTCTTGTGCCACTTTTGAATATCATGCACTGGCCCTGGTAGTGGCACAGCATGGCCCTAAGACATGGCGCTTTTTCTTTTTCAACTTAGTATGTCCTTGCCATGCAGCGAAGAAAATCCAAAACTTTAAAAAAATAAAAAGATCATCCAAGATCAGATGGGTTATAGTTAGCATTGGTCTAAGGATAGTGAGTCTGCAAAATTGTTAATTTACATTCTTTACTGATGACGCTGTTTTTAGAATAGACAAATTGAGTGGTATTGCTCATACTACGGTGTGTAAACACCGTTGGGCTAAGTCCGGCTAGATCGTCCGGCCGGTACTGTAGTGCCATCCGTGCGGCCGGTACCGTGGTGCCGGTTCGGATTGAAAGCTGGTTTCCTGGGGTCTGGTCTGTTTTTTCGGCCCTCCCCTCAGGGAGGTCTAGCAGGTAAAAACCAGAGCTTTAGGGTTTCCAGAAGTCTCGAGGAGGAAGCAAGAAAGGAAAAAAGAAACTATACAGATAACTTAGTAGCAATATATTAATCCAAAATTTGACCCGTATCTGTCCATTCCTCTTTCCAGCCATCCACAACGTCCCTTTCTGAAATATAAATAACATTTAAATAACATTGTTCTATCATATTATGGTGTGAGATATTGCAAGACGTGCAAAACAATTCACACAAATGTCTCATCTTACTTTTTGCTGTATTTCCAGAAATGTGGTAGAATGGGGCCCCCATGGCGTGACTTTCTGTAAATCTAAGGGGGTGATGACTAACAGAGGGTTGCAGGTGAATTTCGGCAATGGGGCCATCACAAGGCTTGGAAGGAGACCTCATATGTAACTTCCCTTCCAGGCCAGGGACTTATATGAGCCTTTGAGATCAGCAACCAAACATGATGATGCTTCAATTGTGAGTCCTGGACATATCCAAATGCCTTCCCCAGTCGAAACACACTGGATTTGTTCTGCAGGAAACTGATGGGATAGCCGAAATCCAAGAGTTTCCCTATCTTTTTCACCATTCCGAACCAAAAATCCCCAGAAAAATCAACCTTTGAGCTCTGGCAAAACACCAAGGACCCGCAAATGGCGCCTTCCGCAACCGCAGCTGCGTGCATGGTGCGCTTCACGCCCATGGGTGGCTTGGTGAACCACTGGTCCCACTGACCACTGAGCGGATCCAGGACCTGGTTTGGTTGGAGTCGGATCTAGCTGCTGCTACTGGAGAATCTGGAAATAACTTGATAGAACTAACCAGCTTGATATGATACTTGGGTGTCTCTGAAACTGGTGGTATACCTGCAACTGTATGGCCGGTTTAATGGGAAACTTGATGATCATCCAGTGAATTGTTCTGTGGTTTCCCCTCATTTCCCGTGAAACTGGCTGAAAATGGCAGTTGCAACCCGGATATAAATGGATATGCCTCACCAAACCTACCACAACAAGTTATATCTCAATACTGTAATGGTACCATATTTTAGTGATGTCATAACCAGTGGGCATACGTAGCTGTAGTATAGCTGTAGTATAGCTGTAGTATAGCTGACAATACCTATATCCAATGACATAACAAAATGTAGACGGGCGATGCCCATTTCACAGGGAATGTAACCTGCTTGGTTGAAGCAATAAACTAACTCCGCTGCCTATCTAAGTATCTTTACATCATGGGATTTAATGGGATTTGGCTAAGCTTTAGTCACCAATATTCGATACCGATTGTTTATATCATGACTTTATCATGACTACAATGGTGCTGTGTTCGCATATGCCCCTCGGTAATCAAACATGGCTTGCTGGAAATTTCTCATTTAGTTTGATAGTTTCCCAGCTATAAACCTTTATTTAGTTCGGGGATTTCCCAGCCGGCTATGTTTGGTTATCCCACTATGGTAACTATAGTTTCCCATCAATTCCTATTATATAAAGTCCCACGAATTCCCATGGTATCCCATCAAATCCGAATAAGATCATAGTAAACCACCATTAAATCACCATAAAATCATATAAAGTCCCATCAAAATCCTATGAAGTCTCTATGTTTTTGATGGTTTGGGGGCCCTGAATACCTCGGGCCTCGAAGGTGTTTAAGGTGCGACCATCGGCACTGCCTCCTACCACGTAGATCTTGCCCTGGCGGATGCGTTTAAGGGGCGACTGAAGCATGATCCAATTGAACCAAAAATGGTTCGACTTCACCAAAAATGGTGGTTTAATGGGATTTAATTGGATTTAATGGTGGATTTCATGGTGATTATCAAGGTTTAATCAAGTTTAATCAACAAAAAACAGGAATGTTAGTGGATATACCCTCTGGTAAACTAACAGTTTGCGAACTGGAAAATCACCATTTTCAATGGGTAAATCAGGTAAATCAACTATACATGGCCATTTTCAATAGCTATGTTTGTGTACCAGAGGGTACGTTCACCACTAAATATTTTTTGTGAATTGTTGATTTTGACATTTGGAGGAAAAAGGAGGATACAGCACGGGGATTTTTAAGGACAAAGCCATTGTTGAAGTTGAGTAACAACCCGAAAGGGGGAGTGAATACCAACTATACCACCAAATTGGAATGCAATTGTCAGTAAATGTGGATGTTATAGCACCATGTAAAATCAGAAGGGCAGTTGTCAATGAAAATGGGTGAACGCTGTTGCATCCAAGGAAGCTGTTAATGCGCCTATGGGGTCGGTCATCTCATCCAAACATCTATTGGTGTGAGTTCGGGGCTGTAGATGCTAAAAGCCCTCTTGCGACGCTCAAGTGGTACTGGGCAGTACTGGATGAGTATGCCTGTTAGTGAGTGCGTACCACCTATCCTCTATCCCATATTTACACATGTAGCCCCCCGCTTCTCCACCAAATCTGCCCGCACCGAAGGTGCCGAGGCGTTTTTGGGCGGGTGCCCTGTATTGCTCTAGAATCCTGTGTTTTTCATGTTTTTTTAAGCAACCTAAGATTGGCTAAGTTGCCAAACCTGGGCTCAACATGGCCCAACATAGGCCCAACATGGGCCCAACATAGGCCCAACATAGGCCCAACATAGGCCCAACATGGCTCACCATGGCCAATATAGGCCCAACATAGGCCCAACATAGGCCCAACATAGGCCCAACATGGCTCACCATGGCCAATATAGGCCCAGCAATACGGCCCAACATAGAACATATATGGTTTTATTGGAACTTCGGAGCTAACACTCCGTCGCGGACGGTTGTCGCCGCGAAGCGACCAGAATAGATGTATCCATGTGTATAAATAGTATAATTTCATAAACATATATTTTTTTACCTATTTATCTATTTATAGATTTATAGACTTTTTGAAAATTTTATTTATATATATATATTCATATATGCATATATGCATATATATATATATATATATTCATTTATTTATATATTTATTCATTTGTTTAATTTATTTATAGATTTATAGTATGTTTTAATATTTATATATATATACGTATATATATATTTATTTATATTTATATATATATATATATATTTATATATTTTTTATATATTTATATATTTATATATTTATATATTTATATATTTATATATTTGTATATGCATATATGCATATATATATATTTATTTGTATATCTATCTGTATCTATCCCTATATTTATTTATTCATCTATCTATTTATAGTCTATAGTATAATTATACATATGGATACACATAAATACATTATGTTTATATATATATATACGTATTGTGAGAGAGATAGAGACAGAGAGAGAGTGACACCCTGAGAGATCGAAAGTTGTGATTTGCTACGATGTCTTTTTTCCAGTGGGATTACCAGCTTCTATCTTCGGTACGGGGGTACTGCAGCACTGCAATGTGGTTTAATAGGTTCTGATCCATCCCCACATAAATACACTACATATACATATAGATATATATATATATGTATGTATACACTATAGCAACCCAAAAAAGATAGAAGTTGGTAAAATCCCACAAACATAGTCGTACATTACTAAACTCTGCTTTTGGGGCTCACTATATGATAGGTAAAGTCAATAATAAATTATCCCCAATAGAGATTTATGAAATTGGGTATGCCCCTATGTTCGAGATGATTTTTAGTATCACCCCCAGTCATGATTGGTTAATGGGATGGTTTCTTATAGGATTTACCACAGCCCATCCAACTAAAATCCCATTATATAAAAGTTATGAAATCACCATGAAATCCCGTTAAATCACCTTGCATTCCCATTGGATTTACCGCATTACATCAAGTTGGTTAGTTATATCAGTCATATCTTATATCCCATTCCATCTCATTACAGTAAAACCCATAAAACCCTATAAATCTCCGTGGGATAATATCTATATATATATATGTGTGTGTGTGTGCCAATTATATACCTGTCATAGATAATATTATATCCCATTCAACCTCATTAAATCCCATGAAACCTCATTAAATCACCATAAAATCCCATGAAAATCCCATTAAATCCTATAAACCCTATAAATCATTATAATCTATATAAGGCCACTATAGGATTATATACCTGTGCCAACAAATAGCTGTGCCATCGGCCTCCAGCTCAGAGGCACTGCAATAGCTGCGTCGCGCCAACATATTGGGCACGTCCTTCCAGTTGCCACTGCTATCCTCGCAGCGATCATCGAACTCAATGGATCTCAGCGGATGATTGTTCAAGCCATCCACCGGAGGGTAGAATGATTCTTTTACCATGTTTCGTGGGATTTCGGGTTGCATTCAAATTTTGGCCACAGAAAAACAATTATTATAACCAAAGATTCTCCCATTATTTCCATCATTTCCAATTGGTATCCCATCATTTCACCATTCTTATCACATGATTGAGCATGATTCTCCCATGATTCACCATGCTTTTAACCGTTACACCAGATTTTGTGAAATCCTGCGGTACAAACCGCCTCAGGAGTGAAGCTCTGAACCGTCTTCAGGGGCTTCTGCCCATCGTGGCCGCCAAAGAGGTAGGCCTTCACCGGCTGGATTTCATGGGATTAAAATATATTAAAATGGGGAAATTTGCGGAAAAAGGATGAAAAAGTGGGATGAGTGGAGGAATGAAGTCTCGAATTATTCCTAATTACTTCAGAAATCATCTTGATGGCCACGTATTTGGGCATCCGGGCATCTTCCAGTTTGAGACACGTCCAAATGGAGAGTTTTGGAGGGGATTCTTGTGGAAAGAAAATGTCTTCCTCAAGGTTGAAAGCCACTATCACAAATGTTGGTGATTTACACTGTTTCCGTAGGATGCGCTCAAATAATATGGACAGAATTTCAAGAATTGCTTGCAAGCAAAAACCAATGGCCAACATCTTTTTCCAACCCTACAAGGTATTTGAAAACCTCCTTTACCTTGATGATGGTTGGTGATACCTTCCAGTCAACTATGTTGCTGGCTGTATCATGGGTTTTCCCACATCTGTCCTAGTTCACAGCTGTGTTTTCTTGGTTCACCTCCCAGACGGGACTTGAGGGGATTCCAGGCCCCCCGCAGTACCTTGCTAAAGCAAGAGGGACTTCAGCTAGCAGAAGCTAGCTTTCGTGAAAAGAGACCCTAATCAATGTTATTTCCCATTCAATTCCATCCCTTTTCCCGACCCCCACTATCCGCCTGGCCATTGCACACGCTGCTGGACAGCCCCGCCCGTCCCGTGTTTTCCGCCCTGAAGTAGCGTTTCGCCAGCGCCATCGCGGAGTAGCTGGAGCCGCGATGGTGGCTTCATGTGATTTCATGCTTCCATTGGAAACCAACGCAAGGATGGCAGAAAATCCCTCGCGTGATCCTCCTCGGTTTCAAAAAATGAAGTATGAAACTAACAATCCGAGCTTCACCACTATATAATACATTGCCACCATTCGATTAATATATACCCTCTGTTGTGGGGGGACCCCAGAACAAATCAGATCCAAACCTAAACCAGTTCGGCAAATTAATCTTCCAAGTTCATGCAAAAATTGCAATTTTCATGTGTAAAAATTGTCTTTTGAACTATTTGAAGGGTTGACGGAGCCCTTTTGGTTGGAGCAATGGAATCAATCCCAATTTCACCCTTCTCAATCTGTTATGCTCAACGACTCACTCACATGTCTGGCTCCCCATTTGTGCTGCTTAAAAATCCTTGGTACCTGTTGTGTAAAGTCCCATTTTTGAAGGATTAAATCTCCATCCATTCCAGCCCCCGTTGGTTGCCTTAATTTATCTTTTTTGCTGGTTTCAACCGTCGGCTAGCCCTAGTTTTCCTGCTTTAAGTCCCAACTGTCGAATGATCTTTTCCAACTACTGGCTAAATCACCACTTTCATCCATTTTTTTCTGACTTCTCAATGGTCAACTCCTATTGGGTCCTGTCGGCTAAGTCCCCTGCTTTCCTTTCTAAAATATTCACTTCTTCGAGACTGAAGTCACGTGTTGTTTTTCCCTAAAATCCCTAAATTTTCTCTAAAATCCTATGAAAAAAATAGATAAAATGGTTCCAACCCCTTGGGCCCCCTGGGCACCCCAGGCATCGAGCAGTCGCCGTCCACGCTCAAGGCCACCCGCTGCTCCGGTGCCCTTTCGGAGGAGCCGAAGATCTCACCATCCAAGCGACCTGGGTCGCTGGGGATTTCAGGGAAAACCCCGTTACGGGAAACCATGGATTATATCCCAACATTTAACGGGTTCCTGCAAATTCTGCCTTCAGTTCTGGGGAAATGATGTTGCTATTTCTTGTGGTAATTTTTAATATATGGATGCAGTAAATGTTTCAATATGTTTCAATACTATCGACTATCAACAAAAAACACAGGGTTATCATCTGTCCTCATTGAAATGGCAATTGTGGTGCTTCTGCAGGCCACCTGACAATCAGGGCTGTAGAAGGACACTTCGAAGACGCGCCAGGCGCCTGTGAAATCTCTCAGCTCCACCGGGTGAATTTTTGGGGGGCAGCTTTCGGGTGAAGCCATAAAGTTTTTTTTTCATGATTTTTGCTCAGCAACATACGATTACGACTGGGGTGGTTGTTTCTGCTTCCCCACAAAACATGCTCAGGTCGGCCAGCAACAACGGAAGTTGATGACTGGAAGAGGATTTTTCCATATATTGTCCCACGCAAACTTCCACAACTTGAGGAGTAACCGGTTTCTTATCCAACATGATAAGCCAGAAAAAACCATTCTTGATGATTGACCTCATAAACATGAGGCTTCCTGGCTTTTGGGTGCCATGTTTCCTTACAGGAAGGTATCTGGAATTTGGGACAGCTACTCCAACCCCACACCTGACGCTCCCACATCATGCCCGTGGCATGGCTGGGGCTGCGGCTGTTGAGCTGCAATGGGAGTCAGCAGCATAGGGGGGTGAGAATCAACCGTTCATCCTTTTGAAGATGTGATCATGTCAATATAAAAAAAAAAAGTAGTGTGTGATATGTTATGTTTATATATATATATATGAAAAAATCGCATGTATTTACATATATATGTGTGTGTGTGTAATATTCAATTATGTACAAACATCCTTTCACTTTCACTTTCCGCCTATGTCCTGAGGCTGCCCATTTAGGGTGCTTTTGGGTGAGACAAAAGCTGACAAAACCCACAAACTCCGGCAGAAATCGTCCAAATGTTTGTCCCACAATGTCCCACAGATCGAAAGGTCTTCCTTGCTTTCTCCTAGTCACGTTCCACTTTACCGCTCCGTTTAAACCACTTTTTGGAGCAGCCAATTGTAAAGCATGCCCATTCGTATTAAAGTTTGTCTCCAACGTTTGATCGAATTTAATCGCCAACGAATGGCTTGGCCCTGAAAAATCTTGAGTCATACTCGCAGCCTCATAGCTGATACAGTATATAGAGGGATGATGAACAAATGGTCCTCAACTTGGCTGTTGGGACCATGTGTCTATGCCAGTCTGGATACAGTATGTCCCCAGGTCGTTCTGCTGTTTCAACTTGCTTGAAAAGGCAGATGAATCCAAGACCAAGCACGCCATTTTTCACTTTTACTGCCATCATTCTCAGTTCAGAACAGGGTCCGCTGTTGGTGGCAAACCATATCACCAGGAGAACATGAGGTGATGTGCCAATCCTTCAGGTTCCGAAACAGGTACGGCGTTCAAGAGCTCTGCAGGTCATGGTTGAGCGTATCCAGCATCCCAATCTCTGGATCGTCACATCATGACACATTCCAGAAACCAAAAGGAAGTGCAAAATTAGTGGTTGGCTGAACACATAAACATGATGATGATGATGATGATGATGAGGATGAGGAGGAGGAGGAGGACGATGACGATGACGATGACGACAACGACGACGACGACAATACTAAGGACTCTATATACATATATATATAAAAATATATACATATAAGTATAAGAATATAAAGAAAATATATAATTATATATATATATGTTATATATATATATGTATACGTTTGTTTGTGTGATAATTCATCTGTTTGGGAGAGGTTCCCCTCATCTAAACCTCATTTAGGTCAGCTAATGAGGCCGCCGTGACAATTCATCCACACCTATTGGCGTATCCACCATTTCGAGACTCTTACCCCAGCCAATTTTGGGAGCGTTCTGACACGCAGTGCCACTTGATTTGAGAGCCTTCCGAGGAAGCCTCGAAGGACCGGGAATTGACTAGGGTGCCCAGCCCTTTGCTCATGGATGGTCATGGCTGGTAAAGGAGAATCTTCATCTTTTTTTTAGATTTTACACAGTTTTATCGGTTTTTGATGCTCAAAACTTTGTCAGGTGATTTTTACACATTTTAACATTTTTTTTACATATGTTTACCTGTCGCATCTTTGCCATGCCAGGACCGATCATGGCATCTGCACAGCCGCAGTGCCGTGCTGCAGGCGCCGACCTAGGACTCACGTGGCGCAGCGTGGGCTATCTCCTGACGCAGCGTGGCAGTTGTGAAAGTCCATAAAAAATGAGATTTTTTTAAAAAAAAAAAAGTGTATTAGCATGTATCAACGGCATCTTCAAGTCTGGTTTTGGAGTTTTATGAATTTCATAATTTCATGATGTTTTATGTCTGAGTCTCTTGTCATCTCTTGTCACTGCGGTTTTTTGGGTAAATCATCGGTAAATCTCTGCGGCGGCGCCGGACTTCTCTTCTCACCCTGCGCAGCTCTCCGGAGGTCTCTAGTGGCGACAACAGGTGTGTCGGTGACGAAGCAGGGCACCCCTGCTACGGAAATCGGATGGGGAAATGAACAGGAAACACGGACCATTTCTGAACCCTGGGAAAAATCATGATGAACTATGATGAACTGATGAACTCACAACCCACAATGGAGGATGAAACAAACAATGCAAGACATGATCTTTGATTCCCCTAACGCCTGTGTGGTTTGCAACCTAAATGAACTACTGGATTTTAGGGGGTTCCCAAAATATTCAGACAAACCCAAATATCCCAAATGAAGTCTCCCTACTTGCATTGCCTTGAGGATGCTCCCCGGAAGCCTGAAATATCGGCGGCCGCAAAGAAAATTCTGTTTGGACCTCTTAAATAATCGAGCCCATGCACTCGCAAGAACTTCCGAAGCGTCAAATGAGCCTGTGACCTAAGAATGGTCTAAAGATGTCTAAAGTCTATGCGTTAAAAGAGTTGATAAGTCATGCTGTTTTTTTCCCAGCTCTAAACTCTCCATTGAGTTTTGGATTCTCTCAGCCAGCCACCTTTGACCGGTCATTCCTTCCACCCGATGTCATCCCTATCCCCGGGCGTCGGGAGACGGCTCAGAGGTCGTCCATCTCCTCCTGTCTCGAGGCATCGTACTGCGGAATGAGGCCTGGCACCTGCATCCTGCGACGCTCTTCGGAAACCAGGTGGTTTTTTGTGGGGAAACCGGGAAACCGGGAAACCTTACTGGGTTCCAAAGCCCCAAATGATGGAAAATTCTGAAAGGACTTCAAAGCACTTTCAAAAGCCTAGAAACATCATCCGTTTCAAACTTTGGGGAGGTACTATTCTGGGTAAATGATGACAATTAACTATTAACCGCCCATTAAACCATCTCTTAAATCGTAAACAATCAAGAACGGTCATCAGGAATCACTGGGCACATTATAATCCCAATCCCATCTACGGTAGATGACACTGCGCCAACACCACGATAAGGCACTGACTTGCTGGACAACGACAATTCTTTGTACTGTTCTCTGATTACTATTATGGTATATAAGTTACGGAGCTGTAGTAGCTTCCTATCCAAATAACCCCCAATAGTTCAGGCCCCCAAATGAATTCAACACTAAACCTGGATTTTTAGGGTGGCATTTCCGTTTAGATTCGGGAAGGAGTTGAATATCAGGGGGAAGGGACGAATCAATTCACAAAGCTGAAATGTATTGTAATCTCAGGTCATTTGAAGGTGATTATCGACATAGATCAATGTTTCCAGCCACATTGCAGTGGAGGTCACCCTATTTGGGTGGAGCCACTGTGGATTGGCTGGTGGCTGGTGGCTATTTCAGATATTTCAGAATCCTTATGGGTCAAACAAATGAAGACCAGGATAGAAATGATTAGAAATGGCTAATACACCTGTGAACTACGGAAAGTCTCAACTGACCAGCCCCTCACACGAAAAAGGATCAATGAAACGATCTCCCCAGGAGATTTCCTATGAGCCAGGACCCAAAATGCAAAAAAATGCCAGCTTCAGCAAACCCAAGGTATTTTCTTGCATTCCCAGCTATCAAGTAATTCTTACTGGAAATTTCTCAGCTATTGTCATTTAGTTACATGTCGATTCCTTGCGTCTTGCCCAATTATTGTAACAGTGGCACGAAGAGGGCACGATTTGGTGCACACAAAAAGCGCAAAAAATGGACTAGAGCGTGATTTGGTGAACGAAAAACAAAACAAAAAAGTGCGACCTGGACCTGGAGCACGACTCGGTGAACAAAGAAAACCACAAAAAAATATGAACTGGAGCACGATTTGGTGCACGAAGAAAACCACAAAAACAAAACACGATTTGGAGCACGAAGCAAAACACAAAACAACACGAACTGGAGCACGATTTGGTGCACGAGGAAAAACCACAAAGCACAGACTAGAGTACGATTTGGTGCACAAAAAGAATAGGAGAAAAACTGTGATTTTATGGTGCTTCTTTTGGGGTTGTTTAGTAAGAAACCTATTTATCGGCTGTCAGAGTTACAATAGATGGGAAACACGCAATCTATCCCCTATAGCCTATATCCCAGCTATTCAACGGTGTTTTCCAAAAATGGTACCTCCAAATCATCCATTAAGATGTTCCCTTAACCATCCAGCTATTGGGGTACCCCCATGGGAAACCACAGCCATGACCAGTTCGCCGTCCTCAGTTGTCGATCCAACTGTTGTTGTTCATCCTGGGCCGCTTGACGATCAGCCTCGTACAACGCAGACTCGTGACTGCCCCACTCCTGGCACGGCTTTGATGGGCAGGATGCTTGGGACATGACATGAGGAAAAAAAACTATTTATGTTTTTTTTTATTGTTTTTTGGGGCTAACTCAATCCAAGTTCACTCGCTTGCGTTCAACCAACAAGGATTCTGTAATTGGATTTGATTGGCAACAATTGGGATTTGACCAGCAAAAACTTTGCACCTGGTCCAGAGGAAGAACAAAACAGCAAAATACCGTAGCATACGTATCCAAAATACATCAAAATACGGACGTTGCACAGAAACGATATTTTATTTTTTGGGGGGAGGGGTGGTGCAATCAACAGTACATAAGACGGACATTACAAAATGGGTCAAACAGTACCAATGGTCCCCCGGGCAAATAATGTCCCACCTTCAGTTGGATCAAGAAGTCGCGAATGTGCTGTTGAAACTCTGCCGGCTGCCGCGATTTATTGAAGCCTAGGGGCTTCCGCGCCAACGGAGATTCCGCGGGCCCAAAAATGGAAGATGCCAACGGAGAAATCCAAGGTGGAAGACATCTTATTCTGAGATCTGCAGGTGGAACAGCTATACAAACTGTTACGTTTGCTCAACCATATCAACAGTGACCTAGAACTGCATTGCCATCCCAAACAGGTTGGCATTCCAAGGAACAGTTCAGCACAAAGATCTCCACTTGACTCTGATTCCTCAGCTGCGGTCATATTCTTCTGGGCCATGACTGTTCCCTGCTGCATTGATCTTAACCATTCTGAACCCAGGATTCATCAACCTCTGGTTGATGAGCACAATTCAATACGGAGAGTGTCATTTCTGTCAGCACACTGTTCGAGCTACTTTCTCTATCAAGACTACCTTGTGGGCGATTGCCCAGAATTTGACAACGAAAATGATGTTTGCGGTAACCTACCCGAAAAGAGGGAGAAAAAGAAACATGACTTCTTTCAGGACCCCTGTCGAATCAGAAGGCGTTGTGTGGCCAATCCGAACCGACCCAGCAACCGAGCGACAACGTGGGGAAGGATTTCCCAATGAGGTTGAACAGGAACTCCATCACCTATCGAAATCCCATAGCCCCAAAGCTTAAAAGGCCCCTGCAGCTGCAGCACTATTGAATGGGCCTCTTTGAAAATGTACACCCCTACAGCTATCAGGGGCTTCAAAAATTCCACATCGCACTTCAGCCCACCATTATGTGTCAGTTGTTCGGATACAGTAAGTTGAACCATTTTCACACAACCTAGACGCGCGCTTTTTTGCGTCACTACCATCCAACCGCACCCCATCCCATAGGGCAAAATAGAGGCGCCGGTCTGGCATTCCATTTATGATCATTGTCCAATTGGTTGCTGGTGAGGGTTTGGGACAATAGATACTGAGAATCGCATTCAAAAAAATATAAAAAATAGTCCCATGCGGCCCATACTGCTGGGTATACTTTGTTTGATGCCTTCCAGCACCGCCACATCCATATCCGGCACCTGCTTTTTGGGCGCTGCCTCTGCGAGAGTTCCGTTCTCCACTGCTACAATGAGCTGCAACAAAATGTGTTGCCTAGGCGGTTGAACCTGGTTTTTTTTTCGGAGTTTGACTGGAAACCATGGCCGTTTTCCGGTCAAATATTGGGTGCAGATTTTCCCTTCAACTGATTCTGGGATTGTTAGTCTTTCACCATCCCATTCGTTGATCTCGGAATCCCTGGTCGAGACCAACGAAGAGTTGCCATGGAAACTAATGGAACCAAACAAAAACATGCTTTGAAAAATGAAATTACGATTCAAGTTTGGAAATGGCCACTTTCTTGGTGTGGTGAAATCTCGCAGATCTATGGGGATGATACGTTTTTTCTATTGCAGTACCGTTGACAGCCACATGGACCATATGGAGATATGATTATGGTCCATATGGTAATACCATCTTTTGGAGGGAAAAAAAGCTTTGTACAATGAAGATCCAAATCCTTGGGGACCAGCTGGAAGTGATGATTGATCCGGATGCACATGCCAGCTGTGCCAGATTTTGATCTGCAGCTATAGATGCAGCGCTCGATTTTTGAGGAGAAACAGATGCCCCCCTGTGAGTAACGGTGATTTTATGAAACGAAACATGTGAAAATTCCAGTGAAAAAAAGTGAAGATATGACGAGTGAGCGGGAGCTCCTCACAAAACTGCCAGCCAACAAACTTCGAACTGGGAACTTAACCAGCAACAAATCAAGAACTGGGGATGCCAGGCCCATAAAAGATGTAAATTTCTACTGCCAGGCCATAAAGAATGCCACCAAGACTGGATGCTTCAGTTCTAAAAATCTCTTTTGCTACCACCAAAAAGATAGAGAAGTATTTTCCGACCATGGATTGCTATAGAGTCTTAGAATGAACAACCAATTTGCAAGTTTAAAACGTTTAAAGAACCTCTTTAGTTTTGGCAAGCTGTCCAAAGCCACTTCTTCCCCCCATGTCCGAATTTCCTCATGGCACCACCCAACGCAGGATTGAGTTTTTCCAGCTTGACACTGTTGGTTGCGGGAGGGTTAACTCTCCATCTACTGTTTCCTGCAGTGCCCAACTCTTCATCATCTGCACAGTGGCGCCAGGTGTAGCCAAGTTGCTGCAACTTGAAGCCGCTCTTGTGGGAAGTATCAGTGAGGACGCACAGCACATCCTGACCAGTTTACGGCTGCAGCTTGCGACAGGTCTGGGGTCCAGATACAGGCCCAGGTCTATAGCTGGAACATCGACACAAAACCTCAATGTGTGAGTTTATTCGTGGCTTATTAAGTACCAAGCAATGGCGAAGCCAACCCCCAACCAATAAGAAACACCTCAGCCAGCCAGGCAAACGCTCCTGCAAAATCAGGAAGTAGTATTGTTTGAAGAAGGCCACGTTCCTTGCAGGCTTGCAATCCAGGAGGGGGCCTTGCAAAGACTTAAAGAAACTTGTGGCAAAGGAACTAAGAAACCTACTAATACATGGAATCGCTATGGGAAACTGATGAAAAATTATAAGGTTCCTAGAATAAGCCATCCCCAACATCACTAGAAATGGGGATTGAAACCTCCAAAATTGGAGCTCTCCAAAGTTTTACACCGGAGTTTACCACCTGATTCCACATTCTCCATTGGATAATGTGACCGGTTTATCCAGGGATCATGGTGCTGGGTGTACTGGTCAAGAGCTTCTGAAGGAACTCCGACAAGACCTGCAAGCCGCTGTCTGCCACCTGGCTTTTTCGCTTTTTGGGCTCCCGAGCGCTCTTCCAGCTGATGGCTTTCAGGGGAATCCCTAAGAAATCTTAACTCTGAAGAAATCATCCATTGATCCTCACCTCCCAAAGTTTTTGATGGTTGATCAGTTGATCCTCGGAAGCTCGGATCAAAATTAGAAACAGCCCACAGCACAGCCACCTGCGGCTGTTCATGTTTCATGGCCCAAATCAGAGAGTCCACATAAAGTTTCACCTGGCACCAGGGCTACAAGGCTGCAACTTCTGGATTTCCGGGGGGGTCAAACAGTTCAACCAATCAAAAATGTTACAGTAATTTTGGCCGCCATCAATCTATACTATACGGATACAACCAGCCAAAAAATGCGGCAAGTCTCTTTGAAAAATCTGGATGTGCGGATTTAATCAAAAAAACTTCGTCAAGCAAGCAAACATGCATCCGTTGACCAACCCAAATTGAGGTTCAATTTGGAAACAAAATGAATCCGAATTCGAACCCCTGATTGTGTATATTGTATATTCAATGCTTTCAAATGTGTGGTTCCTCAGTCTCGAACACAACTTATGGTGGGGGTTCCTTGAGGTCAATACAAATTATCCTGAAAAAAATGAAAACATGACCCTAGTTCGAAAACCTCCAAAGAGCTGAGTGTAAGAGGCTCTTGCTGTTTGAAATAAAAACCCAATGTTCATAAAATTTTCCGGGTGAATGCCCACCATCAAGTAGAATATATCTGGTACAAGTGCTGGACCATTCGCCCGATTGGACCAACCACCCCCAGGCCTGTGCTTCAGGCAGGTAGAACAAAGCCTGTGGACTTGACAGATGGGGTCAGCTGGGTCAGCTGGGTCAGCCTCTCAAAATCAGACCAAGACCCCAGAACAACGGGAAAAAACCATCAGAACTCCAATGGATCTATGATGCAATCTTGTGTGCCCTATGAGTCAAACTTCGGAAGCCCATTTTTTGGGCTACACATCTCCTTCAAGGATCCACCACACCAGGCCCCCACCTGGAAACAGTGGGCGTTGATGGCCTTCAGAAGGTCATAGAGCTTCACCCTGCAACCGTGTGACCAACTGAAGCAGGAACTGAATTGACGTCAAACGCGAGTGATTTGTCCCAGATCTTGGGGGGCATAACCCAAGATTGCCATTTGAATGGGCATTGAATGGGGGAAATGATCCTAACCGTCCTAACCCTGATGCATCCGCTGGGACGATGAGACACAGCCGCGTGCCTGTGATCTGGATAACTCTGGAAGTCGCCCTTGATCATGTCCTGATTTTGGGGCATGACTCGAAAGTGATGCACAAGAGATATCGTAACTTTGGCTAGATTGCATAAGAATGTTCATATACACCCCTGATCACCCCAGCTCATATCCTGAATGCTTCCAAACAATGGCACAAAGCTGGCAATCTCAACCTTCTACCATCTCTACACCCCTGAAAAAGTTGCACGTTAGTTTTCAAGTGGAAGGGCGTGATTCAAAAAACAAGCTGAGATGGTGCAACAGCCCCTTCCATCATCCTACGAATTTCAGAACCTAAAATGGAGGTACTGTAGCATACAAGGCCATATTTTGTGGGGATATTCCCTTACATAGGCCTTATATAGGCCTTGTAATGGTAGGTACCTCCAAGTTAGGTTCCTGTTGCATGGCCATTGACATCAGGGATGCTCCAAGAGTCACAGGTACATTCCAGGACCATCTCAAAGATTCTCCCCACCTGTGCCGGAGGCCAGCCAGGGTGTTGATGCGGAAGAGGTGGAATATATTGTGCGGAATGGCGGGATGGCAGAAAGCATTGTGCTATCTGACAATCTACCGATGACATCCCACGACAATCTTCTCTCACCCTATGTATATCTATGATTATCTATGTATCGATCAGTGAATCTCCTCATGATATATTTATATATACATATACATACATACATACATACATACATACATATATATATATATATTATGTATGTGTAAAGATTGAGATATACATCAGATCCAAGACATACAGACACGGATACCGCAGATTCATCAATGGATAGCTTCTCCGGTCCAATAACAAACTTGGCGTTTCCCGCGCCAAAAAGACAACTGGAAAATGGAGGATCAGCGGGGGCTTTTGCAGAAACCTATATGGCCAACTATCAATGATTAAGTTGGATGGTTACAGATAGTAATTATATGTAATTATGTATCTTAAGTCCATTGGTCAGTACCTCTTTGGGCTTCTAAAATCCCAAATTTCTTATTGGTCAACCAGGTTTGTCGCTGAAAACTCCCACTTTTTCTAGGTTTGAACTCCGAAAAATATACATGTGCGCGTGTAAATCCCATTCCTTGTATCTTTACCCCCGAAAAAAGACATCAATTCGAAATCTCTCAAAAAAACCTTAGCGTTTTTCGCCACCGGCCTCCTGTGAGATGGACGCGCTGATGCGTGTGGCCAGGACGGCCAACAAGTCCAGGACTTCGGCATCCCGCGCTTGGGGGATGTTGCTGCGGTAATCCGCCAGCACGGGCTCCTCCCAAAATGGCTTGGTGGTCTATCTCCGTAGATCAGGCTGATCGTTTAGCTACTGAAGTACTGAAGTACCCTGTCAAAGATTTACCCAGGATACATCCCTCTTAATGTTATTAAGCCTGGATTGATAAACCCCCCTGGTACCACTTTTGATAGCACTTTAGGGCTTTAGGGGGCAAAACCCTCAATTCATGGTCAGGGCCGGGGTCTATTTAGTGGCGCTTGACATTGACAGGCATGTTTGATTACCCCATTAAATTAAATCCCTTTAAATATCATTAAGTCTCATTAAACCCCTATGTGTTGTTGATGAGGGTTTGACATTTTTAACACTCTTGGCGACAGGGGGAGTTATGCGGTGCTATGCGGGGCTATGCGGCGCTATGCGGTGCTATGCGGGCCGGTGAAAATTCATGCCCCCCTACTGCCTGCAATGATTTTTAATGTGATTGTTGGTAGTTAAGATTCGCCAAAAAAAATACAATCGGGTGTGGGGTTGGTCAAGTTCGTATGATATATGTAGAAACAAGCTAGTAACCGGGATTAGCCAACAATTACACTACCTGCGGACAGCACTGTTTCTTGAGCCTTGAGCCTTGAGCCCTGGCAACACAGTATATAGGAGTGAGACACTACAATGAAGCTATGTATATGGGAATACTGTGCAACAACACCCCCCGTGCAGTGAAACACTATACATGGGGTGAAGCTGCAAACCCATTTCGTGCACAGTTTACGTAAGGGATGCCTAAAAACAACAACTTAGTTACCTATAGGACCCCAAACTCGGATGCACGGCCTTCCTTCCATAGCTTTTGTGTCATCACCTCAGTGTTGCGCGAAGTCTGCAAGAGCAAAACATGACGATGCATAACAATTGACTCGACATCAAGTACGAAGGTCAACGGATGCGATGAACATCAATTCGGTCGAATGCAGCAATATCAGGTTTTGGGCTCTACCGGGCTTGCGGTCGAACATGCACAGTGGAAAAAGGACTTGGCCCGTTACATAGGCCTGCGTTTCCACGCGGCATCAAAAGTTCTTGTGGACGCCCGGGAGCTGCCAAAGCAAGCGATATGAATTAAAGCAAAATGCTGAATTCGGTTTTGATGTGAACCCGCAGGGAAGCTTTCAGAAATGCTTCAAAGCTGCCTTATCTTCGCAAGGCAAGAGCTTCCGCTCTGCGGTACATGCAACTACCAGCCGTGTGCTATGCAAGAAGGAATCATGGCAAGAATAAGATGAGTGCCAAATGCCAGCTTCAAATTATATGCATTCAAAGCGTTAATGAAACTTTTGTGAACTTGAATGAGTTGGCAAAAATTCCGACTTAGCACACTTGAGTTGGAAATGATGGTGGAATCGCGCACCCACCCGTGCATTGGAGCTAATCACCTACCCGAATTAAATCAAAGTAGGCAACAGCTTCCGCTGTGCGACACTCGGCATAGAGAAAACTACCCCGCCTCAGATGAAAAAGAATTCCCCAGGCGAGAGGTTCCCCTCCGCGGTGTCTCAGCGATAGCCCGACCAACGTCGATCCCTGTACTGGTGGCCTTGATTTCGACGGCGCCAATCCTCCCACTCCTGGTCAGTCCACTGATTGTAGTAATCATTCCACTCCTGCTGACTGTAGCCATGCGTGGGTCCCTGATGTGATCCGTACCCAGGACGCGAAGACCTGGTCACATCTGGGTTCTGCTGCTTGGTTGCAGGCAGGGGTCGGCTTCCGCCTTCCGTGTCCTTTGCCTCCGTGAGGGGGCGCAAGATGTCGTCGACATAGCTGAGAATGTCGGCATACACATCCTGCTTGGACAGGGCGAGGGACTGAAACGTCGTGTTGGCGGCGCTCAGAACCTCGAAGCGATCGGCCACAGGGATCAAGGCATAGGCGGCCGCGAACTGGTTGGCACGGTAAAAGCGGTTCTTGTACCAGATGAGTACATGATCATCCACGATGATCGTCTTCATCTGCTCCTCCTCGTATGCGACCAGGCACATACGCGCTTTATACTGCCGAATCTTTCCAGTTCGGATCTCCTCGCGGGTGCGTTTGATGGAGGGAAGCACCACGTTGCCCAAAACGGTTATCCAATGCATACACCGAGGTGTAAGGTCCTGGACTGCGCAGTTGAAGGCGTAGTGGGCGTCCGTTCCCAGACGCTGCAACAAAGTCAGCCCCGCCTTTCTCGCCTGCTTCATGTATGAGCGGGCGTGATTCTTGAGGACAGCAGCAGCAGATCTGATCTGCTTGGCACCTTGGGTGGTGCCGGCTACGTCGTCGTCGCCCAGAAGGTCCAAAGTCAGCTCGAACCCGAGCTTCTCGGCCAATTCTTCCAGGCGGAAGACCTGACATGCACGACGCATGTCGGACATTGTCACCAGCGACAAGCCGCATGCGAGGCACACCAACATCCCCTCAGGAAAGATCTTCCTGCACCGGGGGCATGTCAATTCCGGCATTGCCAGCATTGAAACATACCGCCAGCGCGTGAGGTTCCCCTCCGCGGATGGGTCAAATGCCTCCTGATCGAAGCGATCAGAACGGCGTTCCCGCGCGTTGTCAGGGGCGATGTCGAAGCCAGCTGCAGTCACCGTCGGCTTGCGCGCCACACAGAGGAGATTGGTGAAGTTGAGCGGCCGTTGCTTGGTCTTTGGCAGCAACTCATCGACGACAGGAAACGGTGTCGGAACTTCCTTGTAAATGAGCGGACGTCGCAGGGTGATGACATCCTTCCACTGATCGTACTCATTCACGAACATGTTCTTCAACACCTCCAGGTCCGAAATCTCGTACCTTTCAAGTTCCTCATAATTGGGAGTGCCCTTCCGAGCCTCGTTCTCTTCCCAAGTGAGAGCGTTCTCGGAGGCCTTCTGCCGAAGGTACTTCTTCACCCCGTTGTAGCCATGGTTCGCCCAAAGGTACTGCGACTTCTCGCAATCGAATGCGTAGATGAGGCAATGATTGGGCACCCAGTCCTCAGAGATGATTGCACCGGCCAAGGTTTCCACCAGGCGAAGACCATAGTGCAAAGCACAATCGGTGTCGATCGCGATGCACAGCGGTCGGTTCGTCCTGACGCCAGGATCCTTGCCTTCGATTTCCCAAGGCGCATGGCGGGTCATATACACATGACCCTTGCACGAAGTGGCCCTTGGAAAAATCCACGTGCAAATGATCTGCTGGAGGGAGTCCCATGAAGTGTAATGGTAAATAACCCTGAACTCTTCGGGGACCTCGGCTTCCGCCAGGTGAGGATAAATGGGGACCCTTGGGTAGAATCCCTTCTTCAAGTCCTCGACCGTGAACTGGTAGTCAAGCGAGATGATTTGCTTGACCAATGGAGCCGTTCCCACCTTCTCGATGAGGGACTGGTCATGGCCTTGGCAGGCCTTCACATGCGTGATGCGATACGGCATGTCCATGGTTGTCAGTTCCCCGACAATTCCAGCTTGGATGCGACACATGAACCTGTCCTGGGTTCGAAGGATCAGGTAGAGATCCTGTCGCGACAGCTGGGCGCGATGCCTCTTCCTCAGGTAGTTGTACATGGACTCGAAGTTCAAGTACAGCTCCTCATCAAATTCAGGAGGAATATGGCGATGGTGCGCCTCGAGGAACTTGTGGTCATAGCCGCGCAGCAGCCCAGTGACCCGCTTGGAGAACTTGAAGTCGTCGTGGCTAAGATGTCCAAGATCTCGAAGGCCAGGCAGTTCAGTGCACCTGATGGTGAACTCCCTGCGCTCGCCCGTTCCCGGGGAGAAAAAGTACCACTTGGGATACCCAGATGGTCGCAAGGGCGGTTCAGCCGGAGGCTGAGGTCCACCCGTTCCCGGGGGAGGAGCACTGGCCATAGGCGGCTCCTTCTTGGCAATCTTCGGGGCAGGCTCCGATGAAGAAGTAGCTGCAGGCGCCGATGACTTCTGCGGAGGTGCCCTCGGTGAGGTTGTTGTCAACATAGCAGGCGGTGCCTTGAAAGGCAAAGCTTTGGGCATAGGATGGTCCGCAGCTTCCGCTGGGAGTGCAGGTGGCTCCGGCTTGGGGGATCCAGTTGCACTCTTCGGAGTCGGTGGCGGACTGGGCTTTGGGGACGCCATGGGAGACGTTCCCGTCGCCGTTGAGACCTTTGGGATCTTCGGAACAGGCTTGGGCTGAATCATGGTGGCCTGATCCCTCATCTTTGGTTTGACGAATTGGCTGACAGTGTCCCCGATCACCTGTGCGATGCCGCTCGAAGATGATGCTGCTTCGGATGAGGAAGCCGCCTTCGACTTGGCCTTCGACATGATCTGGACAGAGGCAGCAGGGTCACCCGCGCGAAGTTTCTCCTCGGCGGTCTTGGGCTCCTCAAAGATCTCCCGTTCCATCTGACGATGCTTCTCCTCATCCGTCAAATCAAAGCGACGAATGATGACCGCACCACCTTCAGTCTGCTGCATGGATTCCTGCCGAAGTTCGAGCTTGGCAGGATCACGTGTGACGTCGGTGTCCAAGATGTTCACTACGCCAGAACCATCCAATTTGAAGTCCACAGCATGGATCTTGTTCATCAGATGGGAGCGCAGCTTCCGCTGGCTAAACATCGATGCCGAGCCGCCGACAATGGGGTCCCTGAAGACAATCTCCTCGTCAGCATCCGGCTCATCAATGTCGCGCTCGTCGGAAACACCTGGCAATCGATCCAGGAAGGGCTTGAGGATGGCGTCGATGAGCTCACCATCCATCTCCGGCTCTTTGACCTCATGTGGTTCAAAGTGCTCGGGTTCCCCCGGCAGTGCAGCATCCACGGACTCCAAAAGCTGCCAGTTCGATGAGGCCACAGTGGCATCATCCTGCACCGTAGGAGCCTGTGGGACTTGTGCACGTGCGGGATCAACTTCGTTGGGAAGTCGTTGCCCTCGAGTCTCCTTCACATAGATTTCCCAACCGTCCACGTCCATGGAGACCAACACTTCTTCCATCTCTTCCCATTCGGGGTTGTTTTCAGGAAGGGGGTTGGCCAGCGATTCCTCGCGGCGCTTCTTCATCTCAGCCATCTCAATCAATGGCTTGCACGACCGAAGCCGAAAAAGATGATAGCCAAGAGCGCCTGCTTCAGAATAGAACCGAATGCACTGGAGGCGGTTGTGTTCCGAATTCTCCATGTGCTGGCCGTCGTATCGTGTAGTACACTTGATAAGCGACGTGGCATCGAGGACGCAGAGTCCACGTTTCCTCAAGGCCTCGGCTTCGCGAATCATTTGACGGTCATAGTCGGGGTGCAACCCATACCCCCTGCCGTACCAGGGCATGACAAGGACGATGTTCCCAACGTCGGCACGTGTCGTCAGCTTCACGAGGTCGTTCAGAGCGGAGAAATGGGTATTGACCCTTTCCTCCATGAGATCGTTTGCTGCGTCACGGCGCTTCTGTGAGTAACATGCCATCTCCTTGTCAAGCCAATCACAGTGGAGGAAGCCGTAGTTCCCAAAAATATCGTTGCCAGCGTAAGAGATGACAATGACAGATGGGCGAGAGGTTCCCCTCCGCTGCAAACATTCAAGAGAGTGCTCGACGCCCTTGATGATGTCAGGCAGCCCACGACCCCATTTGAGATCGTGCCAGACCGTCTTGCGGCCTGGTGGGAGGAGGTCCGGCTTCTCCTTGATGTACTCGCCGATGTTCCTGCGCGTAGAAGCGTACCCGTCGACCATGTCCACAAGTGCCATCGAAGAATCTCCGGCAAAGATGAAATTGGCCTCAGGTTCCCCTGGGCAAACCATGCCTCTGAGTGAGAAGCTGGAAACGCCGTCGAGGAGCTTCGCGTCTTCTGGGCTGACGTCGCGGAGGTAGCCTTTGGCCAACAGCGAATGGTCAGTGTTCCCCATGATGGATGTCAAATCCGAAATGACATCGGCTTCATTTACCACACGACACTGCGTGACAGAGCCAAAAATGCTCCCAGTCAACGCGTACCACGCCTTTCCATTAGGCCCCAAAGTCACATCTTCAGCAGTGGACTCCGGTTCCCCGGGTCGAATGCCAGCAGCCTCCGCAGCAGCAGAGTAGTCTGCCTCTTCGACCTCACCTTGTGGAAAACGACGGAAGTAAGCCATGGTAGATGATGATGTAGAAAGCGAAACAGCGCAGAGTGCAGTAGAAGTCGTCAGTTCGGGTTTTGAGCTGGTCGCTGCAATGAAAGCTCGATGGATCATGTCCGTCATCTGAAAAGAATACGATTCAGTTTCCTTCAAGTCATGACCTCTGCCTTGAACATGGTTATGACTACCATCACATGACAGTCCATCGAAAGCGGTGACAATTGAATCACAATCAGTTTGAATAGCCCATGGTTTCTTTATAGATTCACCATCTTTGTTGACAATACCAACCATGCATCCATCAAACGTGACTCTAATGAGCTGATGTTTTCCACAAAATTTTTCAACTCGGTCAAACTTCCAATAGATACAATGAGCTGGCCATTCAATCGCAATCTTGGGGCTTAAATGACGAATAAGATTGAGAAAATCGACCATTGATGACCATATCTTCTCAAAAACATGTCGATGATATTCAACTTTGAGTTTGGCTGATTCATGTTGCAAGTTCACATATGACCATGTTGTGCCACCAGTGCAAGGAATGCTTATCCAAATCAAAACTGGACAAGGTTGGGCAGTTGAACGCTCAATTGCTCGAATAACTTCGTTTCGAATGTCCATTCGGTTCGATCTAGATGTAACATCTCTTCCTTCTGTGCATCTGACGACATAACAATCTTTTGAGTGCTTCCTTGATCGATCACCAAGCTTTGAATCAGGCCCACAACAAAACTCGATAAGTACCCTGCTATGAGATGCCACTGAAGGGCAAGCAGGTTCCCCTGCGCGTTGCTGAGATCCCGACACTGTTGAAGGTGCAGGTTCCCCTGCGCAGGCTTTCATCTTTTGTGGCTCCTTCCGCGGAAGGGGCTGTGATGAAATACCCATCAATCGCAGAGCTGATTCCCACATCTCAGAGTTGGTAAAGGGCTTGGTGAGGATGTCTGCCGCTTGAAGCGATGAACCAACATAGACAAGTCTGAAATGTTTTCGTTTGAACTGTTCAGACAACCATGACAAATTCAATCTTTGGGTTTTGTCCGTGTGCCTAAATGACGGTGACCTACCACCCTCAAGGATTCGAATGGTTGCTTGGTTGTCCTCAAGGAAAATGACCTCAAGACTACCGGGTCCTGCCATGTACACACTCTCATCCCCCCGCTTTTCAGATCCCGTATAGCTAAAATCAGTTAATGCAGATCTGATTTCCCGTGATTCAACCCCATAATCGACTTCATTTGGTCCAGGAATCCTAAAGACAGTTTTCCCAGTCCACTCGAAATCATAGACCATGTCAGCATCAGGAGTCGTCCAGTCCCATGTCAAATCGAATTCAACATCACCTGTTTTGGTTTTCATGATGGTGTACCTTTGCCTTGCCAATCCCTGAAGGTTCACTGGACAATCCGAATCAATTGGGTTATACAGTTTATTTCGGGGTTTGACATGAGCTCTGGTAACTTGGTTGGTGAATGGACTGTGCTCCCAATAATCATCTTTGGGGTTTTTGGCACGAGTTTCCACTCTGCGGGACGGCCTTTGTTGAGTGCTATCTCCCCCCGCGTGACGTATGACTGACCACAGGCAGGAGGAAGGTAAACCAACAGCACGCAACGCAAGGTTCGCCGCCGTGACTTCAGCCTCTGTCGATGACATAGCCGTTGAAGTCTGCTTCTTTGAAAAAGCTGTGAGTGGATAAAACGTGTTTGGTCCTACCAAAGCAAGGAGGCAACCACTTGTAGATCTGTTGTCATGTTCCCCAGCATGATCTGAATCTGCAAACAACCATGTTTTGCAAGCCTCAGGTGGATCCCCAACGAAACCAACCATTGTACGATCAAGGGTTGTGTGTATGTAACACATTAATCGATGAAGACTTTTGTCGCAATCAGGTGACCATTTCGTAACCCTACTTGCTAAACCCTGAGTAGCACGGAGAAGATCAAACCTAGCCATTCGTGCTGCGAACAACACTTTCATCAGCACACGTGATGCTATTGGCTGGAGTTCCCCCCGGGCTTCTGCTTCGTCCATGATGGGACGAGCGATTTTGTCATCTGGGAAAGGAGTTGAAACTTTCTTGAACTTCACGTTTGGTCCTGCTAGTTCAACGTAGCGGTCAAGACATTGTTGTAAGAATTGTCGCATGTCATATTCGACCGTGTTGACATTCTTTGTCATGCACTTGGACTTGTTTTGCTCAAGTTCATCAAGAAAAGTAAATCCTTGCGCCCTAGCCGCTTTCTTTGCTCCCGACTTGTCTCTTATCTTCTTAGCAGCTGCCAAAACTTTTGAGGGTTCTTGGATTGATTTGTCCACGAAGTAGGTTGATCCCGTCCACCAAAATGGAAGTCCAGTTGGGTTTTGAGATTCCATATCATGAACATATTCTTTGGGTTCATCTTGAGTTTGACAAGGTTCACACACGGTTAGCCGGTGCGTTCCCGCCCGGAAGGATGTATCGTCCTTCGGCTTGTCCTGAAACTTCTTGCGAGGTTGCAGGTGATGATGAACACAAACTCCAAGCTCTGGCATATGCTCCCAGTAGTCCTTTGTTCGGCGGGCCGGACTGGCTGGCTTACTAGAAGGATCCGGGATGCTGGCCTCGAAGACATGAGCAAATGGATGAGCACCTACATCAAGCTTGACATTTTGTTTGAACACATGTTCGCATCCAAGATATCTGCCGGCATCTTCAGGAGTATCCATGTCGATTTGAGAAGAAATCAACTTCCACCCTTCGTCAATGTTTTTGGATGGTCCTGACATCTTGAAGTCATCAACATATACACCAAGCAACAACTTCAGTTTCGGATGCCAAAACATTGAAGGCCAACATTCAGGGTAGAGTGGGTGAAATCCGACTGCATAAAGTGCTTTCTCACAATGACGTTGCCATAGACCCCCCGAATCAGGGTGACCATACAATGCCAAAATAAGAAGAACAACCGGATCTTTATACACACCAATCCATTCCTTCGGCCAACGGTTTCTTGGTAATCTGATCCAAGTTAAAATTCCTTGCATCAACGCTTGGGTGTAAGCTTGCTTACCATCACCTTGTGATGTCCGGTTCCCCGGCATGGAGCCATAAGCATCCAATGCTTTCCCTGCCTCCATGTTGGCCGGTGAACTTCCGAGCTCCGCGAGCAAAGCAACATCAGCCGCTTCGTCCTTGACGTTGTTTCCTTGGAACACGGTGCGACCCTTAAACTTGCGCATGGGGTCACCCTGCGGTAGCTCGCTTCCCTTCTCGACACAAATCTCGAAGATCTTGCCTACATGAACTTTGGTCTTGTTCTTGATGGCTTCCCTTGAAACATCATCCCATTCCCTAACAGTGGAATAATCCCATGCACCCTTACTTGTAAGGTTATTCCATTCCTTATCGAGTGCAGCTTGGGCAGCAGGAGTATTGTTGATCTCCTTCTGTCCAACGGGTCTTGCCACGAGTGCACTGGAAAAATGAAAGCACATGAGCTCTGATTGATCCTTGATCTTGTCTCGATGGCAATGGTTTCCACCATGCGAGCCCCCCGGATTGTAGGTGACCGGCATTGCGGGAATGAAATCATTTGATGGTTCGTCATTCTTGGATTCTTTGATAGCTGAATTGGCAAAACGATCTATGACCCTGTTGTACTTACGTTCTTTGGCAACTGCAGCATCATGCTTCTCAGCTGCCTCTTTCAACAAGGCTTCACGTTTAGCCCTTTCTCTAGCCGCTTTAGAGGCCCCCCGCCAAAGAAATGTTGGAATGTCCTTTGGTTTGGAGGAACCTTTATATCGTCTTCCCTTAAAACCACTAGCATCGTAGTATGAAGGGTCATCCTTTGAGATAAATTCTGATTTTCCAGTCTTGGGGTCAATCACTTCGATGTCGTCAGATTCAAGTCCAGCTTCACGCATCAACTGCTCAAACTCCTCTTCGCCCTCCACCGGTCCTGGCTCAACAGCTTTCCTTGGGGCAACCAAGTCTTCAATTGTTTGAGCGTCCATCTTCTTCGGATCTGGTGGAGCATCAAGGCTAAGAGATTCGTATAATCCTTCCCTAATGGCCTTGTACCTACCTTTCAAAGGATACACAAACGGTCCATCAGGTACAGTGAGTTGGTTGACACGAACAACTTGAACTGATTCGTTGAATTCCTTCTCCATGAGGTCCTTCAATGATGCTACAAGAAATTCATTTCTCCAAACGAAACCTGGTTGCATGGCATATCCCAAAAAGACACCTGGATTTGAAGTTGGGTCAAACCGCAGATCTTTCTTGGGTTTAAGTTTTGGACCAGTCCAGTAGTCAACGGGAGCCCCAAAAGGAATGTTGGGTCCCTTGAACTTTTCCCCAAAACGAAGCTCCCACGGAGATAAAATTTCAGGGTGGTCCTGGATGTTATGTGCCATACACCAATGTCGTGCAGCGTAACTCCAATAGGAGTGGTGAAGCCCTGCCTGTTCAAGGTTTACTCTAGTCCCTTCAAGTACGGACCTGAGATTCCTCTCGGCGACTGCGTTCGACTTAGAGATATAAGCAACACTAGTGTTCTGCCTCCACCCAACTTCCCGACAAGCGAGCTTGATGGATGGCGCTGCATCAGAGTAGAATACTCCGACTTCTTCACCAGGCGCGACGAAATGTCTAAAAGCTAAAACACAATCCTTGGCATGACTTCTAGCTGAAGGATAAATCCAACGAAAATTTGTAGCCACATCTTTCATGACCATAGCAACCCTATCACCATCAATTGATTGTTCGTTGGCATCCCTAGTCACAAGATGGTCCCCAGTAATGTGATCCCCAAACTTGTTGGATTCCACAGTCAAAGATTCCCCTTTGCTACGTTTAGTAGGTTTGTACATCTTTGCACATTTGCATGTTTCACAAAAAGGATTCTTTGGGGTATGTGTCATCATGTGCCTAAGGGTCCTGGCCTCTTCTCGAAGTGCAGCTTCACCGCGATCAATTGGTTGAGGTTCAGGCAGTTGAAGTCGACCGTCAACTGGTTCTTCAGGAGCTTCGGCTTCATCTTCCGAACCCACATCACCTTCAGGTGTCATGGCTGCTGGAGGTCCTGGCGCAAGTTCGCCAGGGAAGAACTCCTCGAGACTATCGTCACCATGTCCAGGGATTTCATCGTCATCTGCGATGGAAGCCTCATAAGGCTCTTCGACCTCTTCGACTTCATCCTCGGACTCAGTGCCGACAGCTGACATGCGAGACCTTCGAACAGGTGGGATGATGGGCTTGCCGTTCCCGGCAGCGGAGTTCCATGAAAACGGAATCCCTACTGCAGCGGGTACCTGGCCATCTCTGGATGGTAAATAAGGAACAAAATCTTTGACTTCAAGTTTGATCTTAGTTCCATCTTTCTTCTTGAAATATGGGCGACTAAAGCTTTTCCAAACAAAATCCCATCCATCTTGAATACATCTCATCCCTACCAATATTACAGCCGGGGTATCGGGAAGAACATATGGATGAACTTCTTTGTCGATGCAATCAATATGAACAGAAGCTTGTTGGTCAGCAGATTGAGAACCATTTGCAGTGATTAATTCAAGGGGTTCATGAGAGTGATACACAATGTCATCGGGAATCATCTTGCTGCAAACTAAGTCCTGGGCACTACCGGTGTCAGCAATCCATGCAATTTCAGCGGATGCATTACGCTGCTGAGAAGGCATGTGTCCTGGCAATGCATTCAAATCGGAACGGATGCAGTGGCGACAGCCGATATCACTGTCACATTCAAAGCTGCATTTGCAAAGTTTACCATGCAACTCCCGAAAGACAGCTGATTGCAACATCTGTGCTGCAAGTATTGCATCACTTTCTCGTGCTTCGATCGTATCTTTGCGAGTACGATCGTCCTTGGTGATGCGAACTGGATTGAAAGTTCGTTGTTTGGCTTGGCACGGATGCAAATTACAATTTTGCTCAATGGGAACTTCGAAGATTTCTTCGTTGCCCCCAAATGAAACAGTGCGATTGGGTGTAACTGGCATGGCAAAATGCTGGTTGAAACAATGCGGAGAGGCGATGCCTTCCGGCACGCGATGAGTGCTGGTCGAAGGGTTGACGACTGCGACCATCATCAGAGCGCGCATCAGGCAAACTGCAGCTGAGCCAGAGGAAGATTGTTTTCCCCCTTTGTCCTTGAGACTCTGTGAGCCCTTCGAGGAGTTGGAACCTCGACTTGACGATCTGGAGCGATCGCCCTTCTTCTTGTTCTTCTTCTTCTTTTTCTGGCTCTTTCCACGCTTGTCATCTTTTGTAGATGCAGCTGCAGGCTTTGGTGGGTGTTGGAAAGCACAGTCATTTCCTCGCTGACACTTACCTGCCTTCCAAAACTTACACACTTGGTTCCTAGATCCTGGAGACAAAGACCGACCATTGCCCCTTGATTTGGACCTAGACTTGCCTTTCTTACCTCCGCCTTTTCCTTTGTCTGCCTTTTCATGTTTGTATCGGCAATCCTTTCCCCTGGTACACTTGCCAGCCTGAAAGTCATAGCAAATGCCAGTGGGCTTTCCCGCAGATGGCGGTCGCGTGGGTGCTGGCGTAGCATCTCTTTTGCCTGAAACGGACTTCTTGGTAGCCTGGCGCATCTTCTCAAGACGTCTCCTCTCTAGGTAATCCCTCGCAGCTTTCATGAGAAAATCATAAGAGCGGTTGGGTTCCCCCTCCGGTGTGCGATCATACACAGCCAGATCATGAGAGAGAGGCTTGAAGTTCTTGATGGCGTTGTGAAAGTAGGCTTGCTTCCACATCATGTCAGGCTCGGAAGTCATTCCAGCGATCACAGCGTCCCATCGGGTGATGAAACCTCTGAGATCATCATTGACTAAGGTAACAGCCATGAGGTCCTCAATGTCGTACACTGCACCATGCTTCCTACTTGTACTGAAGTGTTTGTGAATCATGAGCAATGCTTGACGTCCCCTAGCTGGTGTCCCTGACTTGGCTTGTTCTTCTTTAAAGATGTCAAGTTGCCGTGCAAAGTCCCCTTCGCAGATGTTGGTGAGCGAAGACATGAGCTTTGCGTCCAGGGTCACGAATTTACCTGAGTCCTTCAAGGCATCGACAGATTGGTCTGTCCTGAACACTTCTTCTACCCACTGAAAAGCTAGGTCGGGTTTGGCAGAAGCAGCAATTATGGCATCCCTTACTCGGATTCTCCAATTCCTATAATTTTCGGGTTGAGGGAACTTAGGAACTAGGATCCTATCAGACTCTTTGGCCTTACTATCAGTGGTCCTAGAACGCTCTAAGGCCCTTTTGACCTTTCGTGCAAAGGAACTCTCAGAATCCGAACTTGACGTCGTAGGGGATGTTGATGATGAAGGTGAAGATGAAGGATCTCTCCGACGTCGTCGTCTCGATCGGCCACGACTAGCCTTGCGATCCTTCTTCTTGTCTTTCTTGTCCTTGCGACCTCTTTTGTCGTCATAGTCATCATCACCATCGTCATCTCCTGGAGGTCCACCGCCGGGAAGTCCCGGTGGCTTCGAAGGTTCTGCCAGTAAATGTTCATCGTCAGCATCGGATGAATGCTGAGGCTTCTTGCTTCCCGAAGCTAACTCCTCAATTGTAGGACCTTTGGGCTTCGAAGATTGTGGACTGGGTTTTCCGGGACCGTAATGAATCATGAGTCCAGGAGTTCCCTCCAGAGGTTGAGACTTTAGATTTCGGATAAGCTCTCTCTGCTCCTTCCGAAGCTTCTCAATCTCTGCCTCGAAATCCTTCTTCTGAGATTCGGCCAGCTTCTGCATGTTCAAAGCGTGTTGATTCATTGCATCAATCTGAGTGCGGTACTCGGCGAGTTCCGAACGTGCTGCCTGCAGATCAGCGTTGGTCTTCTCCGCAGACGATGTCAAGACACCTGCACTGTTGACCACATGAGTCAGTTCGGCACTCAGTTCCCTGATGCGATGATCCTGCGCTGTGACCTGCAGTTGAGCAGATTTCTGCTCACTCATCGCCTGGGCGGCTTGCTCGTTCAACAAAAGGTTTCTCCTGGAAATTTCTTCGGCTGCTTGTTGTTCAACGCTTGCAAGTTGATCTCGAGCTTCACTCACAAGCTCCATCCGTTGACGTTCCATGACCTCAGAGTGGCGTACATTTGCCTCACTCTGCAATGCCTGCTGCTGAGCAGCCATGAGTTGGTTCGCCAGGTTCGGATCAATACCTTGTTGTACCACTGCCACGTTGGCGGTACGCTGATCAACACTGTTGAAGTTGATGGTGTTGAGCTGACTGATGTCAATGTTTGAGTCCAAGACACCTGGCATGTTCCTGCGTGGATCTTGACGGCATGGGTCAAACTCTTCATCCAGGTAACTCATATCCCCTTCAGTTGTAGCCGCGCCTGAATGGATCACCACCTCCTCTGGTTGCGTGACATCCGTCAAAGTCAGTGCAGCCGAGGCGTTCCCGCCCGGGGCAGGGAGCGCTGGGGGTGTAGACATGGCGAAAGTCAGAGGAGAACGAAAAAGGTGAGACAAAGGAAACCAGCGATCGCTTGGCGATACGGCTGATAACCTGTAGAAACAAGCTAGTAACCGGGATTAGCCAACAATTACACTACCTGCGGACAGCACTGTTTCTTGAGCCTTGAGCCCTTGAGCCCTGGCAACACAGTATATAGGAGTGAGACACTACAATGAGGCTATGTATATGGGAATACTGTGCAACAACAATATATATGCCATGGTCACAAGTTGGTATGTTTGATATGGTCATCCATCCCAGAAATCAAAAAAATGTATGTAAACCTCGACAGATGGATGACTATCCCCCAAGAACTGGCCAAAAAAAAAGTACCAGTGGACCCATCTCTGGCACCACTTAACTCACCTTTCCCCCCAGGCCGTCCAAGATTTTCCCATCGCCGATCCCATTTCATCCCACTAGATCCAACCATCCTATCCCCGATGCTTAATCCTCCAGCAAACCTCCATTGAAATCCCATTTCGGACCCATAAAATCCCCATGTGTTGATGGTTAAATCATGTTAAACCTCCAGCCACCAAAAAAAGATGACTATTGGTGGGATATTACTATATTACTATAGTTACTATCGTTATATAGTGGGTTCATAAACCAACCACATAACTGCTAAGTTCGCTCATAACTCCAACAATTAGAGAAGTATATCACTATAAGATCTATATAGTCTATAAGTATTAATGGTTGTTATAAACCAACACCCATAACTGGAGGGTCATACACCATTTTGGTTGGGTTATATCATCATATCACCACTATATCACCATTCTTCGGGTTATAACTACGGTATAACGGGTATAATTTATCAGCATTCTACCATCATTAAACATCATTATATAAACATCATAAACCATCATTACCACCCGTTAGTTACCAAAGTTAATGATGGTTTATGATCTTTAATGATCTTTAATGAGGTTTAATGATGTTTAATGATTTTTAATGATGGTTTGTGGGTTAGTTAACATCATGTTAACATTAAAACATCATCACCCCGTCCCATCTCCCATCTCCAGCAGCGGCGGCACGAAGCGCTGCGCAATCTCCGGCGCCGCTGTGGCGTCGGCGGCGTCCAGGAAGGACCGCACCAGGCGCAGTGTGTCGCGCTTCACGTTGCGCAGCAGCCGGACGTTGGAGAAGTTCATCACCTGGAAAAAAGGCCGAAAAGCGCTGGAAATTTGAAGGGAAATGATGGAAAATGCTGGAAAATGCTGGAAAATTTGGAAGGAACCGACCTGGAAACAGGATCAAAAATGAGGAAAATGCTGGAAATTTGGAAGAAACTGACCTTTCAACATTGAAGGATGCTTCCCCAAAAGATTGATGTCAGGGGAATCCAGTTCGTCCAAACGGACCTAGGCCTCTCATCATTCTCATCCCAACCAAAAATTGGGTCTGCTAAGCAGAAATGGAAACGAGATCGCAACGAAAAAGTTGGGGGAAGATCTTCAACCACTTGAAGTTTGAACATCCCACCAGAAGCCTTGGAAAAAAAATACTAGTTTCCTCCCAATATTTGCAGCAGAAAAAGATTGACCCATCCACCTAGCAGTCCCCCCCAGCCCATGCCACCAGAGCCAACCTGAACTCCTTGTTGCGCAGTGCTGTGGGAGATGAAATCACTGCAGACCTTGTAGATCTTCAGCATATCACCTGAGGAACTCAGATTTGGGGAAGCCCAAGTTTCATCTTGGGAGAGGCTGAACGGCAGACTACATCGACCATGTTGGGTCATTCCCCCCAGTTTTTTGAGGCCTCAAGGACCGAAGAATCGCCCGAACCGGAGGTGAGAACTGTCTTCAACCACAAACAGTGGAAGGGTTCGAAACTGTTCATAAAGCTATAGGTGGAAGGGGGGCAGATTTCAAGCAGCACCTCCCACCAACAGCCCTTGTCTTCAACATCTTCAACCCTTCAGTCCCCACCGAAACCAAGGCGCAATAGATGTTGGCCAGTTGTGCATGACACGCAGTACCCACAGCCACCACCATGCGTTCATTGACCCTCAGAATCAACGAGATTTCCCGCAAGACCTGGTGGTTCTGCACGAAGTTCTCAAGCGAGCCCGTGGCGGACAAACCTTACTGTGACGCCCTGCTCAATATGAAACTGTTATGTATAGCAGGGGATAAAGCACAATTCGATGGTAAACGGGTAAACACATGAAAATCACAAAAAAAAATGAGACTCTTGAAAGAATCTGAAGAATCTGTGGCTGAAATTGATCCAGAAACCCTGGAGGATACTCTGCCACTTCTCATTGAAAAGCGCCAGATTCAGCGAAATCAGCCGGCCCTTCTGCTCCACATGTGCTGCACTGATCATGTGCCTGGGCAGCGGCCCATGGCCATAGCGGCATTATTTGGGAAAGAGGGAAGTTCTGGGGCCCTTGGCCCTGTGCCAACGGCCAAACGGCCAAACATCAACAGCCAAGGTGCCCCACGGCCTCGAAGAAAGTGCAGATCTGCAGATGTTCCAACTCCGAAATGTCTTGGGCGATGTGTTGTGGGATGGTCTCAATGAAGGGTGCCGGCTCCTGCGACTGTTGAACCACGAACTTCTTCTTACCTGCACAGCGCAGCGGCTGGCAACTTGTTCTAGAGTGTCACGTGTCACAAGGCATAGAATATGTATAATATATAGATATCTATATACATATATATATATATATATACATAAGAATGGCAGTCCAACTTTGGTATACGGGTGCATCCTGGTGTTCAAAATCATCTTGCCATTTGTAGGTGATCACATCATTGTATTAGTCAAGCGGCATTTCTGACAGATCCTGAGGAAGGTGTCTACCGCCATCTGCTGCACCCCAGGGAAGGTCTCGTGCATAAACTCGAAGAGTTTGAAGATCACCGTCTTGAGGAACTTCCAATGGGCTTCTGAGCCAGGAAAATGGCAGAGTTGGGGGACTTGCAAATACCCCTGAGAAGGCGCAAAACGGTAAGAGTTGATTGAAATATATTGAAATGAGATCATCCCATGGATTTAGGAGAGGGGGACCCATCATTCCCAGCGATGCAGCTGTTCCATATTATTCCCAAACCCAGGAAATCGGACCATTTTGCAAGGCCAAGGTGCTCAGGAATCGCGGATATTGACCAACCACATACATGATGTTGCCTCGGGTACCACATCTTCACACTTTACACTTGGGACTTGGGAAATGCCTCAATTCCTGGAGAAAACATGAAGCCGACTTTGCAAAAGGACCATCAGCCCTTCCAAATCAGCTCCAGCCAAGCAGCTGGCCACAGCCGCCTTATTTTCCTTGCCTTTTTTCAGATCGCAGAGTTTCAGCAGATCTCGGATCACCGAAACCACGAACTTCTTCTCTTCCGACTCCTGCGAGCTACGGAATTGTCCAAGCCCGAGAGCTTGGTCCTGGGAAGAACTTGAGGAACCTTTGATTCGGCATGTCAAAAAAAGATTGACCGCAGAAATCTTTTTGTACTTTGTTCTGCTTTTGTTGCGCCTGGAATTCTTGAGTTGGCGGCATGCTCGATATTGGTTTGCAAAATCTGCATGTTTGCCCAAAAAAAAATTGAACCATCCCTGCCCAAACCGGGAGATCTTGATTGGATCCTGCATGGCGCCGCTGATAGAACCAATGGCCCAACACAAGTGGTTCAGCCTTGGTAGCAATGGCCCCATGCCGTAGATGAGGCTACGACAACTACTACAACTACCTACCCTGGGGGGTCACTTGCAGTAGATGTTTGGATTCTTACCCCATCGTTCACCAACGAAAAAGAATAGGAGCTGATCATTGTGCCAACTTGTGCTTCCCTAAGTCCCTACCACTTCCCTTTCTTCACAGCAGTGCGCCAAGAGTCTGTTGGCTGCTCATTTTGGAGAAGCTTTGCTCTACTCCACTATGCCCCTGGTCTAAGGGACAATCCGCACCATCCACTGCAAGTCACCCCATTCGTATATCACTTGCAAGATGATAACCCACGCAATTGAAAGCTTGACATTGCCCACATCACCACTGAACTCTCTGAAAAAAATATGAGCTAATTTATCTTGCACCCAACCACCCAAGAAAAAGACAGGCATTCCGTATTCCACCAAGGAGCATGGTCGGACACCAGCGCTCCAGCGTGTCCTTCCGCTCCAAACATTCGTGTGCCACCCGCTGCAGCACCAGATTCTCCATGTGTTCAGGGTCCAGGTGGGTCAGGTAGATCAAGGCCTGGGTCGGGGGCCACAGGGCCACTGAAAAAGGGGCACCAAGTGGTAACGGTGAAACCGACTCAGGGTAGCGACTCAGTACCGACCTGAATGGATCTTCATAGGCTAAAAGATCTAAAAGTCATTTGGGTTTCATGACCACAATAGCGGTGTTGCAACTCGACTCTAGCTGTTCAATCCCTGGAAAAGTGCTGTCTCATCCTTTCAGGAGCAGTTCTTGAGACATTTTGGTTGTGGGTCGATGCCCTTGTAGCTTGGTGAACACCAAATAGCTGGCAAAATGGATGTTCATTCCCCCAAAACACCGTTCTATTAGGGTTTGACCCATCCCCAAATTGCAGCAGAAAAATACTTGGTGCTCGGAATCGCTCCCCGCCTCGCGCATCATTTTGTACAATGCGAGCCTCAGATGCCAGGAACTACCCCTTTAAGTCACAAGAATCAATCTAGTGTGGAAAACCAACATTCCATACACCATCTCCAATCAATAGGGGTTTCTGAAATGAAGACCTGCTCTTGGGGTAAAAAAACCTTTTTCTGAGTAGTTACCAGAGATTTTCTCTCTTCACAACTGCAAGAAGCAAATCGGTGGATCTCTATGGCATCTTAGGTGTGGTAGACCCTGGCTTCAATGATTTTCGTGCTGGGCGGCCCCAAAGAAATGATGTCCCAACTGGAGACAGTGGAAACAGTTCTAAATCGCAGCAATTGCTCGGAATCCATCACTTCGAAGTGTCTGGCAACACTTCGAACGAATTGATCTCTCCCCTCTCTCTCCTGGCGTGACTGAGTTGGCCACAGCTCTACTGGTCCAGGATCCCAGCCAACCCCAGGTTTGGTAACATATGGCTATGTGTCAATACCCTGGTAGCCTGGCATCGCCCAAAATAGCCAGTGGTTCGCATTGAGGTGGGTCTTGCCAGCTATTCATAACAGCTCCAGGCAACTCATCTGTATCCTCCTCTTCCACCCGCACAATGTGCCCCTCCTGCGGTGCCCACGCTTCTGCTGGACAAACACAGCCCAAACAATCTCCGGTCTCAAAATCTTCAAAACCTCAGGAAATACATGGTTCTTCCCTATCTTCCCTATCAAAGTTGTCATTTTGGAATACACTCCCCGCAAAAAAAAACGCCCCGGAGACCAGGTGGCGCCTCGTTTTCTTTGATGGTGACCTCTGGAGGCTTCACCATCTTCGAAATCAGCACCTGACGAACCTCCGCCAGCAGTGGGGCATAGAGTTTCCTCGGCGCCGATGTCTTGGAACCCCTGCCTGCTTTGACCCCCCATGTTTTTTAGGCTTTTCCTGTAAATTTTCCCAAAAAAAAAACATCCACTAAACCATCTAAACATACCAAAAGATATGGAAAATCCGCCATGTGCAGATCATTTGCGAACGGGAAAGCCATGGAGTTCCCGCTCGCGTTTTGTCAGTTTAGTGAAGGCGTGGAGGAGAAAAAAACACGATGCACCCGGCGAGGCTCAGCCTTTCCCGTTGCTGATTCGCATCCCGGCGCATGCCGTCCATCAGCAAAGGGGCCCCCGCGCCCATGGCACCGAAGGAAGGCGATTGGTTCTGCAGATACACGCGCGCGCTAAAGGTCTGCCAAAACCTGGGATGGGCAACTTCGACATGGACTCGTAGTCCGAAGGTCATCTAAGTTACCATGGAAATAAATCATCTACAAATGGCTGATTTTCCATGGCCATGTTACATTACCAAAGGGTCCTAAGGGTATATATATAATTAAAGTTTAAGTGGGAGATAACCCATTCACAACTGGGTCATAATTTACTGTTTCTTCACCGCCAAATGGTACCCAGGTCACCAGATGGCCATGGGAATGTGCCTCCCAGCGGCTCCACACAGATCTTGAAGGTTTCTTCGTTGGGACCCATGGAGATCCGCACCAAATACTTCAGGGCGGGCATCATATATCCTAAGACATTTCGCAACGAGTTGGGGGCTTGGTGAGTTGGGGGTTGGGGTTTGTGTGAGTAGGAAATTCTGGTTAGGTAAGGATTCCCAGCTCATGACGAGAATCCCCAATACATTGGCTAGTTTAACCCCCCAAATCATCAACTATAACCAGTAGTACCGCACAAGGCGGTGGCAGAAGTTTCAAAAATAGGAAACCTATAGGAGAGGTTGGTCGTTGTGAATCAAGGATGGCAAAGCGAATCCACTGATGGACCGAAAGGTGCTTGAGGTCTCCTCTCTGTCTCTCTCTTTCTCTGACTACCTACCTACCTACCTATCTTCTATGTATCTATCTATCTCTCTCTCTCTCTTTCTCTCTTTCATCTAATTACCTATCTACCTATCTACCTATCTACCTATCTATCTATCTATCTCTCTCTCTCTCTCCCTCTTTCATCTGTCTATCTGTCTAGCTGTCCATCTGTCTATCTATCTATCTATCTGTCTATCTGTCTATCTGTCTAACTGCCTATCTGTCGTGCAGTGTCATTCAGTGTATTGTAGTGTAGTGTAACGTAGTGTAGTGTAGTGGAGTGTAGTGGAATGTAGTGGAATGTAGTGTAATGTAGTGTAGTGTAGTGTAATTTCGTGTAGTGGAGTGTAGTTGTGTAGTCGTAGTTGTAGTTGTAGTGTAGTGGAGTGTAGTGTAGTGTAGTGTAATGTAGTGTAGTGGAAGGTAGTGTAGTGTAATGTAGTGTAGTGGAGTGTAGTGTAATGTAGTGGAGTGTAGTGTAGTGTAATGTAGTGTAGTGTAGTTTAGTGTAGTGGAGTGTAGTGGAGTGTAGTGGAGTGTAGTCTAGTTGTGTAGTTGTAGTTGTAGTGTTGTGGAGTGTAGTGTAGTGTAATGTAATGTAGTATAGTGGAGTGTGGTGTAATGTAACGTAGTGTAGTGTAATGAAGCGAAGCGGCGAAGCGACATCTGAACCTCCAAAAGTGGTCCGAACCCCTAGTGTTTTGTACATTTTCACTTCGAAATGTGCTTCGCGCCACAACGGCGTACACTTTTTCAACATCTGAACCTTCAAAAATGGTCCGATGTCCCTAGTGTTTTGGACATCTTGACTTCGAAATGTGCTTCGCGCCACAACGACGTGCACTTTTTCGACATCTGAACTTCCAAAAACGGTCCGGAGCTGGTGTGCTTTGTACATTTTGACTTGGAAATGTGCTTCGCGCCACAACGGCGTACACTTTTTCGACATCTGAACCTCCAAAAGTGGTCCGAGCATGGTGTGTTTTGTACATTTTGACTTCGAAATGTGCTTCGCGCTACAACGACGTGCACTTTTTCAACATCTCAACTTCCAAAAGTGGTCCGGAGCTGAGGTGTTTTGTACATTTTGACTTCGAAATGTGCTTCGCGCCACAACGGCGTGCACTTTTTCGACATCGCAACTTCCAAAAGTGGTCCGAGCATGGTGTGTTTTGCACATTTTGACTTCCAAATGTGCTTCGCGCCACAACGGCGTGCACTTTTCCATCTCTCATCTGGCCAGCTGGCTCCGCACCCGCCGCTTTAGCGAGCCTACTTTTCGATCCTCCGGAGCCCCAAATCATTGGAAAAACACAGTGGTTCGCGACTTTCCTACCTTTTCTCGCATCTGCATCTTCTTTCTTCTTACTCTTTCTCTTCTACTCTTCTTTCTTCTAATCTTTCTCTTCTCTCTGCCTCTTCCCTGCTCTGCTTTTCATCTGTCCATATTGTCGGAAGTTTGACTTCTAAACTTCCTTCGATGATATTCCGATGATATATTCCGATTACCCACTGGTAACTTAACATAGCTATTGAAAATGATGGCCATTTATAGTTGATTTACCCATAAAAAATGCGATTGTCCATAGTTATCTTCATTTCCCAGAGGGTATATTCCTATCTACTGATGATATTCCTAATGGCGTCCAAGCTTCCGCTCTGAGCCTCCATAGCGTCCATGTGATGCTTCAGGAAGCCGGTCAAGAGCAATGCCACCTGCCGCGCCACGGTTCCGGGTGGCAACCGGAAGAATGATAGGTTCACTGGATTGGTTTCAGGGAAAATCTGCAGGAAACCATGGATTTTCCCATGATACCCTCTGGTAAACTAACATAGCTATGGAAAACCACCATTTTTAATGGGTAAATCAACTATAAATGGCAATTTTCAATAGCAAACTGTTAGTTTGCCGGAGGGTATATGGTGGTCTCCTGTAAATCTTCCCTTGAACCAATGATAATTGGTGATGGTAGATGGTAGCGATATATCCCCCAGTTAACTATGAGAAACGCGTTATGTATAAGTGAATTATATACCCCCAGTGAGTTGAGGTAGATGGTAGCAACTCAAGCGAGATCTCTATCCAGTACTTGGACATAAATGATGAAATATACCCAGTTGACCGTAGTGACATGGTAGGTGCAACCTCATTGTAGGGCTAGGAGAGATGGGCTGCGATGGGATTCGATGCCATCTTTCAGGGCTTGAAACAATAAGATATGAAGTAAGTGAGAAAAAGTCCATTGCCACTTGTAGGTCCAGAGTTGTGATTGGTTCAACTCACCAAAAATATCCTCATTTAGTTGGCATAAGGGAAAACCTACAGGAAACTCGGGCGGAAAATCGGCGGAAAATCCTGTGACTATGCCTTCCTACAAATTGTGCATCCTGCGACTATAGATACAACCATAGCTCCCATTCCAATTCACCACCAAATCGTTTACCAATTGAAATTCTCGGAAAACGGCTCCCTTCCTCTACCCACCGGATTGATCACCTTTTGTAGGAAAATCATCTATCATCAAACTTAATACACTATATAGGCCATGGCTTCGTTAGCAACAAATTACCAGACAGCATCTCTTTGTTAACGATTATATGTATATATATATATACATATACATATAAATCCCATTTCATCCCACTGACTCCCACTAAATCCCATGAAATCCATCTAAAATCACCATGAAATGTCACAAGTTTCAGCCCTTTTAGCAGCCCTCCAAGCACCAAGCACCAAGCGGGCCTGATTGTGGAAGACCTCCCAAAAGATCCGATGCTGCCCAGCCAGCCCTGCGGAACTCTGGGGAATGTTCTCTGGCAGCTGCTGGATCTTCTCGACGACACCTGCAGTTTTCGACGATTCAGGGACGGCCACTGGGAACCGCTGATTTTACCCACAAAAATCGAGATTTCGTTGAACCAACATACATGGTGATTCAAGGGATTAACCGTGATTAACCATTAATTTAAGATGGTGAATTTGTTTTCCATCAAAATGATGTCAAATGGTTTGGTTTGCTGTGAAAATCCAAACCGGAACTCCATTGGGTTTTTACCTTGAAAGGAAGAGGTCTCCGGAAGATTTTCCTTTGAACCAATTCTGGGAAGCTGGCCAAGAATATTCGCAAACTACACACCAATCTGAACAATAAACTTAGCAAGTGGATAAGATCTAACCTGCTGGCAAATGACATGTCCATTCCTTGTGGTTGTATGGATTTCAGCTCGGGCGGATGTTGCCCAGTTCTCGTGTTGGATCTGCCCTGGAAATGTGACAGCCAGGAGGCGCCAGCCTACTGGTCGCCCATGCCGGCCCGGCCTTGGAAGCAAAGAATCATCTGCGGCTGGTACTGCTGCACCCCATCGTGCAAGCAAGCAATCTCCTTGGCGAAGTCGACTTGATGCGGCTCCGCGGCTGTGTCTGAAAATGAGGAATTGCTATTTTCATAGCGAAAATGATTGCCAATTAGTGGGTCTAGGGCCACCCCATTTCAGACCCCAACCGAAACGCTGAAGGAATCGGCGCGTTGCTTTGTTTCCGTGCCGCTATCAAAGATCGACAAGTTGTTCTTGCCACTACATGTACACATCCAAGGACATGTACGAACGCAAAAAATGTTCGGCATGAACTTCTCAAAATGTCAATCTCAAGATTTGCTACCGACTTGAGCTCGAAACAATCTTACCTAGGGGCAGCAGTAGACATTTCCAAGGATTACCAAAGGATACCCATCCCGAACAGTTGGCCGTTTTGGCATTGAAAAGCTTAGGGGACCTGTGCCTCGTTGCGCAAGTCATCCTGATAACACCATACAATCCTAGAGCCTCAAAGCCTAAACTCTAAACCGTAAGCCCTAGACCTCAAAAAACAATTGAACAATCAAGAGAAAACCTTAAAACCTAAACACATAAACCAGAAAACCCTAATTCTAAACCCTAAAACTTTGGAAACCTAAAAGTGATGTTGGGCGACAGGGGTTGTCTGCGCGAATCTAATCTATACTACCCTCTGGCAATCAATATGACATTGAAAAATCCCTGTATTATAATGAGAGGTGTTAAGATGACTGTCATCTTACTGGGGATATACATCTGCCTGCATATCGGTTTATATATATATGTGTGTGTGTACATGTATCCGCGCGTATGTGCGCGTTTTGTCTGAAACTGGTGCCTAGCCCAAATTCGATACTGATATCAACATCTTCCCAAAAACGGGAACACGCTGCCCATTGTTCTCATCTCCGAGACACGTTGAGGCATTTGGCACATTCGATGCGATACTCCAAGGGGTCCCAGAAGTGCAGCAAGAGCATCTGGATCAGATCCGTCTCGAAGATGAAGCCCAGGGCGATCCACTCCAGGAAGTTGGCTAAGGTACCTTGGAAGTCTGACTGATAGGGAGAAAGTGGCAATGAAGCTATCCCCCCGTGCTTCGTGGATGAATCTTGGATCTTGTTTTGGTGTCTGCGAAGTTGGCTGCGAGTCGGGTACCAAAGCTAAAGTACTCGCCTTGATTGGCCCATGGATCTCCTGGAAATTAACCAATGAGAAAATGAAGCTATCAGTCCATCAGTGACTTAGACATCTTAGACCTGGCCACAAAAGAGGTGGAACAAGGTCATGCATCTCTTCTCAGACTCAATCTAGATGATGAAGCGGCGAGACATCCAAAGCATGGGAGTGTATACTCAATATACCTGATATAATCAGTGAACTCACGAAGAAATCCAAAGAAAAGGGGACCAAACTCAATCTGCTCACAACCGTAGCACTAGGGTTTTCTGGAAAGGGGTATGGGCTGTCACCCTTAACCAGAAACAATCATCTCAGCCATATCATATGGCACAAGCTTGGCCAGGCAATGTGGCAAACCCACGGTGAAAACATCTTGTTTCAATATCAAGATGTCTCGCAGAACACTTGGGCATGGCTGCCAAACTGTCTCCCAGGAAGTAAATAACCAGCTGGTATCAGCTGGTTAGACAATCCATTACAAAACCTTGACCCAAGGCACTGAGAGTGGTGATGATCAAGGAGGGTTTCACGGAGCCCGGGCTCTGAACATGGCTCCGCAAGATGAAATTGCACAGCTCCTTGGTGGCGAAATTTCACATGGGACTTTGGAGAGAAATTTAGGCTGATTTCAATGGGGATGTTATGATGATATAGTGACTTTCTTGGTTTTTATGGTGGTTTAATGGGATGGTAATGGATGTTATAGTGAGTTTTTGGGGGGCTGATGGGATTTAGTGGCAATGTAATTGGATTTAAAGGGGATTTCATGGGATGTTTCAGGGGATCTAACTAACCAGCATGATGGTTACAGTGACCATGTTGCACGTATTATACAGACATGGTGAATTTAACCAAAAAAATGCTGATATTTCAGGGAAAAAATGTTTCATGGCATATAACTAAGCAACTTAATATGTTTTTGGGATATTTCAAGGTGGTATATAGCTCACCAATTTTGATACGACAGATATGGCCGATCCGGCGGGATGTTTTTGCACTCTTCTGCTAGGTGAAAACACTGCATAGCAAAAGCTAGACGTACCCCAGGTAGATTGATTCAATATAAGTTCAACGCTGCGTGCGCTTACCATGCTGTTGCTGGGCTCAAGTAAATTCTGGCATATTCTGGCACCATATGGCACCATCCATATGACCATCACGTCGCCACTTAAGTCACGTAGTCCTTTTTGGGGCCTTTTTGGTGCCAAGTTGCGTAGATTGCTGCGAACTGAGAATTCAAGGATTCCTTCAACCTGGAGGATGAGGTGTTGAATCCAAGCGGACAAATGATAGTTATCATGCCTATCATGGCCTATCTGGGTTTGTGCAAAAATATCCACAGGATACTCCAGAATCTCCCAGAATCTATCATCATTTCCCCTGCTACCTTTGCATTTTGTGGGCATCCGGTATCAATATGAGCCTGTTTCTGGACAGGATCCGTGCTGAAAATCAGTGGCTGCAGGCAACTGCAAGGTGTCACCCTGATTTTGACTACTCCCTTGCGACACCCAAAGTTTAGTATCGGACCTCTTCACTCTCTTACAGGCCCAAAGTGGAGTTGATATTATCAATATATTGGTTTATGTAAGGGAAAATATAAATATAGAAAACTGTTATTTTCACATCCGAAAAAAAAATTGGCGTTTCCTGTAATTTTTCCAAGGGGAGCTAATCTGCACCAAGGCCCAAGGAACTTCACCACTTTTTTGGAGACCATGTGAGACTTTCCGAAGGTGAAGATCTCTTCACCTCGCTGGTGCGCCCCGGCAACCGTGATCATGGCGAAATAAGCCGCGGGAACCTCCATTTCAACACAAAACCTCCCGAAAAAAAAATGTATATATATATATATACATATATTCTATTCTATGTGCGCAATGCGGCAGCAGTGTGTAATTTCGAGGGTCGAACATACACTGTGGGTCACCTCAGGTCACCTTGGGTCACCTTCCCTTCCGCGTCAGTGCCGTGCGGCTCAGCATGTTGAGGATCCGCAGGTTGTTCTCGCAGAGCAGTTGGTTGGTCTTGTACGACCCACAGAGGTCCGGGATAAAATTCTCCCAGGCATGCGGCCATTCCTGTCGATGGGGAGATGGTGAGGTTGAGAGGGGTGTAAAAAATGTTTCAGCTGGAGGGTCATGGGGATTTCAACCTTGATGTATTAATCCAATGATGTTGTGGTCGGGCCCAGCGGTCCACACACAGTGTCGGGGTCCTGCTTTACAATTTGGACCAAGGTCTCATTGAGTTTGGTCAAGAAGTGCTTCTGGGTGGTGGCAAAATGCTCATCCGCGCTGATCTTGATGACCAGCTGAACCACATAATTCCTCTGCTTCACTTTGCGGGGACGGTCACCGGGCGCGAAACATCCCAACATCATCCCCTGGCAGAGGGAAGTCTATGATTTAAATCTGTAGCACATATAAAATTGTATGCATATGGCATATGGGTTCCAAAACAGATCTATCAGGATGAGCTCTTCCGTAACCAGTTCAGCCTCCGATCTATGTTGTAGGAGCTTCTCCGTTTCACATTGGCGGGTCCATCTTTGATAAAGCCCAAAAAATAGATGGGAAAGTTGGAAAGGTGTGAGATGATGAGGTGAAAGTGATCTACTTGAACCTGTAGCCTGGAAAAACTTGTTTCCATCTTTTGCGGGAACCTCATTCCCTAGTAAGTGGGAATATTTTTTCATAAAACACACATAAACACACCAGCCTTTTTTTGTTTGTTCAAGGCTCTTGATGCCAGACTTCTGAGATTCAGGAAGCACCATCCAGCGAGTGCAGATCACATTTTCCAGCACGTTCAGTGCGAAGAACTTGGTATCTGCTGAACTGGACGTGGCCAAAATGGTGTCCACCGCAAACCAAGAGTCCGGATGCGTCTTCACCTGAAACTCGAATGTGTGGCTCAAATGTCTGGCTATCCAACTATAGAGGGACTCATAGCCTATTGTACCTCATTAAAAGTCGATTCGTACATGTAATACATACCTCTCAATAGAAGCCAGCAATGGGGGGTTCAAGCAAAGGGAATGGTGGTTTAAGATTGTTTTGTATAAGTGCCCCGGGGTAGAACACCGTTGCGTGAGTCCATTGAATTTCCCCAACGGGCGCCTTGGTAAGAACCTCATGTGCCAGGTTCCGCTTGATCTGATCTCCTGAGTACATGAGGGTCACCACATGGTCCAGCATCTGTACCTGGCAGCCATCGGGCCACCGGCTCAGCTGACACGGAGAAAAAAAAAAACGAATAGCTCCCACCTTGCTTTGGTCCCATGGCTCTCCGAAGCCCAAGAGCAGGGAGGGATCAAACGGCAGTCCCCCCACCGCCATGGCCGTCGGAACTACCCGGGATGGCGGAAGGGGGCACAGACCAACCCCATGCCATCCGCGGCGTGAAATGCGAAGCACTTTTCGCCTTTCTGCCTTTGAAAATGTGGAAAGGCTGTTGAACTACGCAGTTCAGCTGGCGTCCTTCCAGAGTCTTGTTCCAGGCTCCTAAATCTCAAGTCAAATCCCCTTCGTCTGTGCAGGGCAACTGAAAGGGCTGTCTGATGTGTTTCCATGGCATCTCCCCCCTTAGAGCTGACAAGCTGCAAGGACAGCGTCCAAGCCGGGAACACAGGGGTCAATAACACAATGTACCATGAATGATTGTATGCATAATAAGTTTATAGTTTATATGTATATTATGCGTGTTCTTTTTTTGTACATATATGAGGCGTCGATCAAAAAAATGCGTTAACTGGAGCATACTACTTGGGCATGCATCTCAGTAAGTTAAGTTAAACTCTAGCTGGTAAGTTCCCGACTCCTGGGTTATTCCATCTGTGACGCAAAGAAGACTCATTGACATATGCAGGCATAATCATAATTCTATACATACATAAAGTATATGGATACGTGACATGTCTGTGTATGTGTGGTGTTTTTGTTATGTGCGCGTGCACATCTATATCTTTTCTATCTCTCTATACATCCGTGCATCCATCCATCCACCATCCCGTTCCATCCGTCCATATTCTTGGTTCAGAAGTTCAGCCCTTATTTCTATAGTTGGTGATGTCCCCCAATTTGGAGCCATTCCTCCTTCTTCATCTTTGCTTTCCTCAGTGATGGGTCTTGCCATCCAGCGGCTTCCCCGTGGTGATGGGTCATGCCATCTGCCCATGGGCCTTCACTTCTTCCCCCAGATCCCCCAGATCCAGAGAAAGTATGAAGTTTCACAAGCCTGGAAGCTTCGCCATTTTGGATATCCACCTTCAAATGATCATTACTGTCGGCTGGTGAGGTCACTAATTGACCTGACCTATCCCCACATCTCTGCTGACATGATCTCTGAAGTTTGTGTGTCAATGCTTAGTAACTAGGTTCCAACCCCTTCTGATTGGAGTATGCTGGCATATAAAATCATCATGGAAGAATGAACCATAACTAACAATGTACATGATTAGTACTGCATAGCTCCATTCTGTACATCATAAGCCAGCAACCATGGAGCCTATAGGGATCCTGGAACACTGGGCCAAGGGGCTGCGACAGCATCCAGCCATTTTGCACCTCGAGGTAGGCTGCAGTGATGGCGAACATGCTGGTCCTGAGAGGATGGTGAAGAGTTTATCATCCGGCTGGTTGCAGGGAATTCTTTAACCGCCCCAAAGCATAGCTGTAGTTTTACCCATAAAATGAAAGGGGTGCCTACATTATAGGGGCACGAATATTCAACAGAATGGCTCCATGGGGGTTTGGGGCACCCCAAATCCCAGGTTCATCATCTGACAAGGCTCAGGAACGTGACAGGACCCGACAAAAGGGAGAAGAACTTTGCCTCTTCTGCTGTCAGAGAATGATCCTGCTGCAAGCCGCCGGATGCTGCCAAATTCTCAAGATCTAGCTGCATCCTTCTTCAGATCGAAAATGGATCGAAAATCATCAGGTACCAATGAACTTTCAATGGACTCATAAAATTCGTCATCTTTTGGTGTGCAATGTTGATCCCCGCCAGTGTGACCAGAAATCAGCTGTGTGATCTTCTCTTGGATCTCGGGCCGTTTGGGGTAAAGACGAACTGGGAGGATGCAGACCCCAAGACCGAAAGGTTTATTCGAAATGTTGGGAAAGGTTCTTCCACTCAAGTTCGGCAAGGACTTGAGTACCAATTGGCCAAAATCATTGGGAACATATCATCCTGACAGATTTCACCCAACTTCGCCTTCGCAATGGCCTTCCGTAGGGCCCGCTGCTCTTCGTTGGAATGATGCGCCGTATGAGCGGCCTGTAGGATCCCGCATATCCTTTGACATGCTCAAATCCCTGCGTAGGGCTAGCATTTTTACTTTCCAAAACCTTAAACCCAAAAACCCAAAAAGCCTAAAAACCTAAACCCTAAATTAAAACCCTAAATCCTGAAAACCTAAAGTCAAGATCGCTGCGTATAGCAGGTTTTATCATTCATCCTCTGATGACAAGTATATGATATTGTTTGGGTGTGTCCTTTGGGTGTGGGCAAACCTGGGGTTTGGTGCCAACATGTTTTTGCCATCCAAATCTCAAGAATTCCTGCCACAGGTTTTGTATCCCTTCTAGACTCCTCCCCAACAATTGCGGCTCACTTGATGGTGGTCAACCAATTTACGAGGCCTGGAAGGGCGACTTGCATCTACCAAGTAAGCCCACGTCAATTTTGGCTATTTTCTGCTGGTTTTCTGTTGCAAATTCCCCATTCTCCCAAAGGTCGCCCCAAAAAAAAATCACCTCCTCAACGGTGTAATTGTAGGCCGTCGGCCGCGTTGGCCGCGTTGGCCGCGGCGCCAAGAACTGAGCCACTTCGTCTCGGCTTAGGCGGGTTGGGCCCTTTGGCACCCAGTCCTTGGACCGATGAGTTGACCGTGAGCTGGATTTGATAGCATGGAAATAGGTAAATCATTGATCTCTGGGCCATTTTCAAAGGGAAACTGTTGAATTCGAAGGGTAATCATTGTGCATTTTGACCGAGATCTCGATCTCTATGTTTCCCGTTTTTCCAAGTTCCAAAGTCTGGTTTCAATCAAAATCATAAAGGTAACGCTCAGATTTATGTCGCGTGCAATGCTAGAAAATCATCATGAATCATGGTTTAACCCGTTTAACCGCTGATGCAATTTTACTATGCTACTTTTGCTTATTGTGTCAGAATTATTGCTGGCGTGGTCCCCACTAGCGCTTTGCATCATCTCCAGATATGATGCTCTGACTTAGTTTGTTCAATTCATACGTGTGCATACTCATACACACCCACGACCGCTAACCATACGTATATATAAAGATATATAGACACGTTTTACATCTATATCGAACTATATGTGTGCGCGCACATACACAGCACATACCTAGGCATCCAACTTATCAAGAGGTTGACGAATAGCAATTCGGGGTTAGTATACCCAATGGGGTTGCTTTACCCAAGACATTACTTGGAACCAAAAGTGTCACTATTTTCACTTTTGCTGGTTGCTATACCCCAAGCGCAAGAGGTATTTTGCCTCTCGGGCCCCCAGCCGTGCCAAGAAAATCCCGATGCCGTGGCTGCCCTGGATCTGACACCTGGACAAGGAAGTGGATAGACCAAACTGTACAAATATATATACATATATGTTATACGTGTATGTATATATATATATATATTTATTTATTTTTATATATATATATATTACATTTACATATATTACACACATATATATATATATACGTATGTATATATATAAATATGCATACGTATATGTGTTATACGTGTATATATATATACATATTTATATATATATATTACATTTACATATATTACATATATACATATACATATACATATACATATACATATACATATACATATACATATACATATATTATGGGTGTATTGGTCCATTCATCAAAAGGCTAGCACGCGAATCGGAGACTCACCACTGTTACGTCACAAAATGGGATGGTTCTCCAAGTTCTTGGCGCTGGACTGACTAACCCCACTTATCCTGAACTAACTGGGGGTATGACCCACTCCACTTACGATTCCTGGGCTGAACCACCAAGTAGTAGGCATCTAATCAAATAAGAGATGATATAAGGAGATAATCAAATGAAACGTTGGTGAGATCGCAAATTGAAAGACTATATAACGGAAAAAAAATCAAAGAAACAACTACATGAAACAAAAAGCAAACAAAAGTACAAATGATAAAGTTTCGATTTTGACGGCCAGACCTGAAATTCATTAGAGAATTGAACTACCAAAAAAAATCGAGGGTTGTTTCGAACCAACAGAGCATGCATGAACGAAACCCCCATGTCTGTGGACGCATTTGGGTTCGAAATTGAATCTTTGCGGTTTGATGGGCGTTGTATTTGCACACCTGGCCAACTTTGAGAAAAACTGGTTTTAAGTTCCTATCTAGTCTAGAGGATGGCAACACAAAGACCAGAAAGATTCCGTAATTCAGGACCGGAAAATGGAAAGCCGACTGGGTCGCGGGCCACGTGG